>CAUYUJ010020026.1:586092-638807 GCA_963575745.1 Prorocentrum cordatum
AACAAATTCCTGGAATCGAGCTCAGCGCACACAATGGTAAACGGGCTGCTTCCCGGAAGAAAGACAGCAATTTCCCGGAGCTCCGTTTTAGCAGCCACGGGGTTGCCAGCCTTCGCCCAGCTTCCGACCCTCTGCGGTGCCGCCCGAGGCACCCGGGGAGTCCCCTCGGGTGGCGAGGTAGTGCTGCAGCGCGGCGGGGGGCAAGGGCCTCGGGGGCGGCAGAAAGGAACCGATAGTTACCGCCACCCCCCGGACCTCTCCCGGACGTTGGCACAACTGGGTTTAGTAGGACCTGGTTTAGTGATGTGTACTGGGGGACGCCCCCCCGCCCCCTTCCACTAATTGGAACTGCCGTCACCCGAAAAACACACCAGCTACGGCAAACGTGGTTTAATGAGTCTGGCCAATTCAGGGGCTCCGGGGCCCTACCACTAACCGGGTCCCCTTACCTGGGGTCTTGGCTGTACCCGACTCTCCCTGGGTGCGCCTCTCCTGGGGTGCGCAGGGACCAGGAGCTCGAGGCGGGTCCAGCCGTGGCGACGAGCGCCTCCCAGGAGGCCCAGGAAGGCGAAGACGAGGAAGCGGGAGCGGCGTCGGTACCTGCTACATGCTTCCTCCTCCAGGGCCTCCCGCCGAGCGCCGCCTGCAGGGCCGCCGCGAAGTCCTCTCCCCGGTCCGCGGCCTCAGAGGAATAAAAAAACGCATAAGCATGTTTTCTCTGAGGTCCGCGTGGATTTCTTGGATCGGCACTGGACCCACCCATCGCATGGCGCGCGGAGCGTGCCAGGGGCGGCGCCCCAGGCGCCGCCCAGGGAGGTCCAAGGCGGATCCAAGAATGCCGCGCGGGGCTCCGAGAAACCATCTGCACGGTTGGCGTTGGACAGATGGCGTGCCGCGTGCAACATCGATCTCCGAAAAGCAGGCTATCCCTGTGAGGCAACCCCCTCGTGAGGGCCCCTCCTATGATTCCAGTGCACCCCTGCGCCCCATCCCCTGCCAAGGCTGTTTTGGCGCACGCTGTCCCCAGGGTGGGGGGTGGCGGGCAGCTCTTCCCGGAGCGGGCCGGCGGCGCCGCATCGCACGCCATGTCTCCAACGCCAACAATATATATATATATATATATATATATATATATATATATATGAATATGTGCCGTCTCCCATCTCAGTCCCAAAGATCCGACGTCGTGATTTTTTCCATACGGGGTCCCCCGAAGTCTCGACCCATTCCCCAGGACCGGTCTTACATCCTGAGTCGTTTTTTGACGGCCCCGAAGCCCGGCGAAGGCCCGTGGAGGCCGAAAACTACGAAAAACCTCCGTCCTGATTCTTTCAATACGTTGGATCTCTGGGAGCTCTTCGGGGCCTCGGGGAAGAACTGCTGGAACATGGTGCACGCCTCCGCCGGCAGGATGCCCGGCGGCGCGCTGCCGCGGGGCAGGGCGAGGGGCGAGGGCGGCGGTTCCGACTGCCTGGAGCGCCCGCCCTATCGTCGCCACGGCTGGGCCCGCCCAGAAGTGGGAGAGGACTGCTGCCATGTCATCGAGGAAGATCGATGATCGAGGATCGAGGAGGAGGAGGAGGAGGCAGAGGAAGAGGGGGAGGATCGACGATCGAGGAAGAAGCGGAGGAAGAAAACGAAAAGGAAGAGGGCGAGGAGGATGAGGAGGATGAGGAGGATGAAGAGGAAAAGGAGGATCGAGTATCCAGGAGGAGGAGGAGGAGGAACGAAGAGGGCGAGGAGGAGGAGGAGGAAGAGGAAGAGGAGGATCGAGGATCGAGGATCGAGGATCGAGGAGGAGGAGGAGGAGGAGGAGGAGGAGGAGGAGGAGGAGGAGGAGGGGGACGGGTTCGTTCGAGCCTGGCGCGGGTGCGGCTGTCGAGCTGAAGTAAAGGACGCAGGGGCTTCGGAAGGCCACGCAGGCACTTTTCGAGCGGGGCGCGTCCAACGAAAGTGGCCAAGCAGTGTCTCACGGTGCGTTCCAAGATTTCCATGGGATGTCAGCCCTCGTTTTTGCATCCCGTGTGGCACATTCGGGACTATGGGGGATCCCGGAAAAAAGGATTGGCGGACGCACCAAATGCCCCCGCGCTGTCAAACAACATCATGCGTCTGCGCAGCATGTGGGGCATGTGCAGAGGGTCCCTGCCTGACCTCGGGGCCATCGAACAAGTGGCCTGCTGGATGACATACCAGTCGCGGGGAGCGGGCGGGCGGTCGCGGGGGGTGACCTACATGGGGGTTGAAGAAAAAGGGCCCCAGTAGGACACTCTTAAGAGGCCTTACGCGGCCCCATACCCCAAACCCCCGACGTCATGATTTTTTCGGAGCGTCAGCCTTCGCCGGTCTCGACCCATTCCCTGGGGCCGGATTCTAGCCCTGACTGGTTTTTTTGACGCCCCCGACGCCAGGCGAAGGCCTCCAGAGGCCGAACATGGCACAAAGCCTCCCGTCGTGATCGTTTTGGTTGATGACTCGGCGGGGTCTGGGCAAGAGGCCCTGTAGGACCCCAACAGGGCCCCCCCAAAGGGGCCCCCGCAGGGCCCCATGTAGGTCACCCACCATGACCACCCTGCGAGACGGGGATGTACCCATATTCGCCGCCTCGGAACCGACGTCTTGGTGCCCCAGCGGGCGGCGAATACTGATATATTTCGCACCCGGGCCCCCGGATATGTCCATGCCCTGTAACGCCCCTCGCGGGGGTAGAAGCCAACTGGGTGCAGTTTACTCAGTGGAGCGTCGCGTTGTTTCTTCCTCCACTCGTGTTCTTGCGCCAAGACGTCCACCCCTGAGGCTCTCGGAAGTTCCCGCAAGGCTCGCAGGTGGTCAGAAAGATGCCCCGAACATCGACGACCAAAATATTAGAGGTTTCGTTTTCGACTCCGTTCCCAGAGCCCCGACGTGGTGTCTGTTCATCGTGTCGGCGCCCTTGATGTCGTGAAATTATCCTCGGAGGGCCTCTTTGTGACGCTCCCGAGAGAGGGGGGGAGGGAGGAGGGAGGAGGGAAGGAGGAGGGAGGAGGGAGGAGGGCGGATGGGTAGGAGGCGGATCTCGCGCACGGCGCTATCGGAGCCATCGAAGCTACAGATGAGGTAGGAACAGGAGGAGGAAGAGGAGGAGGAGGAGAAGAAGAGGAGGCGGAGGAGGAGGAGGAAGAGAAAGAAGGGGAGAAGGAGCAAGAAGAGGGGGAGGAAGGATTTGAAGCAGGACGGATGAGGAGGCAGATGGCGACGACGAGCAGGAGGAGAGGGAATGACGCCGTCCTGGAGCCTCTTGGTGTCGCCTTGGCTCTCCTAGAGCGTGCTGGGGGTCCTGTGGCCTGTTTGGGCTCTTCGGGGCCTCTTGGAGCCTCCTGGGCCCTCTGGAGCTCACTGAGTGTAATTCAAAGTGGGTCCTCTGGGGGGCTCTTGAGATCTCGTGGGCTCTCCCGGGGCCGCCATGGGCCCTCCTGGAGCCTCCGTGGGCCCTCTAAGAACTCTCTCGTGGGGGCGGAATGATGAAAACAATTTCGCGCATGGGGGCCTTTCCGTTGAGAAGGGGGGCGCGGTGCAGAGTGGGCCCTCCTGGGGCCCTCCGGAGATCTCCGAGGCACTCCCGAGGCCGCCATGGGCCCTCCTGGAGCCTCTGGGGGCCTCTAAGCCTCTCGCGGGGGCTGAAACATGAAGACAGACAGGTTCACGGACGGGAGCCTCTCCGTTGAGAAGGGGAGCGCGGTGAACGGAAATGAAGGGACGACAGCGTCGCACTTGAAGCCCAAAATCGCCCTTGGGCACCTCGGGCGCGAACGCCGCTCCCCCATCGTACGGTGCGATTTCCCCTCCCCCCGCTGTCCCGCCGGACCCCGGGAGAGTGATTTTTGTGGTTTTCACTTGTAGGAGGCACTTCCTCCCCCTCTCGACGGTGACGGAGGGCAGGCGGCGGGGGTGGGCGGGTTGGCGGGGTGGCGGGTTGCCTTGGGTTGCGGGGTGGCTGGTTGGGCTGGTTGAGCCGGTTGAGTTGTGTGGGTGGCTGGTTGGTTGGGCTGGCTGGTTGGGCTGGCTCGGGCAATTCGTTTCGATCCACCGCCTGCCGACGCTCCGAGACCCTCCAGGCAGTGGTCATGTATAACTCCCCGCCTCGGACACCCGCCCGAGGGGAAGGCGCCCGGCCCTTGGGAAGCCCACCCCTGCGAAACAATCGCGGCGCAGGGGGTTTGGGACGGTGGGGGCTTCCTCGGAAAGCCCCACTCGAAGCTGAGAAGAAGCCCCCTGCCTTCTCAGAGCAGAAGGGGCCCGGCATCCCCATCGTACTTTGATGGGGTTGCGTCTTTCCCTCCATGTCCTATATTTAGCTGCAAATCGACATGCGTACGTGTCTGTGGCCGTGTCTGTTGATCCTGATCCGCCACCTTGCGTCTGGGTACGGAGTGGGCGCGTCCTCGAGCCCTTGGCCCAATCTCCTTCGCATCAATCCTCACTCCACAATAGTCTCTTAGGGGTCCGGGCCCCAAGTTCCCAAATCTCTCCGGGCTTCCCGCATATCCCCCGGGGCCTGTCGCGTCTTGTCGCGAGACTTTTTTTGCGCCCAAGAGGGCTCCAGGAAGCCCTCGAGACAGTCTAAGGAGGCCCCAGGGCGCTCAGGACGGACCCGGGCGCTCAAGGTCGCCCCAAGACGGCCCACAAGGCCTCCAAAACGCCAAGAGGAAAGGTTTACGCCGCTATTTTAACCCGCGGAATGAACTCACCATCCACGCGCACATATCGAGACATCTGCACCCTGCTCCGCAAGGTTTGAGTGCCGCGGTCTACACCTGCACAGATGCACGCGCTATCTCGAGCCCAAGCGGCGACGGACGTCGGCCCTTAAGGAAACGGCAGTTTCCCTAAACATTGTTTGCGCTCGGTCGGTTCCTACATCAGCTGGAACCCGTGACATTCCCGGGGGCGTCCTGTATCACAGCCACTTATGTCGTCACTCGCTGCCGTATGACTCGCAGGGCGCCTTCTGGCTTCTGGCCACGCGCGTAAAAACGTTCGACCGATCCTAGAATAATTGAGACAAGGCCCGCGAACCACTGAAGACAAAATTGGGATCACCTGAAATCGCCCAGCCACAGCGGACAGACTACTTCGCATGGCGGACCCCCCCAACAAAACAAATGGCACCAATTTAGGTGGAAATCTCAAGCCGACAAGATTTTTACTAATCCTAGAAGCACACCCACGAATCCGATACTAACGCCTCTTACGTGGGCACCACCAAGCGCGACCCCGGCCCGCGCGCAGGATCCGGGAGAACGATATCAGTTGCGTTACCTGCAAGGAACGCTTGCCTGTTCGCGAACAGGGCATCCCACATGACACCAGGGTCTTGGTTCGCAAGGCGATGGCGAACATGGAGATCCTACAGAGCACGCGTCACTGAATGGCAAGGGCTCTGATCGACAAGGATCTGACCAAAACGCTGCGGGACAGCCGCCCAGCGATCGCGCCGCATATGAATACAAGCTGCAGGATGTAGCTAGCAGCGCGATCTCCACAATTCACTACAGGCGCTCATTGGCTGTGCGAAGTTCACGATAGCGGAGGCCCGCTCCGTAAACGACTTCGGCATCGTCTGCTCCTCCAAATGCTCCTTCAAAACGTCCGCGCATGCCCGAATGACTTTGGGATCCTTGAAGCAAATCGCAAGCGTCTTTCGGGGTGTTGAACATCGCCGAACGCCGCTGCACCTGCGGTTTCGCGAGGCTCGCGGGGTCGCTCTTGCGCGCCTCGCCCACTGGATCCCCCGGCAAGGCCCTCGACGTCGGCGGCGCCGAGGCCCTCGGGGCACCCGCAGGGCCATGCTAAGGCTTGGACACCAAGCCGGCGGACTTCACGGCCTCGACCATGGCGGCAGCCAGAACGGCAGGGTCGGTCGCAAGTGGCGCAGGCGGGGTCGACTAGCCTTGGTGAGGAACTGGAGCTTTTCGCTCATGGCGGAGACCGAGGTCTTGTTCTGCTCTGGCACGTGCTCCTTGCGCCCCCTGTCCTCGACGCCCTGCGTCCGGCGCGTTTCTCGGGGCCCTTTCCGCCGAGAGGCGGCGTGCCTTCGCCGGGCGCTGCTCCTGGCCGTCCGAGTCCGAGCCCGAATCGTAAACGATCGGTGACGGTCGCGGTCCCTGTCCCCGTCGCGATCTCGGTCCTGCGGGCGGTCGCGCCCCTCCCGGCCGTCGGAATTGTCGGCATGGCCGGCGGCCCCCTTGGCTGCCATGCGCAGGCTTGCCAATGGTGGAGGCGCGTCACAAGGCGCGGAAAACGCGGGGCATCTCGCCCGTAATCTGAGCCGACGCACTCGACGGACACGCAAAGAGGACAGCCCTCAAGAGGCCCATGGGCGTTCCCCACACGGACGCATTTCAAAACCCACCCCAGAACCCATTGAACACCGCGCACGGCGGGCGCGCGAGCTCCCGGCCTCGAGCACGCCCGGCAGACACGGCCCCATGCATTCTCGAGGGCCCCCATTGGAGGACTGCCAGGACGCGGGGGCATCGCGCCCTTCTCAAGCTCAGCTGCCCCATGGCACAGCTTAGGCCTCGCGGCGCTCATGGGGGGCGGCTGGACCGACACGTGGAGCCCCGCAACTAGCCGCGCCCTCAGACGCCCCCCGGAAGTGGCCGACGTGTCCGAGACGGCCGATAGATTGACCCCGAAACCGAGCTGCATGAACTGCAGAATGCATTCCGGGCAAAATTCGCGGGGCATTCCAAGGGCGTCGTCAACGTAACGACGCCAAGACAGCACCTCACCTGCAACATGCGGAGAAAACAATTATTCCCCTGGGAAGCTTGAAACTGACCGATAACGGCGCTCCCGTGCCCCACCCCGCAGGCAGAACTCATGATGACTCATGATAATTTCAATGGGAGCGGCACAAGACTGAAAGATGCGGCCGGGCACACATACCGAAGATATCGAAATACATGCTGCCGCAGCTTGACGGACTTCGTTTAGAAAGAGATTCCAAGAACCGCGTCTCCCAGTTGGCGGCCTTACGAGGGCCCGCTCTCATTTGCCCGCGAAGACCTCGACGGCGGGCGAAATGCTCGGCCCCTCCGTCGTCTGTTTCCCGTTGCCGCGGCTCTCCGGCTCCTCAAAAACACGGCATTGATGAACAACGGTATCCCAATGACGCATGGCATTGCTGGCGATGCTCTCTTCAATCGCCTCAGAAACCTGACCAATATCGGCCAAGACCTCTTGGAGAAAAACGCGGGGAGGCACTTGGCAATCGCGGCGGCATGCCGACGGTGGCGCAAATAATTACCAGCATCGCGTCGAAGTCCTGTCTGAGATTTTTCAGTGACCAAACTTCCTTGCAGCAGCGCCCGGCTTGAACGATAGCCTGGACTGTGCGAGCCACGGCCCTCCAGCCCGAAGAACCTACGTTCGAAGATGAGACTTGGATCTTGCGCCAGCAAGAACGGAAATGCTTCGCGCGCGAACGGCTTCCCGAACAAGTGCAGCAATTGTTCTTCGCCAGCGCAAAGCAGCGATGGAAGGCCCGGCGACGACGAGCAAGGCGGGATTGCATGATGGGAGGCCCAGGCGCACTTGAGTCAACTGCCACAGCTTAGCGTCGTCCAGCGAGAATCCGCTCTGGTATTCCCACATTGGGTCATTGGCCGCCGATCTCACAAGAGCAGTACCAGCCTCCACGCCATCAACGTCCAAGATGCAATCCTCCCGCTGATCGCCCTCCAGAAACATGGCACCTGGACCCAAAGACAATTCGCAAGCCATGAGCTCCTCCCACCAATGCCACTGTGGAGGCGGCTCGGGAATAACACCACCAATTCTTCGTATCGCATTCCCAACAAAGCGATTTCCAATAGCCTGGACCCGTCCAGGAAGGAACAACGGTAAAAATCAGGCATACCACATCGCACGTAAAATGTCGAATGCCCGAAAGCCACCCCGGGGCACGAAGGCGAACCACACGGCAAGCCCATCTCGGAGGCTTCGCGGCGGCCAGCGCCCAAGCAGCCTGGGCGCACCCGCAGCGACCAACAAGGGAGCCAAAACACGAAGGGCTGGCTCACGACGTCCACCATGAGGTGACGAGCACTTGCCAAGCACGCGTTCCCGTCTTACGGACTATCCAGTTGCCTCCAAATCCAAAGGGTTACATCATCCTCAGCTGCTTGGCTCGTGATCTCTCGGTGCTGCACACGGTGCTGCGCTGCACAAGAAGCGCTCCGCGCAGCAGGAGGGGGGCACCAAGGGCCATGGGCTGGCTGCGAGATGTGCGCGCCAGGGGACATGCACACGGAGTATGTATGTATGGTGCGAATGCTCACGAAGAGCTTGTACTGTAGACCCCGACGCCACTCAGACAGGCGTATCCGCAGAGACGACGAGAGGGTTCACGCCGCTGTTTTCACCTCAAGAGGCCCCCTAAGAGGCCCCCCAAGAGGGCCCCACGAGGCCCAACCCATTGAGTTTCCACTGGGATTTTACGTAGTTTGGCGTTCTCGTCTTGTCCCTTCCCCGACGCTCCCAGACGACGCCCATAAGACCGCCCCAATACTGCCGAAGAGGCCTCCAAGAGGGCCCCCCAAACGGCCCAAGAGGGCCCCAAGACACCCCAAGAGGCACCAAAACAGCCCAAGAGAGCCCCAATATGGCCCCAAAAAGGGCCCTAAAGAGGGAACACGAACGTAAAATCCTAGCCTTTCGCCCCAAGAGGCCGCCAGGAGGCCCCAAGAAGCGCCTAGGAGGCCCCAAGAGCCCCCACGAGGCCCCCAAGAGGCCCCTGAGAGGCCCAAAAGAGGCCTCAAGAGTACCCCAAGCCAACCACGAGATCCCAGCGAGCATCCACTAGGCATCATACCCACAACCCAGGCATGATGGTGGGATGGACCGAGGGCCATTCGATAGAAGGCCCGTCTAAGAAAAAGTCCCCTGACTTCTCTGGGGCGAGAATGAAGTCAAGATACGACTGGCTCAGGATGCGTTCTAGGATTTCCGAACGCTTGGGAGTATGGAAACCCTGGAAGCCTTGAAAAGCTTGACACGCAACACTATCATGACATGCTGCTCCTCAAATTCTCAGGAGGCACCCCCCCTCGCCACACACCCTTCAGCGCGCCGCCAGGGATGGGCCCGAAGTGCACCTGCACGTCCACGCGCCCTTCCCGCCGCAGCGCTGGGTCCAAGCGCTCGCGGTGATTCGTCGTGAAAATGAAGACGATCCCGTCTCCGCTGGTCGGGGATCGCTCAAAATGCCCCTGGCCCAGGGTGCCCTCAGCTTCTCGCTCCACTTTGGAGACCCTGGGGCCCTCTGAGCCTCGTGAGGGGTGCCCTGGAGGCCGTGTGGGCCTCCTCGAAAATCCTGGGGGCACCTTGAGCCAGGGGCACTTCTAGCAACACCCGAGCTGGAGACGCCGTCTAAGGCGTTCAGGAGACCGGAGAACGTGACCCCCGAAGCGGACGCGTTCTCCCTGGACTCGGTGAACAGCGAGTCGATGTCCTCGATGAGCACCACAGAACCCTCTGGGGATGAGTCCACCGCCTTCTGCAGCATCTGGTCGGTCCAATCGGGCCCTGTCGGCTGCAGGCAGCAGAGGGGGCGGTCGAAGAGGCCTGCGAGCGCCCTGGTGCAAGAAGAACAAACGGCATCAACACAAACTTTCGGAGCTCCGCGAGGATCCCACCAGCCCTCTGGGCGTGTGTGGTTTTGCACGTTTCCTCTTCCATCTTCCCTCTTCCCCGTCGGGGCGGGGTTCACCCCTCCCCCTCACCCCTCCCCCTCACCCCTCCCCCTGAGTCTGGATGGGGCCTTCAGTGATGGGTTGGAGCGTCCAAGATGGCCTCGGCGAAAAAGCCAACATCACTGATGTTACTAAGGTTTTGGCCACATGTTCGGCCTCCTTGGAAGAGGGTGATAATTGGAAACTTCTCCTTCTTTGATCGATCCCGTCCAAGATGACCCCGAGATGGCCCCCGAAGAGGCCCCCAAGACGTCCCCAAGATGCCCCCTTTCCGAAGAGACTTCCAAGAGGCCCCAAGGGGCACCCCAGTGGCACTCACGACGCCCCAAGGGGCCCCCGGACTGCCAAGAGACCCCCAAGACACCCCAAAGGTACTACTAAAAACTCTCGGAAGAAAGTCGAAAAGACTCCGAGAGGCATCCGAGAGGCTTCTGGCATCTCTGCTCGCCCCCCTCGTCCTCGTCTTCTTCCTCATCCGCCTACTCCTCCTTCTTTCTCCCTGCTCCACGATTGCACACTATAAGTACTACTCTACTCTCTCCCATGACTCTGTCCGAAAAGTGCTCCGTCTTCTCCGCGTATTGCTCTTTACACGCAGGATTCCATTGTTTGTTGTTTTTTTCCGCTGTGTGTCTTTGTCAATCCAATCGTTTCTGGCTCTTCCAAAACGGTGTTCCCGCGGCAGCGCCGCCCTCATTTCCGCGCTTCGGTCCTTGAAAATCGTGCTCCCGCTGCGGCGCTGGCCTCGCTCCCGCGCCTCCGTTTGTTCCACCTCGTGCTCCCGCAGCAGCATTGCCATTCCAAGCAGCGATGTCTCCTCCTCCTCCTCCTCTTCCTCCTCCTCCTCCTCCTCCTCCTCCTCCTCCTCCTCCTCCTCCTCCTCCTCCTCCTCCTCCTCCTCCTCCTCCTCCTCCTCCTCCTCCTCCTCCTCCTCCTCCTCCTCCTCCTCCTCCTCCTCCTCCTCCTCCTCCTCCTCCTCCTCCTCCTCCTCCCCCTCCCCCTCGTCCTCGTCCGCCTCGTTCCAATGCTGCGGTCCTTCCAAATTGTGTTCTGGCTACAACGGTGGCCTCATTCCCGTTGTCGGTCCTGTCCTCGCTCCCGCGGTCCCGCGGTAACGCTGGTCCATTTCCGACTATGCGAAAAGATAGGAGATCTACGCCGTGGTAAGGGATGGGAGGGAGGGATAGGACGTCTGATGGGACGCTCCCTCCCTCTTTTCCTCCTCCTCCTCCTCCTCCTCCTCCTCCTTCTCCTCCTCCTCCTCCTCCTCCTCCTCCCCCTCCTCCTCCTCCCCCTCCCCCTCCTCCTCCTCCTCCTCCTCCTCCTCCTCCTCCTCCTCCTCCTCCTCCTCCTCCTCCTCCTCCTTGCTGATTCCCCCTCCTCCTCCTCCTCCTCCTCCTCCTCCTCCTCCTCCTACTCCTCCGATTCCTCCTCCCATCCTCTCCCCCTTGGGGTATCACATCGTGTCCAGCCCTTGATTGCACTCAATGTTCCTTCCGCCACATCCCTGAGCAGGGCATCTCGCCAGGGCATCGTCTCTGGATGGGCCGGTGGGGCTCCTTTGTTGTTCGCCAGCGCGCAGGGGTGCCAGGCGCCGTCAAGCAACGCGGCCAACAAGCAAACTGGCGGGGTTACTTTTTTGATCGCGAGCATCGCGGTCCAACCGCGCGCCGTCGGGAAAGTCGCGTGAAGAGCGCAGGCCGGTGACTGGTGAGGTCACTTTTTTTGTCGCAACCGCAGGCGTGAGCGCCAGCGGCGAGTCAGGTCCGAGCGGGTCGCGCAAGAGCCGAACTGGTGGTTTTTTTGGGGGGGGCTGGCGGCTCCCAGGCGACCGTCTAGGAGCGGAAGCGGCGTCCGGGGCGGCGGAACGGTGCGAATTTGCAAACACAGCCGCCAGTTTCGGCGAGCCAGCTCGCATTACTACAACAGGCAACACACCTGCAGTAAAAACATGCAAAGAAAGCAAGTGCACGTGCAATAAACAAAATGCTCCTCATTCGGCAGCGGAGAGTCGCCCTGTTGGCGCCAGTCCGCGCGGCCGACCTATCCTGGACTAGTAGTACAAGGGTACCACAGCCGTATCGATGTCGGCTAAGACAGGGGCAGAAGAGGCAGGAACCTACAGAGTGCTCACCCCGCGATCCACACCGTTGCCCATGGTGGGGCCGACCAGCCAGCGAATCCGAAACCACACACGAGTCTGAACCACGATGATGGGACACGCCTGCCCAAGCGTCAGTACAGCTGCCATCGGGTAACGGGCGAGGGCTGCGGAGGTACGCTGCAGTCGCAGCCAGCTTGAAGGCGTAGAGGTGTAGCCAAGACTGGACCTGCCACAACCAGACTGGTGGGGTTACGCGAAGCGCCTAGAATTTCTTGTATCGGCGATGGGCACCCCTGCCTGGCGCGCTCCGCGCGCCAGGGGCGGCGCCAGAGGCGCCGCGGATGGCCGGACGCAGATGTAAGAGATCCATGCGGAGCTCGGGCGATGTACGCTGATGCGTTGATGCGTTCTTCGGCCTCGCGAGGCTCGTCTTACCGCTGCCGGGCACGCCGTAGAAGAGGTAGCTCCTCTTGTACGGAATGCCGTGGCGCCGGAAGAAGGCGCGGGTGGCGGGCGAAAGGAAGCCGCGCAGGTCTCCGACGACCGCGCGCTTGGTATCCTCTGGGAGCACCACGGTGTCCACGTCGCGCGCTGGCTGCACTGCGACCTGCAGCCACGACACCTGCGCTCCAAACGCGCCCTTCTGCGCCTCTTCAAGCCAGAGTGGTGGGTCTGACACAGATGGGCCCACGGGGAGAGGTGCAGTAGTGCTTGTTATGTGAAGCCTGGATGCAAGAGCTTGCGCTCCAGGCGAATAAGTTGTGCGTGGATGCAAGTGTGTAGCGCGGAAACTGCCACCCGTGCCATAGTCTCCTTGCACGACATGCGCTGTCGGAAAGCCGCGCCCCCCCCCCCCTGCCAGAATAGGCCAGACAACTGCACCCACGCGCTGTTCGAGATCGACGCGTCTTTCGCGCTCGCCTGAGCGCATGCCGCGCCGACGCGCCTTGGTTCGCACGCCCCCCCCTCCCCGGAATAGTTGCGTACTACCACCTCATGGAGTCAACGACTTAAGAGCGACCAGCAAAAACTCGATTGCCAGGAAGTCGCAAGCTACATATCGCAACCTTCTGGCGGCATGACAGGCGACCGGATTGTGGTTTCGGAGGATGTCCCGAGCGGAATCGCCACTTCCCTGTGGCATGGCAAAAATTCTGCTTTTTGTGGAGGAAGTCGTGGGCGGAATCCCAGTTTCCGGTCGAAGCACCACTTGGCCCACACCATATTTAATTGAAGAGGAGCATGGAGACACCAGAAACTCCCGCATGGGCACCGAATCCAAGACTGTCCCGGGGCCCCGCTGCCTAATGGGAGTAAATCAGCACTTCTTCCGCGGTCTCCGCGGTCGCCGCTTTTTCATCCAGGGAGTTGTAGTGGAAGCGTTAGCACGCGATTAATGAACGGTTGCACCTCCCACCGTTGACCCATCTGCGCCAGGCCCACTACTCCAGCTCAAAGCCTCGGCGCGCAGGATGGGCACCGAGCCCCCCGCGCCCCTCTCGGCGGCAAGCTCCTCCAGAGGCCTCCCAGTTAGGGTCCGCGCAGATGGGGTTCGGAGGATCGAGCCGCCGACGATGCACCGGCGACACAGCGGCGACGTCGGCGTGGAGACGGTCGGGCTCCACATCGAGCCGCATCGCCGATGCGTCGGCGATGCGATCCTCCGACCCCGCGCGGCCTTCGACCCCGTTGGGGCTGCCATACGCAGAAAGCATCTATACACCACCATCGTGCCAGGCCAGGGCCATCCCAGGCCCTAGGCTGGTGTATACGCCCTCCTGGCCGAGCCAGGAGGGTCTATACACCATCCTACGGCCCAGGATGGCCCTGGCCTGGCACGGTGGTGGTGTATAACCCCAGGAAGCATTTAAGAAACCCCCCGGCGATATCGTAGCACCGCATTTTTTATTCGATATTCCGAAGGGCCGAAATAACCGAACGATACCTGTAGCACCCGGACACGATGATGATGATGATGATGATGATGATGATGATGATGATGATGATGATGATGATGATGATGATGATGATGATGATGATGATGCGGATATGGATGATGGTGCGGAAGAATTATCGATTTGCCGGAGGGGGGGTTCTTAAATGCTTCCTGGGGTTAGATGCCTTCGTCGGCTGCCAGGGTCCTCGCAGAGCTCGGAGAGGTGGTCGCCCCTGCCCCTGCCCGACACGAAGAGCACCACCCGGTCCGGCGAGGCGCCCTCGCCGGCCAGGTGCAGCACCCAGAGCGCCTCCCCGCGCCAGGCCGCCTCGTGCCAGCCCAGGCCGAGGCCCGACCGCAGCCGCCCCCTCGGCGGGGGCGGCCAAGGGTCAGGGGGACGTAAGACCTGGGTACAAGGGACTCGGAAATCCCCGACGAGGTCGTCAAAAAAATGACGAGGCCGAGCCTGCATTTTGACGAGGCCTCCCGCTGCAGACATCCCACGAAACTCCTCCTCGTCAAAATCCGAGGCGCGGTCGTCAAAAAACGATGGCGAACCCGAGTCCTGGCAAACCCGGGTCTTACGCTCCCCCGAAAGGGGGGGGGCGTCCAGAGCGGGGGGGCGCAAATCATGGCTCATGGCCGGCGGCACGTGCGCGGCCCAGGGAGGGGGGGGCCGGGGACGCACTGAAACAATTCAGAAGGGGCGCCGTGAGATCTGGGGAGACATCAGGGCCCCCGCCATGAGTTCCACCCCCCCCCCCTGGTCGTCACCCCCTCTTGGCCGCTCCCGACCTTGACGGGATGTCCTTCCCCGCCAGCCGGGGGTACTTCCCGGAGATGCCGCGGGCCCTCCTGGGGCGGGAGCGTCTGGCGTCTTCTGTTGGGAGCCTCTGCGTCTCTGGAAGTCTCCCGGCCCAGACCCCCTCGGGTCATGAGAAGATCGCGGCGGGAGGTTTTTCGCTGTTTTCTGCCTCTGGGGGTCCTTACCAGGCCTAAGGACCGTCAGAAAACGACTCAGGATCGAAAACTCTGGACGTCGACTTCACGCAAAAACGTAACGTCATCGGGGATCTGGGGAAGTCTCAGGAAAATCCCATTCCCGGAACACTGGAAAGAGTGCGGAGGCATCAAACCAGACCTCCGATGTCGTCTGCTTTTCACACCGTGGACTCCCAATGGGCTCTCGACCCCTTCCTCGGGACCGGCCTTTTTCATCCTGACCGGCTTCTTGGCGGCTTCGGGGCTTGGCAAAGGCCCCCTAGATTTTGATGCCCGTTCTGGGGACCTTCCTGGAGCCACTCGCTCCACTCGTGCGTCGATGCTGCGTTGAACGTGTGTTCACTTGAATCGAATTGGAATCGAACCATGGTCGAACTAGAGTCGAACGGATCCGTCTGGTGGGCCCCAGGGAGATCCCTTAACCCTTGCGGCGTGATCGTGTTCACGGCGCGAGGGGGGGGGCCGGGGATGCTAACGACGGGGGAGGGAGGAATATACTGCGACAGACACCTCATGCGAGCCTCCCATGCCATCTTGCTGGCCTTTGCGAATCGACGTTTAGCGACGCTCACCGGCGCTAATCGAAGCAGTCATTGCTGAATCGACGCGAATCGACGCAAAATCGGTGCTTTTTCTCGTCGCTTGCCGGACGCTAGCGCATGCCAATGCAGTCTGAAAACAACATGACGAGGACAGGCAAGTCTCCCATGATTTGCTACCGAACGCCTCCCCGGCACTGGCCCCGCTCCTGAGGCGGAAGCTCTGCGTGCTTCCGGGGGCCGCCAGGCTCTGCGCGGCGTGCTCCAGAACGAGGTCGCGCATGTCCTGGTCCTCCGAAGAGCCAAGCAGCTCTCTCCTCCTCCTCCTCCTCCTCCTCCTCCTCCTCGTCCTCGTCCTCGTCCTCCTCCTCCTCCTCCTCCTCCTTCTCCTCCTCCTCCTCCTCCTCCTCCTCCTCGTCCTCGTCCTCGTCCTCCTCCTCCTCCTCCTCCTCCTCCTCTCTCTCTCTTCCCCTCTCCTCCTCTCGCCGCTCTTGAATCCCGCCCAGCATGCCTTGGTCGGCGCCGGACCCCCTCGTGCGGTAACGACCCCTGCGTTGGTTTCTGACGCCGCGTGGGCCGTTCACCCTTGAATGATCGGCGGCTTATCGAATGCCGGACGGTTCCGCACTGGCCGATTCTGGGTCACTGGCGGCGTTCAACCTTGAACGCCCGCGTCGCCGCCACGTCCACACGACACGAACCTATTGTACAGTCGGGGCGTTGACCTAAGGAACCCTAAATAAGGAACGAGGCCCCTATTTTCCATAAGTTGAACTTCGATTCCCCATCGAAAACATAAGGGAAACCTCAGACAAGCTGCGAAACACTTAAGGAACGCGGAGCCCCTCCCCAACGAAAAGGGTTCCGTCTTCAGGGCCCCGACTGCACCCGCACCCCTTGCCCGGTCCCCGAGTAAACCCCAGACGTGGGCGTGCCAGAGGAAGCTGCAGCCGTCGGTCGAGACAGTCTCCATTACAATAAAGAACATTGGCTAAGGAACCCAGAGATAAGGAATCCCCCTTCTGGAAGACTGTGGCACGCCCATTGAGGCTTGGTCATGAATATCACCCCCGCCCGCATCGGAAACAAAATCCTCCAGATCCTGAAGCATGCTGGGAACATTCCTTGAAGAAAGCCCCTACCGTATTCGAACTCTCCAAGTGGAAAGCTCAAAGTCTTGGTTGGCAACGTCCTGGTTCAAGGGGGCCCTGATCCCCCGGCGCGCGGAGCGCGCCAGAGGCGCCGCCGCATAACGCCCGTGACTGGTCCCACCGCCCCCCGCTAGTCACGTCACGATTCGCGCGCCAGCGCCGTCTGGGACGTAGCCATTCCTAGGCATTCCCAGACGACGCCGGCGCGAATCGTGACGCGACCGGCCCGCTCCCTAAGAGGTCAGCAGAATCGAGGCAAAATCGGACCGATATAAATCGGAAATCTCTGAGAATCGGCAAGTTTGAACCATTTATCGGGCGCCGCGGCCGTTTCAGACCGTTCCGGAATGCTCTGAGAGCGCTCCGGAACGGATTTATCTCGATTCCAGGCCCGTCCGATCCCCCCGCACTGGGTCGCGCCCGTTTTACCGCCAGGGCATGAGAAGACTGTCCCTCCCAGTCGGGGCTGGTTGGAGAGGACCCGCGAGAGGACACAATGGCTCTCCCGAGGGTCACATGGCCATATAGGATGCAACGGCATGGGCCGCGAACCACAGGACACGAGGGCAACCGTGCTGTGGCAGGGTCGGCTTACGAATCAGCCTCGACTGTACGGGACCGCGTGTCGCGCCGAAGCGCGGTGGGCCAGAGCTGGCGTTAAGTCGGGCTTGTCCCCCTAACAGGGGTATTCTCGATGAACAATTAAAAAGTATTCAAAACACAGAAATGCTAAAACAAATACTCCAAAAAAAGTCCCCATACTATTTTTAGACTATTGTTGAATGTTCCCCCTGTAGAGGGACAGGCCCGACTTGGAGCTGGCGCCGCGACGCGCGAAGGCCGACCTCCTGGCCAGGCACCTCGTGCTGGCTGCAGGCGCTCCAGGCGCTCCCTGCCCCACGGCGGTGCCCAGAGCGCCGAGCGTGCCGAGGCTCGGCGGCGAGCCCAGGGGGGAGCGAGGAGGGGCGGGCCTCCTCATAACGCTCGGAAGGCCTACTCCAGATTTCGAAATAAAGGGAGGGGGGTCTCATTTCGGGGGGGGTCTCTTCCAGGCTGTCTTGGAGGGCCTGGGGGGTCTGGGGACGATGGGTTCTCCCACGGGGGAGGTCTGAAATGGCTTGTCTTGGAGGGTCCAGACCCCCTCCCTTTTATTACGAAATCTGGAGTATCTGGCCTTCCGAGAAGTTCTCGGCGCCTTCCCCAGGGACGCAGAGAGCGTCTCGGAAGGCCCCGGGGCTTCTGAGAAGCCCCGCCGCCCTCTCAGGAGGAGGAGGAGGAGGAGGATGAGGAGGAGGAGGAGGAGGAGGAAGGAGGAGGAGGAGGAGGAGGAGGGGGATAGGGGGAGGGGGAGGGGAGGGGGAGGGGGAGGAGGAGGAGGAGGAGGAGGCGGAGGGAGGATGAGATGAGGGGGAGGAGGAGGGGAGGAGGAGGAGAGGAGGAGGAGGAGGAGGAGGAGGAGGCGGAGGAGAGGAGGAGGAGGGGAGGAGGAGGAGGAGGAGGAGGAGAAGGAGGAGGGGGAGGAGGAGGAGAGGAGGAGGAGGGGAGGAGGAGGAGGAGGAAGGAGGATGAGGAAGGAGGAGGAGGAGGAGGGCGGAGGAGGAGGAGGAGGAGGGAGGACAGAGGGGAAGCATCATCCTCGAAACCCACCCCGGCCTCGCCGCCGGGAGGCGGCGGGGGCC
Source organism: Prorocentrum cordatum (assembly GCA_963575745.1). Classification (NCBI taxonomy): domain Eukaryota; class Dinophyceae; order Prorocentrales; family Prorocentraceae; genus Prorocentrum; species Prorocentrum cordatum. The sequence continues at coordinate 604,241 of CAUYUJ010020026.1, forward strand.
CGGGCACGCCAGGGGGCCGCCCCTCGGGAGAGCCCTGGGCCTGGTCTGCCGCCGCACCTCCCCGCGCCGGCGGCAGGGGCGCTCCCCCGCGCCCCAGGGGGGGGGAGGAGGAGGAGGAGGAGGAGGAGGAGGAGGAGGAGGAGGAGGAGGAGAAGGAGGAGGGAGGAGGAGGAGGAGGAGGAGAGAGGAGGAGGAGGAGGAGGAGGGGAGGGGAGGGAGGGGAGGGGGAGGGGGAGGGGGAGGAGGAGGAGGAGGACTGCATGGGCCCTGGGCGTGGTCTGCCGCTGCACCTCCCCGCGCCGGCGGCAAGGGCGCTCCCCTGCGCCCCCCGGCAGCGGCAGGGGCCCCAGACCCCCTCGAGTCATGAAAAAATCACGACGGGAGGTTTTTCCATATTTTCGGCCTCCGGGGGCCCCTACCGGGCCTCGGGAGCGTCAAAAAACGACTCAGGAGGAAACACCGGTCTCGGGGAATGGGTCCAAACCTCTGGGGGTCGACGTCATGAAAAAATCATGACGTCGGGGGTCTGGGTTTCGCGCTCCTCGGTTCCTCGCTGTCCTGCCTGCTCCCGTCCCTTGCCTTGCCCGCGCCTCTTTGCCGGCCCGTCCCGTCGTCGGAATGAGAGATCCGGGGGCCTGCGCTGCCACGCCGGCGATTCAGCAACGTTGGCCGGGCGCTGGCCGGGCGTGTTCAGCAACGTTTGCTGTTCTACGTTGTGTGAACTCTTGGACCACTCCTTCTTCCACTTGGGGGAGGGCATCGACCCCCGATCGCCCCTTGATCGCCGATAGGGGCCGATAGCCCGACCGCCCAGGGACGTGCGGGTTCGCTATCGTGGGCGTACCCTCGATTTATCTGTGATATATATATATATATTGACATATCGCCGATTCCAGGCCGATGTTGCCCCCTTTTTGTGCCAGTCCCCCCCTCCTGTTGCCCCTCGTGCTTGCTCCAGCCAGGGATCCCCCCAAAAGTCGGGCACTGGGGGCCGCCATTCTATACCCCTCGCCGCAGGGCCACGGCAGGCCGAAGGCCTCCTCCCTGGCCCCCCTGCAGCGCAGAGGGCGCCTACAGCCTGCCACGAGGCTCGAGAGCTTAGTGGGCCCTGGAAACGACAGGGCCGTTTTTGTTACCGGTTCCGTGTTGCCGTTATTTTGTTGCCGGTCCCGACGCCGTTTTGTTTGTTACCGGTTCCGTTTTGCCTTTTTGTTGACCGGTTCCGACTTCTGGAGCCGTTTTGTTGCCGTTTCCGGTCGCCGTTGTTTTGCCGCTTCCATGTTCAAGGGGCATTTTTGTTTGGACACGGTGAAAAAACGGCCCTGCCGTTTCGGGGGCCCACAAAGCTCGAGAGCGCCCGCGGGGTGCCCGAGCATCGTCCCGTAACGGCCGCCGGAGAGCTTAGCTCTGATCCGAAAACCAGCGGGCAACGGTAGGCGGTAGGCGGGGGGCGAGGCTCAGGTCGCAATACATGGATTCGGGGGGCGTGGAGGCGGGAGGCGGTAGGCGGGTGGTATAGTGTCAGGCGATCGCAACACATGGATTCAGGGGGGCGTGGAGGAGCAACGGGTCCAGTTTCCGTGGGGCATCGCGGATTCCTGCCGCCGAGCGCGGCGGCATCGGCCGCAAATTTTGGGGGAGGGCACCTCCCCCGGATCCATGGCTTGCGGAGGGCGAGGAGATGCCTATCCCCCCGATCAATTGCCTATCCCCCCGATCAATTGCCGCCGAAAGCATGCTGGGCCCTGCTCGGGGAGGCACGAACGGGGGGGGGGGGGGGGGGCGTCCAGCGCGGGCGTGCGCCCCGCCCGGCCCCGCCCGAGCGCGTGCCCCCGCGGGCTTCCCTGCGCGGCCCCGCGCCGCCACGCCCGCCCCCGCGGGGAAGCCAGGCAGGGGCGCCCCGCGCACCGCTGCGCTCTCCCCGGGGGCGCGCCCCGGCCAGAGCTCCGAGGCGAAGAATCGCCCGCGGCCGGGGGCGAGGCGAGGGCCTCCCATAGGCGAGGCCCAGGCGAAGGCGGCGGGCGAGGCCGAGGCTGGCGGCGCCCGCGCTGCTCCGAGCGGCCCGACTTCGGGGGTGGCGAGGCGTGCCCCCCGCCCATGGGTGCCCCCAGCTTGCCGCTCCACGCTGGAGGAGCCCCCAGAGGCGCCCCCGGGCTCGCGAGGGGTGCGCCGGAGGCCGTGCAGGGCCTCCTCGGACATCCCGGGGGCACCTCGGGCCAGGGGCACCTCCAGCAACGCCCGAGGACTCTGCGGTGGCAGCGCGGAGAGATCGGGGGCGACGAATCGCCTGCGATACTCCCCCGCCCCGCCCACCTCCGCCCGAAAACCGCGAGGGGTCCATCTCGATACAGCTCAGCCGCGGGTCGACATCGACCGACTGGGAGGGGGCTCGACATCGAATTGGATCCGAGTCGACATGGAGGGGCAACGATAGGGGGGACTGGCAGAGGGGGGATGCATCGACCTGGAATTGGCGATACTACGTCCTCGATAGATCGGCAATAGGCTCCTGATAGAGACCGCGCCTTTCGGGTTGGGACTATCAGATCCCTATCGGCGATCAGGGGCGAATAGGGGTCGATGCATCCCCGCGTATGCCTATGTATCCCCCCCTATAGTTGCCCCTGAGACATCGATCCCAGCCGGCCCGGTCCGACTCGACGTCGGAGCGCGGCTCGATGTCCTAGCAATCCTGCGATGAGATGCACGCGGCCCCAGAGCTCCTGAGCCCTCCCCCTTGCCTGTGACCTCCGGCCTCTCGTGTTGGAGGCGGCCGGATGGTCTGAACGGGATGGGGCTAGAGAAAATTCGAAAACCTGCCAGGAGGAGGAGCGAAGCCAAATCCGACCAGGATCGGTCTCTGGCGGACCCCTCCCGCGGGCTCCACCCGGGGCAGTTTGTCACTCCGAATTACTATTTCACGGTCCTGGGCCCCGAAAACGCCCTCGGGAGGCCGAAAAAGACAACAGTTATCCAGGCGAAGGACCCAACCATGTGCAGCTGTGTATAACGCAGGTGTGGGTATCGTCCTCGGTGAACCTCCCTCTGGGACCACGACGCGTGTGACGGGTGTGCCAAAATTGGCACGGGTACGCCATGCGGACGCTGCCACAGGAGCCGTCGGTGCAGCCCCATCTGAGGCCACGAAACGTGTGAGGGGTGCGCGGAAATGCAGGGTGGAACCACGTGCGGGCGCTGTCACCAGGGCCGTTGGTGGCCGCGAAACGTGGAAGGGGTGCGCCGAAATGGAGGGGGAACTGCATGCGGAACCTGCCACTGGGGCCCTAAATGGAACACTCCATGGGGCCACGAAACGTGTGAGGGGTGCGCCGACATGGAGGGGGAACTGCATGCGGACCTGCCACGGGCGCCTTGAATGCAGCACCCTATGGGGTAACGAAACGTGTGAGGGGTGCGCCGAAATGGAGGTGGACCTGCATGTGGACCCTGCCACTGGAGCCTACGGCGGAGCACCCTATGGGGTCACGAAACGTGTGAGGAGTGCGCCGAAATGGAGGTGGAACTGCATGCGGACCCTGCCACTGGGGCCTTCCGCGGAGCACCCTATGGGGCCACGAAATGTGAAAGGGGTGCGCCGAAATGGAGGTGGAACTGCATGCGGACCCTGCCACTGGGGCCTTCCGCAGAGCACCCTATGGGGCCACGAAACGTTCGAGGGGTGCGCCAACATGGGGGTGGAACTGCATGCGGACCCTGCTGCTGGGGCCTTCGGCGGATCACACCGTGGGGCCACGAAACGTGTGAAGGTGCGCCGACATGGAGGGGGAACTGCATGCGGACCCTGCCACTGGAGCCTTCGGCGGAGCACCCTATGGGGCCACGACACGTGTGAGGGGTGCGCCGAAATAGGGGTGGAACTGCATGCGGAGCCTGTCGCTGGGGCCTTCGGCGGAGCACCCTATGGGGCCACGACACGTGTGAGGGGTGTGCCGAAATTGGGGGTGGAACTGCATGCGGACCCTGCCACTGGGGTCTTCGACGGAGCACCCTATGGGGCCACGAAATGTGTGAGGGGTGCGCCGAAATGGAAGTGGAACTGCATGCGGGCCCTGCCTCTGGGGCCTTGGGCGGAACACCCTATAGGGCCACGAAACGTGCCAGGGGTGCGCCGAAATGGGTATGGAACTGAATGCGGGCCCTGCCACTGGGGCCTTGGGTTGAGCACCCTATGGGGCCACGAAACGTGTGAGGGGTGCGCTGAAATGAGGGTGGAACTGCATGCGGACCATGCCACTGGGCCTTCGGCGGAGCACCCTATGGGGGGCCCCGAAACGTGTGAGGGGTGCGCCGACATGGGGGTGGAACTGCATGCGGACCCTGCCACTGAGGCCTTCGGCGGAACACCCTATGTGTCCACGAAACGTGTGAGTGGTCCGCCGAAATGGAAGTGGAACTGCATGCGGAACCTGCCACTGGGGCCTTGGGCGGAGCACCCAATGGGGCCACGAAACGTGCGAGGGGTGCGCCGACATGGGGGTGGAACTGCATGCGGGTCCTGCCACTGGGGCCTTGGTTGGAGCACCCTATGTGTCCACGAAACGTGTGAGGGGTGCGCCGAAATGGAGGTGGACCTGCATGTGGACCCTGCCACTGGAGCCTACGGCGGAGCACCCTATGGGGCCACGAAACGTGTGAGGGGTGCGCCGACATGGGGGTGGAACTGCATGTGGACCCTGCCACTGGGGCCTTCGGTGGAGCACCCTATGGGGCCACGAAACGCTGTAATGGGTGGGTGAAACGCAGGGAGGAGGGAGGAGTAGGGAGGGGGCAGCGGGAGGAAGAGGAGCGCGGGGCGCTGTCTCTTCAAGACGACGACCCAGCGCCACAGGATGGTGGGGAGAGACAGCAAGACACAACCCCTCCGAACCCAGCACTTCGAACCTGCCGCCCCTTCCTGCTGGCTGGAACCGGTGCTGGACCACCTCAGACCCCCGGCCGGATGCAACCCCGAACCCTTCCCCTCGCCTGTGACCTTCGGTACGAGGCCGATGTGGCATCACAGCAGCAATTCGGCCCCTGGCCTTCGTCCTGGGTTCGGTTTAGTGAAGTGATGAATTTCGGGGTCCTTACGTGGGAACAAACATCACTTCACTAACCTGGGGCCCCTGGGGCCTCAGTGGGCCCTGGGGCCCAAAATTAGTGAAGTGATGGTTTTCGGGCCTCGGATTCGGCCTCTCGCTGCCCGCGGGTCCTCGACGTCCAGGAACGAGCACCCCGCGGCGCCGAGGAGGCCCTGCTCCCGCGCGAGCCGCCTCTCCGGGGCCTCCGCGCCTTCCTTGGGGCCAACGAGCCGATGCCGAGGCCGGCCAATCGATCGAGCATCGAGAATAGAGAATCGAGGATCGAGCTGCGAAATTCGAGGGTCGAGGATCAAGAGGATCGAGGATCCAGGGCATCCAAGCCCTCGCTGGGAGAACGCACCGATGCCGAGACCCACCACGCGATCGAGGATTCAGAACCGAGGACACCCTGAAGTCATCTCGTTGAGAAGCAATCTTGATGGAAGGCGTTTGGCAGGTTTCGGCCTCCGAGGGCCCTCAAAAAGCCCCGGATGAGAATCTGGTCCCGGGGAAAGGATCCAGACCTCTGGGCAGCAACGTTGCGAAACATCGTGACGCAGGATGTCATGAAGGAGCGAGGATCGGGGATCGAGGAGCGGGGAGCGAGGGTCGAGCTTCGAGTAGCGATGACCAAGAAACATGGATCGAGGAGTTGTCAGACCAATGGTATATATCTATATATATATACACATACATATATATACATATAAATATGTATACAAGACTGCAGTGGCGCTTCGCGCCTTGCACCTTGGTCCTTGAAGCCTGGCATGCAGGCTGAATAGCAGGAAGGTCAAGCCGACAATTTAGCGGTAACTCCTTGTTGCCTTTTCTGGCATCGCCGCTATACTAATGTTATTCAATGTCCTTCCTCCATGCTTCTTTTTCCTCATTTCCGCCAAACACTGCGCATTCTCCCCATCCTCCTCAGCTCTTTTTTGCGGAGGCTGGAGAACCTCTGGGGGCCTCACAAAAAATGTTGCAATCTTTCTTAAGGCCTTCTGGAGGCCTCCTGGGCGTATTCTGGGGGCCTCTGGCGGCTTCCTCGGGCCACCCTGCCTCCAACCGCGGTCTCCCTGAACGACCGGTTCACGATTTGGAATGCTTCGGAGGGTGTCTTGGGGCCATCTTGGGCCGCCATGGGGCTCTCTAAGGGCCATCTTGGACCCGTGTTGTGCCAGTTTGGGGCTCTCTTGGACTGCCTGGAAGCCCTTTCGGATGGTTGTGGGGCGATTTGGGAACTTCCCAGGCGGCTTCAGACGCCCAGAAGACCGTCGTCTTGGAGCGTCGGGAAACCGAAAAGAGGAGAACACCCAAATTCACCAAAAACCTAACAGAAAATCAATAATGTTTGCCTCTTGGGGCCTTCTTGGGAGTGCGCTTGGAGGCCTCTTTGGGGCCGTCCCGTCTTGGAGGCCTCTTGGGCCATCTTGAGGTCACGTCGGTCACTCTTGGAGCGCTCTTGTGCTGTCCTGGAGGTCTCTGGGACGTCTCCGATGACCCTATAGGTGTGCTGGGAAGGCTTGGCAAAACGCCCTGCGAGTCCGGGGGGCCGCTTCGAGGCCCGTCCGGAGGGTCCCAAAGCCCCAGATCCCGGGAGTCCGGTTTTTTTTTTTGGGGGGGGGGGTCCCCCGTAAAAAACATTTGGGGGCTTTTTGGGTACGTCAGGGGGGATGTCTTGGAGGTCTCCTGGGAGTTCGCTGGCGGTCTCGGAAGGTATAGGTCAGACGCCTACAGCGAATCATCGCCGCCCCTTGCCTTTTGGAAACGCCTATGCGGCCAAGCGTTGGGGCAAAGTTTGGCCAAGGTGTTGGACCTTGTGTTCCCCCAGCCGAAGCGTGGCCATCTTGAGTCCGTCGTGGAGGCCATACTGGCCGCCCTGGAGGCCGTACTGGACCATCTCAGCAATCTTGAATGCGACCTCTTACGTGTCTTGGGCCATCTTGGAGGCAAACTTATCCGTCTTGGAAGCAATATTGGCCGTCCCCGGCGTTCCTCTTCTTTTTATTCGTCCTCCTTTTCTTCCTCCTGCTCCTCCTCCTCTTCTTCCTCCTCCTCTTCTTCCTCCTCCTCTTCTTCCTCCTCCTCTTCTTCCTCGTCCTCATCCTCCTCCTCCTCCTCTTGTTCCTCCTCATCCTCCTCCTCTTCTTCTTCCTCCTCCTCTTCTTCTTCCTCCTCCATTGCGTCATCCGCCTCCCTTCCTCTTTCTTTTTCCTCCCTCACTTCTTTTCCCTCTCCTCCCTCCTCCCTCCCTCCCATCCTCCCTCCCCCCCTCCTCCCCTTCCTCCTCCTTCTCCCTCCTCCCCCCCTCCATCCCTCCTTCTCGCCTACCCTCCACCCCTCCTGCCTCCCTCCCTCCCTCACCTCGACTCCTCCTCCCTCCCTCTCACTCCTTCTCCTCCCCCTCCTACTTCCTTGCCCCCTGCCCCTCCACACCACCCTCCCCACCTCCTTCTTCACTCCTATCTCCTCCCTTCCCCTCCTCTTCTCCTCCTCCTCCTCCCCCTCCCTCCCTCCCTCCTCTCTGCTTCCTCCTCCCTCCCTCCCCTCACTTGTCTCCCCCCTCCTCCCCCTTCCTTCAACTCTCCTCCTTGGCGCCTCCCTCCTCCTCACGTCCTCCCTCCCTCCCTCCCTTTCCTCTCCTTCCTCACCTCCTCGCTCCCTCCCTCCTTCTCCTCTCCCCACCTTCTCTCTCACCCTCTCCTACTCTCTCTCCTCCCTCCTCCTTCTCCACCTCCCCTCCTCCCCTCCCTCCCTCCTTCTCTCTCCTCCTCCCTCCTCCCGCCTCCCTCCCTCCTCTCCCTCCTCCTCCCTCCTCCCTTCTCCCTCCCTCCCTCCTCCCCTTCTATCCTCTGGAAGTGGCACGGGCGGCGGGAACGGGAACGGGAACGGGAACGGACCCCTGGGGCGTTCGCGCGCCTTTACGGGGGTCCCCCCGCCCGGGCTTGTAAAAATACTGAAAAAGGAAAAAAAGAGCAGAATAGGGTACCCGTGACGAGGCTCTAGGGAAGCCCAAAGCGGCATAAGCATAACGTTTTCGGAGCTCCGCGAGGATATCTTGAATCGGCGCTGGGCCCCCGCGCTCCGCGCATAAGCGAGGGGGCTCCGGGGCCGATCCAAGAAATCCGCGCGGAGCTCCGAATGCTGATGTCGATACGGTATTACTACTCCGCGGTTCTCTCCCTGGGTAAGTTCAAACCATAGAGGCACCAGGAGCCGAAATCGAGGACGCACGGCGGGATTGGATCGGGGGGCACAGATCACCACAGGGGTGCGAAGTCTGTCGCGCTTCGCGCCTCGCGTGGTGGGCGATCTCAAAGCGAGGCGGCGCGACCCCATTCTGGGGGACAGGGCTCCAGAGGCGTGGGGGTTGATGAGCGTGTTTTCCACCACCACCAAACCATAAGTTGGAGGGGGGGTTCCACCTCCTCCTCCTCCACCTCCCCTCCTCCTCCAACCCTCCTCCTCCTCCTCCTCCTCCTCCCCCTTCGCCCCATCCAACTTATGGTGGTGGTGGTGGAACACGCGCTCATCAGGGGGGCTGCGCTGCGAAAGCGCGAAGATAACCGCGCCTCGCGCCACGCGGAGAGCGAAGCGCGAAGATAGCTGCCCCAGAATCGACGAAGGATTCAGGCAAGGTAACTTGCACGGCATTTCCCTTCCGCCCCCTCCTCCGCCCCCTCCTCCTCCGCCTTTCTCGGCTGTGGACAAACTTCTCTTTAGTAGACCTCCCCTTAGTGAAAACGACCTGGGACCGAAACCGACGGATTTGGACCCGCAAAAATGACGGCCGCGACGCCCTCTCGCGAACCGAAAACGGCCAATTCCTTAATCGGCGTGTCAGGGTAGGAGGTCTGTCCATCCCCGACTTTCCAAATAACGAAAAGAAGTGCAAGCGAGTCACGACTTCCGGCTGCACATAAGAGTGACCCTAGGCAAGAGTGACCTTTGGTGCGCGGCTTCAGGGCAGGCGCGAGGGTGCCCAAGCCAAGCGCGCCAGCCGTTGCCGTCGCATCTCCCTCGGCGATCGGGGAGCACCCTCGGGCGGGTGGCAATGGCAGGTGGCCCACATGTGGGGTGAAGAGAAGGGGCCCTGAGGGGCCCTTTAGGGCCCCTGTTGGAGCCAGTTGGTACCCTTCAGGGCCCTCTAGGGCCCTTTAGGGCTCCTTAGGGCCCCTCTTTAGGGCTCTTTAGGTTCCTTTAGGGGTCCTTTAGGGGCCCTTTAGGGAACGTTTTGGAGCCAATTGGTGCCCTTTAGGGCTCCTTAGGGCCCCTTAGGCCCTTTTGGGCCCTTTTTGGAGCCCTCTTGCCTTCTTAAGGGCCTCCTTGAGGCCCTGTGTCTTCACCCCCCAAATGGGTCACCCCCCCATTGCCACCCGCCCGATACCCCACGGGCCCGCACCGGAGGTCACTCCAGCGAAGGACCATTCCGCACGCGCAGCCGACCCTCGCGTGAAGGATCTCTCCTCCTCCTCCTCCTCCTCCTCCTTCTCCTCCTCCTCTTCCTCCTCCTCCTCCTCCTCCTCCTCCTCCTACTCAAGCCCTACATTACCCCCCATCCTCCGCCCGTATCCTTCTCATCCCCTCGTCCTCCTCCTCCCCCTCAGACATACCTGCTCCTCCTCCCCTCCTCCGCCCTAGCCTCCTCAGTCCTCAAACCTCCTACTCCACCTCCTCCTCCTCCTCCTCCTCCTCCTCCTCTGCCATCCTCCCTCCTCCTCTCCTCCTCCTCCCTCCTCTCCTCCTCCTCCTCCTCCTCCCTCCTCCTCCTCCTCCTCCGTCCTCCTCCTCCTCCCCCGCCACCTACTCCTCCTCCTCCTCCTCCTCCTCCTCGGCCTCGTGTCGCCTACCCCCCGTCCAGCAGACGCTGCCTGACCCCCAGAGGAACACCGCCTCTGAGCGTGCTCCCTCGACCAGGCGAACGTTATGCAGACCACCTCCTCCGTCCGCCTCCTCCTCCTTCCTCCTGGCTCCTCCTCCCTGCTCCCCCTCCTCCTCCTCCTCCTCCTCCTCCCCCTTCGTCCTCCGCTCCTCCTCCTCTTCTTATATATTATTAATAATTTCCAAGTATATTCATCTTAGTATTCTGATTATTATGAATTATCATTCCTCCTCCTCCTCCCTCCTCCTCCTCCTACCCTACCTCCTCCACCTCATCTTCCTCCTCCTCTTCCCTCCTCCTGCCCCCTCCACCTCCGATTCCTCCTCCTCCTCCTCCTCCTCCTCCTCCTCCTCCTCCTCCTCCTCCTCCTCCTCCCCCTCCTCCTGCTCTTCCTCCTCCTATTCAGCCGAGCATCCAGCGGAACGCGTGGGCAGAAGAGCGCGCGATTGGCAACTCTCGGAAACACGAACAGCGAGGCAGAGGAGGGAGAGGAAGTGGAGGACAAAGCCGAAATACCTCAGGTGAGACAGAGGGAGCTCAGAATCGGTCCCCTGGACCCCTCCTGGGGCCTAAACGCACCAGCTGTCCCAGCTGCGTCTCGCCGTGGCGACGAGGCGGGCCCTGGAGGCAAACTATCCTTGTCTCAACTCGTTCCGTGTTGGTCTGCGTACGCATTCGCTTCTCTCGAGCGGGTGGTAGTGGGGTGCAAAAAAAAGGATTGCAAAAAAAAGAAAAGAAACAAAAAACGAAGGATTGCAAAAAAAAGGATTGCAAAAGAAATCCTTCGTTTTTTTGCAATCCTTGGTTTTTTTGCAATCCTTCGCCCAAATGGGGGGTGAAGAGCAGGGCCCTAAACGGGACCCCTTGGGGCCCCTCTCGGGCCCCTGCTGGCTCCGACAGGGGCCCTGACGGGCCTGTTCAGGACCCTTCTCCCCACCACCCAGGCAGGTCACCCCCCGTTGCCGCCCGCCCCTTCGCCGAGAGCCCAAGGCCCCGTGGAGATATATCCCAAACGACGAGCACTCCAAGGCGGAGAGCCCAACGGCGAAGAGCAGATGGGCCCCCCTCCAAGACTATGAATGTTCCTACCCGTCGGTCGGAGGAAGTAGGTAGGCGCTTGAAATTGATCGGGATGTGGGAATCCAGAAATACGTAGTCCAAACGAACGTGGGTCGTGGAAAGCAAGTACCTACTTCCGACGACCGGCGTGCAACCCTCGTGCCAGCTGCAACCCATTCACTTCGTGGCTGCGTGACGATCCCCCCTGGCCTCCAGCGGCCCTCGCAGCGCCCCGGCGGGGAACGGCAGCAGCCCGCGCGGCGCCTCCTCGGCGCGCCGCGCCGCGCCCCGCCGCGCGCCGCGGCGCCCCGGCCGCCCGCCCACGGCCAGCAGCAGCGCCGCAGGGCCCCGCGGCGGCCGGAGGCCGCGGCCGCCGCGGCCCGCCGGCGCCGCGGCCGCTGGCGCGGGCGGCGGCGGGGCCGCGGCGCGGGGCGTCGGGGCCGGGCGCGCGCGCGCCGCGCCTGGCCGGGGCGGCGACGGCGACGGCGACGACGACGTCGACGGACGACGACGACGACGGCCGACGGCGACGACGTCGGCGACAGCGACAGCGACGGCGACGACTACGGACGACGACGACAGACGACAGACGACGAACGACGGACGACGATGACGGACGACGGACGACGGACGACAGACAACGGACGACGGACGACGAAGGACAACAAACCACGACTGCTAGCATGATAATGGCCACAGATGGGAGAAGTGAGCTTCAGATCGCGCAAGATGTCCCCAGCCTCTCGCACTACTTCGGAGCCCACTAGGGCCATCTGGGCCTCGCGAGGGGTGCCTCTGGAGGCCGTGGGTGGTCCCTGGATATCCGTGGACCTGGGACGAGTTTCGTAACACCCCACCCTCCTCCTCTTGGAGGCTTCCCAAAAGGGGTCCGAGCAGACAAGGTGGGAAGATCGCGCCGCACCGCCGACGCACCGCCGACGCACCGGCGACGGCGATGCATCGGTGCCGTCGGCATGGAGAAAATCGGGCTCCCCATCGAGCAGCATCGCCGATGCATCCGCGATGCGGCGCGACCCTCCGACCGACCCCGCCTGCGCGGACCCTACGTGGGAGGCTTGGACAATCCCAGGCCCGGACCTCCTTTGGTTCTGAAGAGAACTCGTGCCGGAAGGTTTTTGCTCATACTCTGGCCTCTGGGGGAATCCTCGAACGGCCTGCAAGACTGTCACAAAACACTGCTCTGAAGGTCCACATTGCATAAAAAAGCACGACGTCGGCGGCCTGGGACCGCCTCGACCGATCCTGGCTCGGCTGGGCCGATCCTGGTCCCAGGACGGGCCCTGCCAGGATCGGTGCCTGCGCCTCGCGCGCCTGGCCAAGAGGGCACTGGTGCGCCGAGGTTGGGCCCAGGCTGGGCCCGGCCAGAACGGGAGAGGCGGTCAGGTGAGGTCCAGCGAGGTGGAGCGGGGGCAGACGGTGCAGGTCAAGCTGCGTTGGAGGCGAGTCCAGACCACGACGACGACGACGACGACGACGACCACGACGACGACGACGACGACGACAGCGAGACGCTCAGCAGAAGTCGTCCCTGCGATGAATATGGATGCAAGCCAAGTGCCCCCCCCCCCAAACACACACACACACACACACAAAAACACACACACAAACCCACACACACAAACACACACACACACACACACACACGCGCGCACACACACACAAACACACACACACACAAGCACACACACACACACGCGCGCACGAACGCACGCACGCGCGCGCACGCACGCACGCACGCACACACACTCACACACACACACACACACACACCCACGCGCGCGCGCGCACGCACCCGCACCCGCACCCGCACCCGCACCCGCACCCGCACCGGCACCGTCACCGGCACCCGCCGGTGGGAAGGCTGTGCGAGGCGGGTCCAGCGCCCTTCCCTTGCAACTGGAGAACCCCACGCGCTGTCGGGTGGGGAAGAACTTCCGCTGTGACTCCTGCACGCCGCGAGGCTGTCCGGCCCCCCCCCCTCCTCGATCCCCATCGCCCCCTTCTCGTCCGACCCGCTCCTCGTCGGCAGGTCCTCCTCCTCTGGGCCTCGCCAGCGCCCGCTGCTGCAGCAGCATCCCCTCCAGCCGCGGGCGGGCGGGCAGGGCCCGCGCACGGGGGGCGGCCGCCGCTATTGCGCGGCAGGAGCCAGGAACGGCTGGCCGAACGGAGGCGCCGCGGAGAGCTGGGGGCCCGCGGGGGCTCGGCCTCGTGGCTCCGCTGCTCGTGGCGGCGACGATCGAGTGGTGGCCGCGGGCGGGTAGACTTCGGATTTCTTCTGGATCGAAGTGTAACGCCTACTATACTAGGTAGAAAGAAGGCTTTTGCTGCTCCGGATGCTAGGCTATCTTAGGCTCAGCGTACGACTCGGCACTCTCCCGCTTGCAATCTCGAGGCTTCGACAGAGACGGTCTTCAGCTACAGAGGCTGAAGGAATCGGGTCCGTGCACGTGGAGGCGCGTACCTTCTGCCCACGAGTGAAGTGGTGTTTCGTGCTTCCGGGTTCGGGCGGGCGGGTTTTGGGGCTGGCCCCGCGGTTTTGATGCTCGTGCCGGCAACGATCACGTGGTGGGCGCGCGCACTTCGTTCTGCCGCGGCGCCGGAGGCCGCGCGGCGCCGCCGGAGGCTGAGCGGGACGCGCCGGGGCGAACTTGCACAGGCGGAGGGGGCCGAGCGGAGGACTCCTTTTTAACTGGCGCTGGTGCCTGCGGGCGACCACAAGGAGAAGATTGCCTGACTGGTGGGGATTGAAGCTCACGGTCGGTTCGAACCTGCCCTGAGGCCCTCCAGGCGCAGGAGGTGGCGGTCGCGGAGGGGGGGCGGGGGCGCACACGCAAGGGCGGCGTGAAGTCGGCCCCCTCGCCCAAGAGCCCTCCCGCCGTCAGAGACACCACGACTGGCACGGCGAGTGGGGGCTGAGAGGCTTTAGACGTCTTCGGCCTCTGGGGCCCCATCGCCGGGGCCCCCGGGGCCGCTCGAGAGAACGGCTCGGGAGGAACAGCCGGCCCCAGGGGAAGGGTTCCAGACCCAGGGGTCCACGTTGTGAACAAGCAAGGCGCGGTGTCGGGGGTCTGGGACGCCCTTCCTCCTCCTCATCACCATCCGTCCCTCTCGTCGTCGGGCTACGACCCGTTGTCGATGCGCCGGATTCACGTTCCAGAGGCCACGATCCCTCGTACATTAAAACAGAGTCGCGCCCGAGAACATGATCCTTTGTAAATTAAGCCAGGCTTTCGTCCCCGAGGCCACGATTCCTAGCACACATGAGGTTATGAGATTCCTTCAACTCGTCACCTATCACATTATGATAGAGAGGGGGCCCGCGGCAGAGGGCGAAGCCCATCCTCATAAAAAGCGTTGTCTAAGGGTAGGTTTCGCCAGTGGCCCGCAGATTTCATGATCCACCCCCCTTGTCGGAATCCTTCTTGACCCGCTGCGGCAACGGCAAGTTCAGCCTGTGCTTCGGCGCCTGAAGCAACACCCGGTCCTGCCGTGGGCCATCCCAGCCCCGCAGGAGGAGGCGGAGCGGGCTCTGCAAGAGCGTGGAGGGGGGAAACGAAGTCGAGGAGGAGGAGGCGTGGAGGGGGAAAACGAAGTAGAGGAGGTGGAGGAACAGCAGGGAGAGGGGGAAGGCGGGGGGGATAGGGATTAGCCTCACGTTTCTGAATGCTTTTCGTCGTCGCCGTCGCCGCCGCCGCGTCACCGTCGTCGTCGTCGTCGTCGTCGTCGTCGTCGTCGTCGTCGTCGTCGTCGTTTCTCGCTGCGACCGCGCATCTGTCGGGTCACCGCGTGCCGAATCCTCAAACGCATCAGCGCCATCATGCGAGGTCTCGAGAAAGAGGTGAGCTCACGAGTGGATCTGCCCCACCCCCAGATGCAGCAGTCAAACTCCGCCACCGATCACATGTCCGGCTCCGCCGCCCCGGCCAATAGCCATGGGGAGGGGGGGTTCAAAGGCAGAACTTGGGCAAGGACGGCAGATGATGTGGGGAATGCCCCGGAGAGGAGGAGATGGGGGAGGAGGACGAGGGAGAGGAGGAGGGGGAGGACAGAAACAAACGAGCGCGGGCAGCAAGAGAGAGACGGGGGGGGCAGCAGCAGGCACAGCAGGAAGCAAGCAAACCATGGGCGGCGGGGCGGGGGCTGTCGTCGGGGTGGACGCGGTCGCGGTCGTCAGGCAGGGTCGGGTCGCGGGCGGGGGCGGTCGCGGACGGGGGTGGTCGAAGTCGTGGCCGAAGCCAGGGGGCGGGTCGTCGGGGCAGGGCGTCGGTGGTGGGCGTGGTCGTGATCGCGGTCGTCGTCCCCCTTCAGGGTCGGTGGCACTGGCCGCAAGGCCTTCGCAGTAGTCGGGGGAGGTAGAGGGGGGGAAGAAGAGGGGGAGGGAGATGATGACAAGGGTAGCGATAGCGGGAAGGCGAGGGGGAGGACGAGGACGACAAAGGGGATGAGGAGGACGACGGAGACGGGAAAGACAAGGAAAAACATTATGAGGACGATGACAGCGAGGACGTGGCAGATAGGAGATCCGTAGAAGGACCGGGTACGAGGAACCATACAAACAAGCACGATGACGAGCAAGTGCAGTGGCGAGGACGGCGGCGGCGACGACGATGACGAACAGAAAGACGAAGCAGGATACGGCGGCGGCGACGGCGGCGACGGCGGCGATGGCGGCGGCGACGACACGGGCGATGGAAGTGACAGGAAGGAGGCAATTGCAGAGGAGGCAGCGGCAGCAGGAGCAGCAAGAATGAAGGGGCCCCAGGACACACACACACACACATAAATACACACAATTGAAAGGATTGTCTATATTTTCCCACATTTCCTGGGCTTTTGCCTTCCCCCCCCCACTTTTCATATTTTCCCATGTTTCCTGGCGAGTCGGCGATCAATTGTGTCTGTGTGTTGCTTTCCCTTCCGAAACCCAGACCCCCGACGTCATGATTTTTTCATGACGTCGACCCCCAGAGGTTTGGACCCATTCCCCAGGACCGGTGTTTCCTCCTGAGTCGTTTTTTGACGGTCCCGAGGCCCGGTAGGGGCCCCCGGAGGCCGAAAATATGGAAAAACCGCCCGTCGTGATTTTTTCATGACTCGAGGGGGTCTGGGAAGAAGGGGCTGTCGATGGGGAGGAGCACCGAGCTCGTGCCCTGGGGAGCGGCACGCCCTCCCGCCCCGGAGGGGGCTGCCTCCTCCTCCCGGCGCTCGCGGCACCCCTTCCCTTCGGTCGTCGCTCGTCTTCACCCTCCGCCCCCTCCGCGTCCTCGGCCTCCTCTTCTCGGGAGGGAAAGAAACACGCAGACACAATGAATCGTCGACTCCCCAGAAAAAGTATGGGAAACTATGGGAAGTGGGGGGGAAGACAAAAGCCCAGAAACTATGGGAAAATATAGAAAATCCTGTCAGTTGTTTGTATTTGTGTGTGTGTGTCCTGGGGCCCCTTTATCTTCTCCTGCGAATGCGGAACTAAAAACCACCACACCAGGAACACACACACACACAATTTCGAGCGCGCAAAATGGGTACAGAAGCAGCTGGGCACGATGCCCAACAACAAACGTTGTCCAAAACCGACAGCGGCCGTTGCCGGGCGGGCGACCCTGTCTCAAATGGACAACGTCCGCGGCGGGGAGGACAGCGAGTCCTGTTCAAAACGTGCACGGCCAGACCTAGGACAGACGAACACCCATCAAGACCACGAGACCCCCCCCCGGCCAAACTGAAAAGCATTCGAGCGCATCCTCTTCCAGGAGGCACACGAACATCCAACGAGAACGAAGAACACTGAGGTAACCCTCCCCAAAACGACCTCGATCTGATGCCTCGGTACGGCCGTACCCTTAAGTCGGGCGTGTCCCCCTACAGGGGGATTTTCGACGAAAATGAAAAATACCCCAAACATACACCAAAAAGGTAAAAAAATACACCAAAAATAGTCCCCATACTTATTTTTGGGTTATTGTATGATCATGTTTGGGGTATTTTTTGTTCTTCGTGGAAAATCCCCCTGTAGGGGGACACGCCCGACATAACCGTATCCCTTTCGCCCGTGCCGCACGGCGCACCCCCCGGCGAAGGACGCGCGACGCGACGACCCTGCCGCGAGGGGGGCGGGCGGCGAGCGCTGGCCGGCAGCGCCCGGGCCCTGGCCGCTGGCGAGGGGTGGCCTGCTGAGATCACCGCCTCCTCCTCCTCCTCCTCCTCCTCCTCCTCCTCCTACATCCGCAAATGCGAGCCAGCACATCATCTCCTGTGAGAGATCCGGGCCGGCTTCCCAGGAGCCTCTTGGAATAAGCCCGGGCCGAGTTCTGTCGTGGACGCCCGGGGAGCGGACGTGCCCAAGAGACCGGGCCAGCTTTCTGGCAGGAAACGCTGGCCCAGCTTTTTGGGCGGAGTGTTCTTGTGTATATAATGTTTATCGGATGCTCGACTGTAGGGAGTCGAGATGTGAAAGAGCGTGTTCTACCGCTGCTGGCGGAAAACCGGGGGGGGTCACTACCGGTTCGAACCCCTTCCCCCCCCCTCCTCCAGAAAATCAGGGGGGGTCACTACCGGTTCGAACCCCTCCCGGGGAGGGGTTCGAACCGGTAGTGACCCCCCCTGATTTCCCCGGGGAGGACTGCGGGGGGGGCCCCGGGGAGGACTGCGGGGGGGGCCCCCCCCGCAGTCCATCATGAAAAGGGGGGGGTCACTACCGGTTCGAACCCCCCCCCCTTCGAAAACCGAAAACCGAGGTTGTCACTACCGGTTCGAGCCCCCCCCCCTCGAAAACCGGGGGGGGTGCGGACAGTGGTGGGGACTGTGGTGGTGGGGACAGTGGTGAGGGGACAGCGGGACAGTGGTGGGGACAGTGTGATAGTGGTGGGGACGGTGGTGGTGGGGACAGTGGTGAGGACAATGGTGAGACAGTGGGGACAGTGGGATAGTGGTGGGGACGCTGGTGGTGGGGACAGTGGTGTGGGGACAGTGGGAATGTGGTGGAAACGGTGGGACAGTGGAGGGTACAGTGGTGGTGGGGACAGTGATGAAGGCGGTGGCGAGGACGGCGGTGGGACAATGGGACAGAGGTACAGTGGTGGGGACAGTGGGGACAGTGGGGACAGTGGTGGGAACAGCGGGACAGCTCAGTGGGACAGCGGAGGAGTCAGTGGGACAGTGGGGACAGTGGGAATAGTCGGGCAGTGGTTGGGGCCGTGGAGAAAGTGGGGGGAGTGGAACCGTGGTGGGAACAGTGGTGGGGACAGTCGGGACAGTGCGACAGTGGTAGGGACGGTGGTGGAACCAGTGGGGACAGTGGTGGTGAGGACAGTGGTGCTGCGAACAACAGTGGAGGATGTGGTGCGGACGGTGGTAGGGACCGGGAGCCGTTTGCTGGCGGTGATGAGGGGGTGGGGACGGGTTCGAGCCGGTAATGTCCCCCCCTCCGGTTTTCGAGGGGGGGGGGGGGAGGGGTTCGACCGTAGTGACCCCCCGGTTTTCGAGGAGGAGGGGGGGGGGGGGTTGGGGAGGGGAGGGTTTTGCCGGGGAGGGGGGGGGGGGGGGGTCCACAGGGGGGGGGGGGATTTCGGAGGGGGGGAGACCCCCGGGTTCAGGAGGAGAAGAGGGCAATTTTCCATAGTAAAGCGGCGGTGGATCACGCTCTCTCCGAGAAGTTGATGCCAAGGTGGGTTTCATCTGGCCTGGACCTGGCTTACAACGGGGCTACATGCACCTTGAGCAGTTTAGGGGTCATAAGCGAACTCCTCCGCTAAGTGGGCTCCACAAACTTCTACAATCTCTGTACTCCACCGAGCCCACTTCGGGCACTTGTACCCCACCTATACGCTGGTTGGGACCAGATCAGATGAGGTGCGTGGCGACCCCAATCCTGCACTTTAGGGGGTTCGACTGGACTGAAATGTTTGGCCCAACCCTGGGATATCGTCTGGGGGGGAGTCCATCCTCGATAGGGGTGCGTCCGAATAGCCTCTTGGGGGTGAACGCCAGAATCCCCTCCATTTCCTGAGCGACCTGACTTTCAAGGCAGAACTCGGGGACTGGGGGAGAAACATCGCCTGCGAAGATATTTGCCACCTTAACATCTGCTTATAAACCCATCCCCTCAGCAGCCGCCGCCGGCATCTCAGCACGCTCTGTTCCAGCGCTGGAGGCACCGCCAGGGGGCCCAGCGCAGATCCAAGACATCTGCGCAGAATCCCTAAAGTTGGTGTTCATGCTGATGTGTCTTCTTCGAGCTGTGCTCTTGGCCAAACCCATCATATAAGAGGGCTGCAACTGCCGTGGGTGACGAAAAGAAACAGACTGCGCGAAACATGGCATAGCGATTGTACGCTATGGCTTACGCAGGCCGCCAGCGCAGAATGCTACGCTGCAGAAAAGAGCACGCACGTGCGACCTTACGCGGGCAGTTTACGCGCCAACGTTGGCGCAATCGGCCCCGTTGTTTTGCGTCGATAGCGAAAGTGGCACACGGGGGGTTACAATTCGGGCCAAGTGGGTTCCGTCAATTCATGAGATCGTTCAGCCCCCCATGAACCACCTTTGGCATTTGTCCGCTACCGTGCCCTTGTGGCACGAAGTGGAGTGTCCGCATATCCTTTGCTCAATCCGTTGAGCCTCAATCCTCGTTCCTGGAGTTTTTTTCGGGGACGCGGATCCAGAGACACTTCCGCATGCATTTTAGCAAGGCGGCGCTCCGCTATTTGACTTCCAACCAACGGATGTTGATCACCAGGCCCCGATTAGCGGAGAACCGCTCCGCTAATTTGTATCGAACCAAGAGGGTACGGTCGCCTGCGTCCCTTTAACAGAGCGGCGCTCCGCTTGTTGGACCCAAACCAAAACAAATCGGCTGTTTCGCTCCCATTAGTGGAGCGCGCTCCGCTAATGGGCTGAAGCTCTCCAATCCCCACCCCCACGGCATCCCAACGAACATCCAAGAGGCGCATGACCCATTAACCAGGACAAGTGGCTGGATGGGCCGAAGGCCATCATATAAGACACTTACAAGCGAAGTTCGGCCAAAACGGATGCATCTCTTGGGAGCCCAAGTTTTACTATCCCCGCTTTCCGCCAAGGAAGAGATGCCCAATCCTTTGATCCTCGAATGCGCGGCCCTTTCTGGAGCGCGTTCCGGAGCGCCTCATATCACGGCCGCGCTATGTAGCATGGGGGACACGGGTCCTGAAGGAAACGGGTCCTGGACCCCAGGGCCTCCCCACAGGATGAAGCCTCCATCCTGAACCGCTCTTTGGAGGGCCCCGTGAGCTCCAGAACGGCGAAAAACCTCCTCCTCCTCCTCCTCCTCCTCCTCCTCCTCCTCCCTCCCTCCCTCCCTCCCTCCCTCCCTCCCTCCCTCCCTCCCTCCCCCTCCCCCCTCCTCCCTCCTCCCTCCCTCCCTCCCTCCCTCCCTCCCTCCTCCCTCCCTCCCCCCCTCCCTCCCTCAGGACCCGCTTCCCTCAGGACCCGCTGCCCCCCCCCCCCACGGCGACGGGCCCTGCTCTGCTCCCGGCCCCAACGAGGGGGAGGGGGTCCTGCCCACCCCCGATCAGCCATCGAGGGGCCCCGCAGTGGCCGCACCGAAGGCCCCCCCTCTCTTTCTCTCACTCGTCCTGGGGGCCTGGGGGAGGGCCTCCATTGTCGGTGCCATCTTGGAGTTTCCGCGGGGCTTCGCGCTTCGGGCTGCCTGGATTCCGGGGGCCTCCTCTAGGGTCCGAGGCGCCCGGGCCACTCCGGCGAAAGGCCACCCTCAGCTACGCAGCGCCGACCAGGTCCAGCGGGGCGCGGTCCGTGGATCGTTGGCCTCCGCATGTGGAGAGGAAAGAGCACAAGCATAACGTCGCCACCGCTCGCGAGCCCATTTCCCATGCATGTTGCGGCTTCGTGCCTGCTTTTGCTTCCGCGACGCTGTCTGAGATGCTCCTGGATGGCCCAGATGATTGAAGGGGCCCTGGGACACGCAAATGCATAGGCACAAACAACAGGACTCCCCATATTTCCCCAGGAGTTCTGGGTTTTTTTTCTCCTTCCCCCCGCTCCCCATCTTTCCCTATATTTGTTCTGGAGGGTCGACGATGAATTGAGCCTGCGCGCATCTCTGTTCCCTCCTGGATGACATGGCACTGGCCTCGCCGAGACAAAAAGTGCACACGTCAAAGATAATCTCCGGGAGGTCCGAGCGGATTTTTCTCGCAGCGGCGCTCAGAGACCCCCCCCGCCCTGCCGCGCGGAGCGCGCCAAAAGGGCGGCGCCAGAGGCCTCGCCAGGGGGGATCCGGCCCAGATCCAGGAATTTCGCGCGCCCCCCGAGAATGTGTACATAGAAAGGGGCCCTGGGACACACAAATGAACACACACACACACAAATGACAAAACTCCAAATATTTCGCCATATTTTCTGGGTTTTTGTCTTCCCCCCCCACTTCCCAATGTTTCCCATATTTTCTTTGGAATCGCTGACTAATTGTGTGTGTGTGCTTCTTCCCCTCTTGTATATATATATGTGTATATACATAGCCATATACATACAGTACATACAGTACCTACAGTACATACATACATACATACATACATACATACATACATGCATACATACATACATACATACATACATAAATACATACATACATACATACATACATGCATACACATACATACATACATACATACATACATGCATGCATGCCTACCTACCTACCTACCTACCTACCTACCTACCGACCTACCTACCGACCTACCTACCTACCTACCTACCTACCTATACACACATACATACATACATACATACATAAATACATACATACATACATACATACATACATACATACATACATACATATATACACACATACATACATACATCCATATATACATACATTCATGCATGCATACATACATACATACATACTTACATACATACATGCATACATACATACTTACATACATACACACAGATGTATAGATATAGCCATATATAAATATATATCGATATATAGATAGACATATTTATATAGATATATATGGATATATATGCATGTATATAAGCATATATATATCGATATATGCATACATGTATATATTTATGTATATATATAGGTATATGTGTAGAAATGCATATGTACGCGTATATATATATACACACGTATGTAAACATTTAGACATAGATAGATAGATAGATAGATAGATAGATAGATATATAGATAGATAGATATATAGATATATAGATAGATAGATATACATATATATATAGATGGATCGATATATATAGATAGATAGATAGATAGATAGATAGATAGATAGATAGATATATAGATAGATAGATAGATATATATATATATATATAGATATGGAGATAGATATATAGATAGGTGTATAAATATATCTACACATGTACACACGGTGTTTGTGTCGGCCTGGGTGGTGGCGTTGGCCGCGCCAGCACGCCTGGCCGCGGCCACCAGGGCGTGGGCAACACCTGGTGCAGGGCAGCGCACGGTGGCGCCGAAGTGCAGCCATGAGCACTGCTCGCTGCACCTCACGGTCGAGGATGGCCTCTTCCCTCGGGCTCTTTCCCCTCAGGAAGGACGGGCCGTCCCAACATTCCCATATGCCTACCACGGAGTGCTTTCAGACCAGAACATGCTCCGAAAGTAAGAGCAATGTCCTCAGAGCATGTAAGGCCGACGCATCAGATCGAGACGACCACAGCCAGAAACGCTCGTTCGTGCAAACCACAAGAGGTTCTTCTCGGGAGCGGCCAAGAGGGGGGCGTCCAAGAGGGGGGGTGCAAATCATGGCTGGCGGCATGTGCGCGGCCCAAGGGGAGGGCCAGGGACGTAATGAAGTAAGAAGAGGCGCCACGAAATCTGGGGCAATATCATGGCCCACGCCATGATATCCACCCCCCCAGGTCATCACCCCCCTCTTTGCCGCCCCCGATCCTCGAACGTGGACGCCGCGCCACTGCTCGAGAGCGGGCCTCCTCCCTCTCCGCCCGCGGCGCCGTCCCGCAGCGGGCGCAGGGGCCCGCGGGCCTCTCCGGTGTGCACGCCCGCGCGAGGCCGCGGCCGAGACGGCGCGAGCTCGCAGGCGGTCGCACGCAGGGTTGCGCAGAGGTCGGGCCTGTCCCCCTACAGGGGGAGTTTGGGCGACATCTTAAAACAAACTTGCAAAATACTCCAAACATGGCCAACAATACACAAACACATTCCCTGACTATTTCTAGACTGTGTTTGGTTGGATATTCCTCCTGTAGAGGGACGGGTCCGACTTAAGCCTGGTGGTCCGTGCGGAACCCGTACTTCGCTGAGGGGCATCGATTCGGGGGGGCTGGCACGGGAGGGCGGACACATCGGCCTGGAATCGGCGACGGATCGCCCACTGATCGGCGATGGGCCACCGATAGCTGGTCGGCGCGATCCTCGGCGAACCGGGGCTATCGGGCCCCCGCCGGCGATGAGTGGGAGATTGGGGGGCAATGCATCCCCCCCTGAGCCTATGCCCCTCCGATCGTTGACCCTCACCCGCGTGGGTGCGCCCCCAGGTGCGCTCGGGGTCGCGGGCCTGCACGCCTTGGCACCGCCCGCACGGGCACAGCGCCAGCAGTGGCGGGCCCAGTCGGTGAGCGGATCCTACTCCTCCTCCTGCTCCTTCTCCTGCTGCTCCTCCTCCTCTTCTTCTGATTATCATTATTCTTCATCCTCTTCCTCCTCATCCTCCCTGGGCCCATGGCCCCCGATCGGCCCCGCATTGCGCCAGAGGCCCCTCTCTCTCCAAGCTGCCCAAGCCGCCCCCCTGACCTTTCCCGGGAAGTGGCCTGGCCAGAACCTCGATGGGGAATCCCGCCGTGGCGACAAGGGACCCCCAGGAGGCCCAGGAAGAGGCCCAGAGCAGACCGAAACCTCGATCCTCGACCCGGGCCTCTCGGCCCTCTGCCTCCCGGAGGTCTCCAAAGCTCTGCAGAGGACCCGTGAGGCTCCGAAGGTCGCTGGAGGTCCACGCGAAGGCTTCGAAGGTCGCCAGGGGTCTCCGTGCACAGGCCTGCGCTGGCAAAAACAAAAGGAACGCATCCAGGGATCCAGATCCACCATCCTCGATCTCCGAGTCCTCGATGAATCCGGCGCCGTGTTTTTTCTTCGCAGCATGGGACCCCCAAAGGTCCCGACTTCTGCCCAGGGGCCGGCTTTTCACCCCGCATAAGCTTTGACGTGCCTGGGGCCCAGTGGGGCTCCTGGAGGCCGAACACTTACAACACCTTTCCGCCGCGATTTCTGCCTAACGAGAGAAGGAGGAGTATCGTTTCACCGATCCCAATCCCCAGCGGCGTGGTCTGGGCCCCACTGGCCGACTTACCCCCCCTAGATGGGGAAATAGGTCTTTCCCTTCGGGTTTCGAGGGGTGTATCCCCAGCCGAGGTGGTAATTTGGTGGGGGTCTCGAATGGGATGGAGATGGGGATGGGGATCGGTTAAACGCTGCCGACAGGAGGAGGTCCTCCAGGACGTCGAGGGAGATGTCCTTCAGCTGCGTGTCGGGGAGCCAGATCTTCACCAGCAGCTCCTGGCACCTGTCGCTGGACGGGTCGAGCTCCTCCGCATGGGGCTTTGCGCGCTCCTTCGACGCCGAGCGGCGGCAGCGGGGGCCCGAGGCTGCCAGCATCGACGCACGGCGCCAGTCTCAGGTCGGGCCTGTCCCCCGACAGGCGGATTCTGGGAGACAAGATCTCTACAAGCAAATGCCCAACACATACTCCAACATAGTGAACGATTGCCAAGGAATCGTCCCCTGGCAATATTTCAACTAGTTTTGAATTCCCCCCTGTAGAGGGGCAGGCCCGACTTAACGCCAGTTCACCGATTGCCAGGGGCGCGAGCGGAGGGAGGTAGAGGGAACGGAGGAGTGAGGCGGAAGAGGATCCCTGACAAGTCTGCCAGGTCCACGGGCGGGCCGCCATTGGAGAGCTCTCCGGGGTGAACGCGGGCGCCGCCAGGGGAGGATGAGGAGAAGGCTGAGGCGGAGGGGGAGGCGGAGAGGGAGAAGGAGGAGCAGTAGGAAGAGGGGCAGGTGGGGGAGAGGACGGGGAGGAGGAGCAGGAGGAGGAGCAGGAGCAGGAGGAGGAGGAGGACTGCATCAAACCCAAGTCCTCCCTCCCAATTCCCTACACAAAAATCTTACAAACATATGATTCCATTGAGGGCAAAGCCCCGTTGGAAAACAACCGTGCGAAAATCATGAACCGTGCCAGAACACCATTCCTGGGACTTCAAGGCCGCGAATTAGCGTTACGGTTGCTTCCTGCCGATCCTGAGCCGTGCTTCGAAGGACTGCAACACAATGGATTACCGTGACTGCTGCGCTTTGAAACTCCTACATTGTACCACCGCAACATTTCTGGGAAGCCAATTCTAAGACGTCTTGAACAAATCATTGCGAGCTTTGATAACTAACGCGCGCGGCGCTAAGGCGAGAACCACACTTTGAGGAGGTACCGTTTTCCATCAATGAAGCCTTTGCAAAGCTTTCAAAACGAGTGTGCACGGCACTACGGTGGGAACCGCGTTCAACAACATGACACTCGCCCTCCATCCGTGAAACCCTTAGAAACTTGACGACGACTGTGCGTGGCGCTAAGGCGGGAACCACATTTCGAAAACCACCCGCCCTCCATCCGTGAAATTGCTTCAGCTCGATGATCGGAAACGGTGGAGTGCGACACGGAGGGGCTATACACACATACATATATATGTATGTATAGATATATATAGATGTATATATACATGTGTATGTAAGGAAAAGAAATGGACGAGGAGGAGGAGGAGGAGGGGGAGATTGGGAGGGAGATGGAGGAAGAAGGAACACGAGAGGGAGGGAAGGCTTCTCATCCCGAAGCGATGCTTCGTTGCCCCAGGGGCCTGGCGAGGGCCTCCCGAGGCCGGGCACGGCAAGACAGCACCGCCTTGGCAATTCCCCCTGCGTTGGAGCTCTGGGGAAGACAGGGCAGCAGGAGGAGGAGGAGGAGGAGGAGGAGGAGGAGGAGAGTGGTGACGAGGGAAACGGGGAGGGAAGGCGGGGGAGGAGGAGAAGGAGGAGGAGGAGGAGGCGGAGGAGAGGAGGGGGCGGAGGAGGAAAGAGGAGGAGGAGGAGGAGAAGAGGGGAGAAGAAGGAGGAGGGTGGTGCCGAGGGAAACGGAAAAAGGCGGGGAGGGAGGCGGGCGAGGGGCAGAGCGCCGCGGAGGCTCCGCGGCGCGCGGGCGGCGCCCCCGCGCGCGGCGCCCCCGTGGGCCCGCCCGGCAGGGGGTCCCAGCAGCGCGCTTCGCTGCGAGACGGAGGGCTTCTCCCGGAGGCCCCCCTGAGGCAGAGCAGCGCCGCAGCGCCTCAGGCCGTTGCCTGCTGCCGCCGCGGCCTCTTCGCGCTGCCTGCCGCCTGCCTGCTCCTCGCGCGCCCCTCCCAGGTGTCGGGACGACGTGCGCGCGCCCGCGCGGGCGAGGGGGGCAGGGCCGCAGGGCCTGGGAGGGAAGAGGGCGAGGCGGAGTCGTGGAGGAAGGGAGGGGGCACTTGCGGATGAATCTGCACGCCCTCCTCCCTCCCTCGCCCCTCAGATCCGAGCGCTCCATTTGCTTCCACGGCGGGTATTCTCGCCCGGTCTCGGGCCCCGGGGCCCTCACAGATCGATCCGGCTCGGAAGATGCAGAGGAAGATGGGGTCTGGGGCTCCAGTCGTGACTCTTCGTGATGGTACGCGTTCTGTTGCAGTGTCAGATCTCAGGCTCTGTCTGTCTCTCTCTCTCTCTCTCTCTCTCTCTTTCTCTCACTCTCTCTATCTGGGAGCCTCCAGGAGGCTCTCTCGCCGCCGTGGCCGAGTGCCCCCTCGAGAGTCGGGTCAGAGGGAACCCCAGGACAGCTCCGGGGGTCGATGCTTGAGACTGGGCCGATGGTGGTGGTATCGGCTGAAAGGCGATGTTTCCCCCGCTGGCCTCAACCAAACAACCTTTCCTCACGTACGGAGGTCTCGCCAAGAGCCAGGGCATGTCGCTCCCAAACTCCAGCAGAAGCAAGCCGTCAAGGAAGACGCCGTAACCTGCGCATATGAGTCACTCCGAACATTCCTAGGCAACTTCAAGTGTGAGGGGTCGAGTTCATTTTTCTCGTCCTCCTCCTCCTCCTCCTCATCCTCCTCCTCCTGGCCAACTGGTCACCGAACCGAAGTCCGAGACAACTTGACCACGAAGCACACCGTGACATCGAACGGAAAGGGGAGTTTCCTCGAGAGACAGGGGGAGCAAGACAAGCCCAACTGCAAGGGAATGAAAAGGAGGAGGAAAAAGAAGAGAAACAGGAGGGTGATGGCCGAGGCCTCGTCGCTTCGTGTCTGTCATTTTGCCGCCGCTCTTTTGCTCTTCCTTGTACTCCCCACACCCTTGTTTCCCTCCTTCCTTTGTCCACCTCGCCTTCCTCCTCCTGCCAGACCGACGTCGCTCTCTCTCTCTCTCTCTCTCTTTCTCTCCCTCTCTCTTACTCATAAGCCATCGTGCCTGCTCGTTATCTCCCTTGCCTTCAACCTTTCCCCCTTCCTATTCCACCCCATCCACTGCTTCCTTTTTCCCCCGTCCTCCTCTACCGCCAACATTCCTCGACTTCGTCCGTATTCCTCCTCGTTGTTCAACCTCCTCCTTCCTCATCATCTTCTACCTCATCACTCTCCTGCTCCTAATCCGCATCATCACCTCCTCTACCTCATCTAAGTATTCTTCCGTGGCCTCCTCTCCGTCCTCATCCTAGTCCTCCCCCCAGCGCCTGCAAATTCAGGAACGCGTCCGAAGCGCCAACCCGTTGTCGAGGCATCACCTCGTACCTGTTGGCGGATCGCCGACTGGAGCTCTAACGGGAGATGAGGACGGATTGCCTAGAAAGAAATGGGTCCGTAGGGAAACGCATCCTAGACCCTAGACCCCGAGGATTTCTCCAGAACTAGCTGCCAGCCCGAATCGATGTTTCACCAACTCGGGGCCAGTCGCAGGCCCCCAAGGGGCGGAAACCTGCGAACAATAGATAGAACCACCCCCGTATATGACCATCTTTCTGTCCTGCTGAAACGAGGGACGAGGCGGGACGAAGCAGAATGATGCGAAATAAGGAGCAAATACAATGCAGCTAGTAAGTCGTGCTTAGACACGAAAGCCGAACCGTGCGGTGCAATGTGCATACCTCCTTTTACAGTGGGTGATGGTAACGGGGCCGCGGCAATGGACGCGGGCTTACAATAGCGGATCTATCGACCCCGCAATCACCGCCCGCACCGAGCACAACACTGATCTTGCACGGGGGGCCTGGGCCAGATCAACAGTCCCCGAATCATGTACTGTCAAGAACGTTGCTTGGCGTGTCGCGGCGACGGCCTCGGCGACACGCTACGCCTTGGAAGCTGACGGCGTCTCGCTCTGCACCGTGGAGACCGCAGGAGGCTGGGAAATGCTCGGGACACAGAGGCATGAGGACTGGGACGCACTCAGCGAGCCACGCCGAAGCGTGGTGGGTCAGAGCAGGCGGCGCGACACGCCAAGAAGACTTTCTTGGATGTAAGCCCGAAGAGGCAAAGTTCAACAACATGTGAACAGAGGTAAGCCGGCGGCGGCGCCTCGGGGCCACGCGGTCGTCGCCCTGCTCCTCGGGGTGGGGCGGGGGGGGAGGGGCGAGGAGGGGAGGGAGGCGGAGGGAGGGCTCCCCCTCGCCCTCGTGTTCATCCTCGCCTCCTCGTCCCTCTCGCTCCTTCCCCCCCCCTCACCTCCCCTCCACCTCCCTCTTCATCCTCCTCCTCTTCCTCTCTCCTCCTCCTCCTCCTCCGCCTCCTCCTCCTCCTCCTCCTCCTCCTCCCACCTCCCCGCCTCCTCCCCCGCCTCATCCTCGCCCTAGTGCTCATCCTCGTCCGCTCGTTCCCGCCCTCACTCCTCCTCCTCAGCCTCTCACATCCATCCCCCTTTCCTCCACCTCCTCCTCCTCCTCCTCCTCCTCCTCCTCCTCCTCCTCCTCCTCCTCCTCCTCCATACCTCCCCCGCCTTATCCTCCTCCTCAGTGGAAGGAGGCGGGCAGGATGCGGAATAGAGAGGGTGTGGGAGGAGCTCTGGAGTTCTGGACATGGCGACTGGGTCTGGGAGGGAGGAGGGGGGAGGAAAAGAGGCTGGAGAAGGGGTAGGAGGAGGGAAGGAGAATGGAGGGCACGTGTAGGAGGAGAGGGATGAGGATGAGGATGAGGAGGAGGAGGAGGAGGAGGAGGAGCAGTAGCAGCAGCAACAGGATGATAGAGCAGAAAACAAGAGTAGGAGAAAGGAGATGTGGGAGGAAAGGCGGTGGGTGAAGGGCGAGTGGAGGACGATGAGAAGGGGAGCAGAATTGACGACAAGCAGGAGGAGGAGGGAAGGATGAGGAGGAGGAGGAGGAGGAGGAGGAGGAGGAGGAAGAGGAGGAGGAGGAGGAGGAGGAGGAGGAGGAGGAGGAGGAGGAGGAGGAGCGGACGATGGAGGAGGAGGAGGAGGAGGAGGAGGAGGAGGAGGAGAATATGGACGATGGAGGAAGGGAAGGAGGAGGAGGAGGAGAATGAGGAGGGCATAGGTCGGCGGAGGAGGAGGGGAGGAAGGCCAATGGAAATGGGGAAGAAGAGGAGAGGTACACCGAGGACGGGAAGAGCATGAAAAGAGGGAAGGGAGGAATCTTAGAGAGGCGGACAACGACCAGGGACGCTGAAAAGGGAGGATGTCGAGAGTCCCTTCCCTTTAGAATCCAACCTGTTGGGTGGGGAAGAAGGGAGAGGCTGGATTAATCAGATGGAAGAGAGAGAGAGGGGGAGGAGTAGCAAGGACGAGGGGAGAGGAGAGGAGGTACCCAAGGAGGGGCAGAAAGGGGAATAGCGACAAGTCTTCTCTACAAGCGTGTATCGTGAGTGCCAGATCCAGGCCATGTATGCGTTCACAAAAGAGGGACTGGCGATGTAGCCTGGAGGGGCCACGCGTTCAAATCGGGATAGATGATGATGATGCTGCTGATGATGATGATAATGATGATGGGGAGAAGAATGCTGATGATGATACTGATGATGCTGATGATGATGATGATGGTGCTGATGATGCTGATTATGATGCTAATGATGATGCTGATGCTGCTGCTGCTGCTGCTGATGATGATGACGATGATGATGACGATGACGATGACGATGACGATGACGATGATGATGATGATGATGATGATGATGATGATGATGATGATGATGATGATGATGATGATGATGATGATGATGATGATGATGATGATGATGTGCAGCGCTTGTGCACGATGAGGAAGAGGAGAACGGTGAGAAAGAGGGCAACAACAGCCGCAAGCCGCAAAGGAAGGCATGCAGCGGGCCCCACCATGGATATCCACAGGCGTATCTTCAGTGCAATCGGGAGTGGGCAGAACCCCCTTTTAGCAAAACGCCCTTTAGTGAAAGCTGCCAGGGATACTCCACGTGCGCACGGCAACGCATTCTGAGTGCAGCC
The DNA here is from genome assembly GCA_963575745.1 of Prorocentrum cordatum. NCBI lineage: Eukaryota > Dinophyceae > Prorocentrales > Prorocentraceae > Prorocentrum > Prorocentrum cordatum. The sequence goes on from CAUYUJ010020026.1 coordinate 634,806, forward strand.
CAGCGGGATAGATCGACGTCAAAGAACAATCGAATCAATTCAACAACATTGGGACCCATCCATGGACACTGCAGTGCCCGGCAATGTTGAGCACCTTGACCATGTTGTACTCGACCCCAAAGGGCTGGCGGATTTCCGATGTATATGGAGCGATCGTGGCAGAGTACTGCAACCTCATCACTTTCTTAACATTGTTGCTGAGACATCAACATCCCGAGGCAGAAAACGTATGCCTCGACTCTTGCACTCCCCACAGTGGGAAGCTGCAGTCGATCAGTACACACAAACATTGTAAATGTGTTCGCCTTCTGTGCCTCCTGCTGTCTGTTTGGGACGGCTTCGATCATACATTTCCCCCTCGATTTGTATCATTCCCGGGCCCCTCCCTCCCTCCCTCCGCCTCTCTCTGCAAAGCCGAGCAGGTTTCCCTCGCACTTCGTTGATGCACAGACTACACCGACCTCTCCGAGGCACTGCAGCTTCTATATTACATACTTTTGCACGCCATTTCAAATGTAAACTTCACAATTTGCCGAATCATCTGCTGATGCGCTGTCTAGGCGCGGCCTTGTCCTGTCCTGTGCTGACTGAAGACTCCAGCGGAACACTTGAATCCCAGTGTAGACTGAACTGGTGCAGATTTCCGCAGTCCACTTGTCTGGGGGGGGCGTTCTGTCAACGTCCGATTCAACATAGGCACTCAAAGACCCAGCCCTTTTCGCACGGCCAGCGACTCAACCCGACTCGTCCTTTGACAGCTTGGGGGGAACGGGTCCCGAGGGCCAGGGGTCATGGATCCAGAGGGCCGTCGTCCAGGACATTACCAGCCTCGAACGTATCGCTATCCCTAAGATTGACACGCCAAAAGGCGATGACTTAGGGATTCGCCCTCAAAAAACATAAGGGAATCCCCAAGATTGGCATCGTGATGAGGAGGTGCCCAGCACAGGGATAGGGATATGTTCCAGGCTGGTAAGGACAAGATCTTCATCCTAATTCTTTTGTCTGACAGCCCGTTTGTCTGACAGCCCCGGTGCCCGTGGAGGGCCCCGAGAGCCCGAGAACGGCGTCCAACCTCAGGACCCGTTTCCCTCAGGACCCGTTTCCACCATGGCGACAGCCCCAGGCCCCGAGGACTGTCCCCGCGAGGCCGGAAACGGAGAGACAAGCCAGGCTTGCTGCTCTCAGGGCAGTGGATGCCCGGAGGTGGCTGGGGAAAGCGGCGGCGAGCGAGGGGGGGAAGTGAGAAGGAGAAGGCCTTCTCCGAAGGCGGCGGGGCTTCTCCGAAGGCCCGGGGACTTCCGAGCCTTCTGAGAAGGCCCGCCCCTTCTCACTTCTCCCCCTCGCTCGCCGCCGAGGAGAGACGCTCCGAGCGCACGGCCCTGGCGCACAAACATCACCCGCGACTTGAAATTGTCGGTAACGGATTGCGGTCGCGCCAAATTTCGGTCGCGACCAGAAGGGGTCGAACTTAAACTTGAGTTTCGGTAGCAAAGAGACGGCGCGTCAGGGTCCAAGAGATGCATTCGAAGTCGTCGACGGCCAGCATTCGCGACCGGAGGCCGAGCAGAATTTTGGCCGCGACCGGTTCGCCCAGAGCATTACTAAACATTCTTTCGGTAACGGATGATCTGGAGTTGGATGCCCAGGCCTGGCTGGGGAAAGACTTGCCAGAAGTTCTAGGTATGGCGCGAAAACACCTTACGAGCTTTAGGCATGGTAGTTTTGGCCATCGGGGCCTTCAGAATGAAAAAAAGGGCACCCAAGGAACGAAACTCCGAGCGCACGGCCTGGGCGCAGGCTACGAGTGCGCCCGTGCCCCCGCATGTGCGAGGCGGGGGCTTCTCCAGAGCCGCGGCGGCCTCAGGGATCGATCTCCAGGGACGCCCACAGGCGGTGGCAACGGAGAATCCAATATTTCCCCCCCGAGGGGCCCGAGGACATCCCCATCCCCACCGCCTGCCGAGGTCCCCGAAGGCCGATCCCCGCCTCGGAGCTTGCAGCACGAGCGCGGCCGCAGGAGGTCCGCGCTGACCTCATGGATCGGTGCTGGACCCCCCCTCCACCCACGCCGTCGTCGCCGTCGCCGTCGTCGCCGTCGTCGTCGTCGTCGCCGTCGTCGTCGTCGTCGTCGTCGTCGCCGTCGTCGCCGTCGTCGTCGTCGTCGTCGTCGTCGCCGTCGTCGTCGTCGTCCTGTCGTCGTGGCCTCCCGTGGCCCCCGTGGGGGGCGCCGCCGGGGGGGCCCCACCGCCGAGCCGAGGTCTCCGCGCGGGCCCTCGCTGTGTTGGAGTGCCCGCTGTGGCTCCTCTCGGGCCAGGGCGCGGGGCCCCCCCGGGCCCCCGACGCCGGGACAGTCCTCGTGGCGTCGACGCCCTCGGAGCCCCGGGGCCCACTACTTCCCGGGGCCCGCGCGTCGCCCCGAGCAGAGGCTCGGCTCCACGGCCCCGCGGCAGGGCGAGGGCCTCCAGAGGCCGACAGCGGGGAGCACCCCGCAGTCGCATTTTGTTTGTTGCCTCGGCTCTGTGGGAAAAACAAGCACACACACACACACACACACACACGCTGTGGGAAAAAACACACGCAACACACAACAAAGCATACGGGGGGGTCTGGGTCCTCAGCTGTGGGAAAAAAACACACACACACAGGGGGGGTCTGGGTCCTCAGCTGCCCCAGGAGGCCTTCGGCGGCCGATCCTGCGCTGGCTCCTCGCCGGGCCACCCTGGCGATCCGCGCTCCGCTCGGTGCGCGGGGCGCGGCGCGCCGGGGCCATGGGGATGCGCGGCAGGGATGCCTAGGGCCTGCGGTCGGGAACTTTTGCTTCGCGAGTCGCCGCCGCCGCCGCCGTCGTGGTTGTCGTCGTCGTCGTCGTCGTCGTCGTCGTCGTCGTCGTCGTCGTCGTCGTCGTCGTCGTCTTCGTCGTCGTTCTTCGCCGTCGTCTTCCTTGTCGGCCTCCTCGCCATCCCCCTCGTCGGCAGTACGGCGAGGAACTCTTCGCGCGTCGCGGCGGCGGCCCTGGCGACACGCTAGTTGTGCCTTGCGAGCGAATGGCGTGTCGCTCCGCTCCGCGGGGCGGGAGGCTGGGAAAAGCTCGGGACGCTGCCTGTGGGACGGGGACAAGGACAACGTGTCGCGTCGAAGCGCCGTGGGCCAGAACCGGCGGAACGACACGCGCAGCAAAAGATCCTCACCGTGCACCTGCCGCCGCAACTGTTGTTCACGGCGCGAGGAGGTCCTGGATCGCTCCCATTCGCCTTCTTTTGGGGGTCAGGCTTCTGGGGGCCAGAACCAGCGAAGGGCAAACTAAGGAAACAAACGCTGGAGAGAAATACTGGCCCCAGTAGTGAACTTCCACGGGCATTGCCGGGGAATCAGAAAAGGGGTACTTGTTGAGGCAAATGCGGCCCCGAACAAGGGAAATCCTACGATTTGAGCTTGCTTTTTCCTGATCCCCAAGAGGTCGACTCCCACTTGCAGGCGAACGACGCTCCCCTCCCCCTCCCCCTCCGCCGCCTGGCCGTCATTCACCACGACGCCGGACTCGCGGAGCGCGCCAGGGAGGGGCGGCCAGCTCCGATCCCAGAAGTCCGCGCGGGCCTCCGAAGACTGCTGTTGGCACACTCTTTTCGCCTTCAAGTCCGGGCCTCCCCCCAGACATCCTCCGTCGCGATTGCTCCGCGGCGTGGCTCCGCAGAGGTCTGGACCGCTTGACGGGCTCGTCTCATGCCTGACGGCTCAGAGCCCGGGCGAGGGCCGCCACCGGCCAAACATCGGACAAAAATCCGTCTCGTCGTGATCGGTCCTTCACCACGACGCCGGAGGCGGCCTTGAACTCCTCCGGCTGCCAGATGGCCTCCTGCGCGGGCGGCGCGCGCGGGCCGCCGGGGCAAGAGGGGGGTGCCGCGGGGGCACGGCCTGCTCTCCCTCGGCGGCTACGGCGAGGGGGGGTAGGAGGAGGAGGAGGAGGAGGAGGAGGAGGAGGAGGAGGAGGAGGAAGGGGAG
>CAUYUJ010020026.1:638907-643907 GCA_963575745.1 Prorocentrum cordatum
GAGGAGGAGGAGGAGGAGGACGGCGCGGGAGAAGGCAGAAGCGCGGCCGGCTCACTCCCGAAGCTCCGCGCCAGGCGTGCCGCTCCTGCCCCAGGGCACGGGCAAGGGGGGAGGGCAGCAGCCCTGCTCCAGGCCGAGGGCCTCGCCTGCTCGGCAGGAGGGCCCACGCCAGGCTCTCTTCGGCACCTTCGGGGCCGAGGGCTCCCTGAGGAGCGCTCCGACTGGCGAGCCCTCGAGCGGGGTGAGCTATAGCGACGTCTGGACCCAAAGCAGGGCCTGAGTTCTGAGCTCGCACAGTCTGACCCTCCTCGAGAGGGAGATCGACGGGGGAGAGGCAGACCGAGGAGGGAGAAGGCGGAGGAGGGAAAGAGAAGGGAGAGCGGGCGGCAGAGGGGAACTGCGGAGGGGGGATGGACAGGACAGATGGACAGGGACACCCGAGAAGGGTTCGGGTGCGGTGGGGAACCTCTGATTAGCGCATCGCCGCGGTGGCCCTGGCGACACGCCCATTCCTTGCGAGCGGGGCAGCTTGCCGCTCCGCTCCGCAGGGCGGGAGACTCCGAACAGCTCGAGACGCGGACGCCTCGAGGCGAAGTGGACAGCGAGCCGCACCGAGGGCCGTCCGTGGGCCATGCGCGGCCCTCCGCGGGCGGTCCTCGGTCTTCTTCTTCCCCTGCCGCACCGCCACCTTCATGTTGGGGGCCGCCTGGCTCCCCTTGCCTGCCGCGGAGGGAGGGCGGGGCAGCGGGCAAGGGCGGGGAGGGGAGGGCGGCAGGATGGGGGGAGGGAGGCAGGCCAGGTTTGCCCCCGCCGGATCAGGCATCCCCTCCCTCCCTCGCGTCCCTTCCCGTTGCGCTGTTGCTTCTGTATCCGCGGACGCGTGCCACAGCCGACCTGGAACTCCACAGCAGACCCCTTATCGTGTCATGCGCAATCGGAAACGAGCAACTTGAGGGGCCTGTGCGACTTGGAGGACCTCTGTGGTCTTGGAGGCCTGTGAGACCTGCGACCCCGGTGGGACCCATGGAACCTGCGGGACCTGTGGGACCTGTTGGTACCTGCGAGACCTGCGGAGCCCGTGGCACCAGTGGGAAATGCGGGACCTGTTGGACCTGCGGGATTCGTCGGACCTGGTGGACCTGTGGGGCTTGCGGGACCTGCGACACTGGAGGGACTTGTGGGAGCTGTCAGAAAGGCCGGACCTGTGGGACCTGCGGCTCTTGTGTGTCCTGTGGGACCCGTGGTGCATGCGAGACCTGCGAGACCTGTGGGATCCAGAAGTGGCCCACGCTGGGGCAGGGGCGCCATTCTGAACAACGGGAGCAGAGCGCCGATCCGAAAATTAGAAAATGAGGTGTTGCAACGAGACCAGCTTGTTTCAAACAACTGTGTACAATCGAGTGGTAGAACACTTTGTGGCAAACCAATTCGCGCAAATCCTTTGTAAAAACAAAACGCAGATGGATCGAATTGAGACAATACGGAGGAAAAGCTCGGTCGCGCAAAACATATGTGCGTGTGTGAAAACAAACGCCGAGGGAAGGGCCTTCGGGGGAGATGGTAGAGTCGCATGCAAATGGTGTAATCGTGGAGGGAGCGGGTGGCGGAGGGAAGGGAGAGAGGGAGGGAAGGGAGAGAGGGAGGAGAGGGAGGGACAGGAGGCAAGCTAGGTGCGCTCGAGTCATACCTGACGTTATACCACTCCCTACCATCCCTTACCAAGGCGTAGATCTCCTCTCTATTCGCACAATCGGAATTCGTAGCATGGCATAGCATTACATGGCATAGCATGGTATTGAAGACCAACACGTAGCATAACATAGCATGCCGTCGGGAGGCCATTTTCTAGATGTTGGGGCCTATTTGGAAGGACCGAAACCATGCCGTGGCATGGCACTGAAATAATGACGCCAACGCTGCAGCGGGAGCACGATTCGGAACGGGCGGAAGCGCGGAAATGAGGCCAGCGCTGCAGCGGGAGCACGATTCGGAACGAGCGGTGGCCCGAAAATGAAGCCAGCGCCTCAGCGAGAGCGGGTTTTTGAAAAAACCCAGCGAAAACCCAAGTCCCCTGGAATCCTGTGTGCAAGCATACAGTACGCGGAGGGGGCCGGTTATTTTCTGGACGCCACCAGGGGGCCGACCATTTCCTGGACGCCACCAGGGGAGAGAGGAGAGCATGGGGGAGGGAGGACAGGAGGGACCGTGGGACATCAACTGGCCAGCTCGCGCATCCTGGCCCTAAGTCGGGCCCCCATCCTATCCCCCTACAGGGGGATGTTGGATGAAACTTAAAAGTGCTCCAAAAATACACCCAAAATCGCCAAAAAGAATACCAAAAATCGTCCCCAAACTATTTTTTGACTCTCTCTCTCTCTCTCTCTCTCTCTCTCTCTCTCTCTATATATATATATATTATTCCTCCTGTTAGAAGGACAGGCCCGACTTACTCCCGGCCGTGCCCCTCGTGGTCCCAGCGTGGGCCCAGCCAGGAACGGCGAGGTGGTCAGCCGACGACCCCCGACGGGATGGGGAGTGGGGGAGAACGGAGGACGGGGGAGGGCTCGAGGTGGTTCGGGTGGGGGGCACGGGGGGGTTCCTGGAAGCCCCCTGGACACAGAGCCTGAATGCAACACCGTCCCCCTCCTGGTCCCCATGTTCTACCTCCGTTCTCCTCCACCTCCTCCTCCTCCTCCTCCTCCTCCTCCTCCTCCTGGCGCCCTCCCATGTTGTTTCTCGCCCCTGTTCCGTCATCCGTCCTCGCTCCTCCTGCCCTGCCCACCTTGTCGTATCCGCCACTCTCCGCCTCGATTCCCTCTCCCTGGCCGTCGCATTGCTCTTTGTCGTGATGCGGGCCGAGCCTACGGGTATTCCGACCTGGCTTGTGATCCCGAGTCGTTGCTTGCTGGTCCTGGGGCTGGGAAACGGACCTCCAGAAGCCGAAACCGTACACGAAAACTGGTGTCGCGATGTCTTCTGCGTCGCCTGGGTCTGGAGGCAATCCCACTGCTCCAGCCTGGAAACTGGGCTGCGGGCAGTGTCCAATGGTACTCTCCTCCTCCTTCTGCTCCTCCTCCTCCTCTTCCTCCTCCTCCATTCTTTGCCTTATAAAGAACTCCGTCCTGTCGCACCCCGAGGCTGGTCGAAAGGGAAGGCCGGGCGTCTCGCCGGAGACGTCCTCACCTTTCATGAGCCTGAAGCTTGCAACTTGGAAGCAATTTCACGGATTGAGGGCGGGCCGTTTTCAACGTGTGTTTCGCGCCTCAGCGCCGCGCACATTCGATTTAAGCAGTTGCAAGAATTTCGCGGATTGAGGGCGGGTCGTTTTCAGCATGTGGCTCTCGCCTCACGGATGGAGGGCGGGTGAATTTCAAAATGTGGCTCTCACCTTAGCGTCGCGCACATGCGTTCTTAAGGGGTCAAGAGCTTCACGAATTGAGGAGGTGGTTTTCAACATGCGGCCCTCACCTTAGCGCCGCGCGCGTTCGTTTTGAAAAATGACAAGACTTTCACAGGTTGAGGGCGAGTCCTTTGTGGCTCTTGCAATAGTTTCGCGGACTCCCATGGTCAGCGTGCCAGGAACGGTGTTTTGGAAGGACTCAGGTGTGAGGACGCAACAGTTACGTTGATTCGCGGTGCAGTAATCCCAGGAATGGCGTTCTGGCGCGATTCTGGGCAAGAGTCATGTTGATTCGTGGCGTTGGAGTCCCGAGAATAATGTTGTGGCACGCTTCAGGGTCTTCAAACGGTTGTCTCCCAACAAGCAGCCTCCTCAGTGGATATAAACCAATGTAGGGGCCTGTTTTTTTTTCTTTGTTGCTCGCCTTGGCAGCACTTAGTGCTGCAGCGAAGTCTATGAGTCTGTGGCCCGCGGCCCCGCGCGCACGCGCAGAACCCCGCTGACCAGTCGGGAGGCCGACTGGCAGCTGGGGACCGGCCAGCATCTGTGGCCAAGGCGGGATACAAGCTGCTTGTCTCATCAGCCGAGCGCGCCGGGCAGGGCCAGAAAGGTGCACAGCGCACCCTAACTAAGCTAGGCCGCTCGGATGCCCGTGTGGGCATTCCGAATCAAAGGCTAAGGCGGCGGTCATCGCCTCGGGCTTAGTCTACCTCCTCCACAGTGGGCCCCGCGCCGCCGCCGGGGGCAGCCCCGCCGCCCGGCATGCCGCCCTCCGGCATGCCACCACCGCCGGCGGCCTGGTACACCTTCATCATGATAGGGTTGACGATGCCCTCCAGCTCCTTCTGCTTGGCCTCAAACTCATCCTTCTCGGCCAGCTGGTTCTTGTCCAGCCAGTCAAGGGCATCCTGCACCGCCTTCTCGATCTTCTCCTTGTCTCCACCCTCGAACTTGTCTTTGAGCTTCTCCTCCTGCAGGGTGTTCCGCATGGTGAAGCAATAGTTCTCGAGGCCGTTCTTCGCCTCGATCTTTGCTTTGTTGGTCTCGTCCTCGGCGCGATACTTCTCCGCCTCCTGCACCATCCGGTCGATCTCCGCCTGGGACAGCCGCCCCTTCTCGTTGGTGATGGTGATCTGGTTGGACTTACCAGTGGACTTGTCCTGTGCGGACACGTTGAGGATGCCGTTCGCGTCGATGTCGAACGTCACCTCGATCTGCGGCACGCCGCGCGGGGCAGGCGGGATGCCGTCGAGGTGGAACTTCCCCAACAAGTTGTTGTCCTTGGTCATGGCGCGCTCGCCCTCGAACACCTGGATGAGTACTCCCGGCTGGTTATCGGCATAGGTGGTGAAAGTTTGCCCCTTCTTGGTAGGAATCGTGGTGTTTCGCTCGATCAGCTTGGTCATCACGCCGCCCGCGGTCTCCAGGCCCATCGACAAGGGCGTCACGTCGAGCAACAGCAGATCCTGCACTTGCGAGGACCCCTCGCCGGTGAGGATCGCGGCCTGCACCGCGGCGCCAAAGGCCACGGCCTCATCCGGATTGATAGACTTGTTGGGCTCCTTGCCGTTGAAGAACTCCTGGATCATGGCCTGCACCT
>CAUYUJ010020026.1:648907-663159 GCA_963575745.1 Prorocentrum cordatum
CGGCGACCACGCCGACGACGACGCCGACGATGGCGACGACGGCGGCGGCGGTGACGGCAGCGGCGGCGGCGGCGGCGGCGACGGCGACGGCAACGGCGAAGGCGGCGGCGGCGACAGCGATTGCGGCGACGGCCGCGACAACGACGACGACGCCGCCGACGACGCCGCCGCCGCCGACGACGACGACGACGGCGCAGGCGCCAACGACGACGACGAAGACGACGACGACGACTGCGACGACGACGACCACGGCGGCAGCGGCGGCGGCGGCGGCGACGGCGACGACGATGGCGGCGGCGGCGGCGGCGACGGCGACAACGGCGATTACGGCGACGGCGACGGCCACGACGACGACGACGAAGACGATGACGACGACGCCGACGCCGACGCCGACGGACGACGACGACGATGACGATGACGACGACGACGACGACGACAACGACGACGACGAGGCGGAGAAGCGGTGGCCTCCCGAGAGGCGCAAGCGGGGCGAGGCCGCGAGGGCCGCCGCGCAGCGTCGCGCCCTCGTGGCGTCGAAGTGTTTGCTCGGTCTTTGGGCGTTTCCCCGGCGGTGCAAACAGTGGGGCAGGGGATACAGAGAGCACAGGTGGATGCTTGGGTGCGTGGTGTGTGGTAGGGGGCCCGAAAAAATACACCACCACCACCACCACCTCCCTCTCCCCCCCCCTCTCGCTGGAAAGAGGAGAGAGGAGGAACCGACGTGGTGGTGGTGTATATTCTTTGGGCCCCCATGTGGCCGATTCGCCTAAACTGGCTTCGATTGGCTTCAATAGGTTTGACATTCCATAAGTGGTTTAGGAGGTATGACGATCATGGCTACATTGGCTTCGCCGGCTTAGCGGAATATCTACCCATCCCAGCCATTTGGGGCAGGTGTGCTCTCTTTATATGCGAGGGTCGGCCAGACATGACCCACCTTGGCATCCCCCTATCCCCTTACCAACCCCACTGGTGATGTCACTGAGGGATGGCGCTCTAATGAGACGAGGGCCTTCGGACAAGTCAAATCGAACCGAGGGCCCCTTCCTACCCTCAGGGGCCCCACCCTCAACTTTTTTTGAACCTACGATCTTCGCTGGATTCCGAAAAAGTTTCCCCGGTTTTGTTTTTGTCCAACAACTGCGCCTCGCCGGAAGTGTTCCATGGGTGCTCGGATCGCCCCCGACGCCCTCCAAACCTCGCGTCGTGGGAAAGACGCGACGGACCTTCTGTCCGCAGGCGCCCCACAAGGCCCCAACGAGGTCAAAGCACAACATATGATAAAAACGGACGGGGGACGTATTCAGAGGCCTGGGGTCTAAGGCAGGGCAAGACAGGGCCCCGCACGAGCACGAAGCCTGGTCCGATAGCGGACACGTAGCGAGACAAATACGCGAAGTATTCAGAATGAGCTATGTTATTGTTGTTTCGTTGACCAAACGTCGAACAGAAGGAGAGACGAGAGGACGCACGATGCGAAACATCACAACGTCGCGAATCTGGGGAGGAGGGACAGGACGCACACGTCCGAACCCTCGAGGATATACGCAAACTGGATTTGAATCTACACATTCGTACCCCGATGCCATGCCCAACTGCCCAAACCAAACTTACTACTGCCCCATGAGGGTCGACGAGACAAAAGGCCTACGCACACACCCCTATGCACACATGACGCGGCCATGCACAGGATCGCTCAAAATAAGAGGGGAGCACTGGGCGACGGACCGTGACTGTGAACGCTTGGTCAAGAAAGACAGGCCACAGTCAAATGTCCCCATTCGTGGACTCACCCTTGAGATGTAATCCGATGGCAGGAAATGACCACGAGCAAACAAAAACAACACAACAAAGCAAGTGGAAACATACGGGGAGCGGAGAACTCGACAGTTGATTATAAGAAGTGCCAGCGCCGCGCGCTACAATTGCAGCGCAGAGCAACGCCATGCGCACTATGACATAGCATAGACCTGCGCTGAGCCCAACAAATGTGCGAGCGCAATACCGCCAACAGGAAGCTCACTATAGGTTTCTGCATGGGCACAGGATAGCGCAATGCACTGCGCGGCGCCCCATCGCGCTGCGATCTGCGATCTAACGGCGCCGCGCGCCATGTGACGAGACAGCGCCGCGCGCGATGGGGTTCCTGTGTTTTGTTACACATGTGTATATATGTGAAAATATAGAACGGATCGCCGCAAGGTGCAGGCGTCGGCGCCTGCGTCTTTGAAGGACCAGTGCGCATGCACACACACACACACACACACACACACACGCACACACGCGGCTGCAACCGCTGGCGGTCGCCGTCGTCAGTCATGCAAGAATTTGGCGAGGTCGAGCTCATGCGAGAAACTGCGCGGTCTTACTCCTGCAGCGAGCGTTCCGTGCGGGTTTCTCCCACATGGAAGCCCTGTCGAGTGACGCCCAGCAGGCGCTCCAGCTGCCGCCGCTGCCAGACCCCGCCACGCCAGGGCTGCCGCAGGGGAGGGTCCGCGCTTGGACTGACGGTTCTTGCCTGCACCCAGCCGACCCGCTGCTCGCCCGGGCGGGCTGGGGCGCGCGCCTCGAAGGCCTCCCCGTCGGGCGCCTCGACAGCCACGGCCCTGTGGACGGCCGCCGAGCGGCGCAGCGCGCGGAGCTTTGGGCTGCCACGCACGCGTGCAGCCTGGCTGAGGCGCCAATGCACGTCGCCACCGACTCGCGATTCGTCGCGCGAAGGGTGGTCGCGCTGCGCGGCGGCGCGAACCCGATGAATCGGCAGCGTGCTGAGTTGTGGGAGGCGATCGCGCCGCTCTGCCGCACCGGGCTGCTGCGGGTTCGATGGGCGAAAGCTCACTCAACCCAGGCCGAGGCTGCCGATCGGAGCATCTCGGCGGAGGACTGGGCCGGGAACGACGCGGCACACTCTGGCTGGCGCTTGTGCGAAGGCCCGGCTCACACCGCTGGCCTTCCTCCAGCAGCGCACGCGGCAGCTGGAGGCGCTCGCGGCGGTCCAGCGCGCGGCGGCCGCCGTGGAGCTGGCAGCCCTGACGGCCAACCACGGCCGCGACAGCCCAGGTGGGCCCAGAGTCTGGCGCCGCTGGGTGGCGCCAGGCCACCGCCGCAGACGGGCGCCGCGAGAGGGGGATGCGGCAGCAGCCGCCGCCGCCGCAGCGCCGCGGGCTCGGGCACGGCCTGGGCCGCCAGCGGTTGCCGCGCCCCCCGAGCACCCCCGCGCTGGGCAGACGGCCGCGGCGAGGGCGTTGTTTGCAGGCGACGCCTGGCAACCGCATGCGGCGGTGCAGGGCCCGGCGTGGGTCGCTTGCCTGAAATGCGGCTGCTGGGCGCCGTGCTGGCAGCGGCTCGCGAGCCGGCCGTGCGGCGGCCGGGCTCCCGCGTTGCCGCCGCGGGCCGCCATGCTGCTCCTGCTTCCGGTGGAGCCCGCTGGCGGCCGCGACGCCGAGTGCCGCGCTGCCCTGCGCGCTCGTCTGCAGGAGCGGCCGGGCGCCCCTGACTAATTTGGTGGGCGCGCGCCACGGCCGCCCCGAGGGCGGCGGCGCGGCCGCTGCAATTCCCCTTTGCCTCCCGCCCCTCCCCGTCTCTCTCTGTCCCCGCTTTGCCACTGGGCTCCTGCACGCCGGTAAAAGGTGCGGGTGCCGAAAGCCTGAAGGCGAGCGACCAGGCCACCAGGAAGGCATGTGCGCTGGTCCTGGGCCCAGGGTTGGCCCACTCGGGCGCGGTGCCGGTGTGTAGCTGGCGCACCACGGGTGGATGATGAGGGAGTGACGTCGAGCCCTGTTCTGCGAGGCGGGGACCTATCCATATCCATCGCCTGTGGGTCCTAGGGGACCCAGATCCACCGCCCGTCGAGGTCTCCGAGAATCGATCCCCCAGGCGGTGGTCATGAATGAGTCTCCGCCTCGGCTGTTTTCTCTCAGTGGCGCCGGGCGCGCCAAGCCTCCTGCCTTGCTGGCCGACTAGCAGGCTCTTGCCTGTACAAGCCGCTGACTCGCTGGCGAGCGATCGACCGGCCAAGGGGGAGGCGCAGATCGGCGGCAAGCCCAGGAGGGAAATCCGAGGGGTGGGCTCTCTCAGAACTCTGGGAAGGAAGGCCTCTGGCCTTCTGAGAAACTCTCTGAGCTTATGTTGCATCCTCGGGGGACCTTGTCTGTCCCGTCGCGGCACTGTCCGCGTCGAATCCATGTCGGACGCGTCGGATCCGTGTCGAATCCGTGTCGAATCCGCGTCGAATCCACGCCAAATCCGCGTCGAGTCCGCATCGAGCCCGCGTCGGGCCCCCCTAAAAAGACACCAATTTTTGGGACAGGCGAGGTCCCCCGAAGATGCAACAAAACTGAGCCTGCTCCGAAGGTGCAGACGGCTTCGGGTCATAACCCGGGACTCTGGCGGCCGTTCGGGACGCTCTGGGCCCCCCCCGAACGCCCCCGGTGAGGCGCAGCTGCTGGAAAGCACCGCAAGGCTGGAAAACCTCTGGCAACCGACGAGGGCGCCGGGGAAACTCGGAACTGCCCCCCTGGGCTGATGGGCCTGTTTTCCGCCACCACCACCATAAGTTGGAGGCGGAGGGGGTCCTCCTCCTCCTCCTCCTCCTCCTCCTCCTCCTCCACCTCCTTCCCCCCTCCAACTTATGGTGGTGGTGGTGGTGGAAGACAGGCCCATCATGGGCGCGCCGCCGAGCAGAAGAAAACGGAGGGCGGTGAGGACGGGCGGCCGCTAACACATGCGCTCAAGCCGCGGGTCGAGCCTGAAGGCCCGCCGGTACAGCTGCACAGCCCGGTCGCACTCGCAGGCGGCCTCCGCCTCCTCGGCCTCCCGCAGCAGGCGACGAGCCTGTGCCCAGCATCGCATTGGCAAGGACGACGACGACGACGTCGACGTCGACGACGACGACGACGACGCGCTCCCTGAGGGCCAGGGGTCTCAACGGCTGCGCGACCCTGGGCAAGAGTGACCCGTGGTGCGCGGCTTCCGGGGGGCACGGGGAGGGGCCAAACCCGAGCGCACAGGCCCCCTGCTATCGCATCTCGTTCGGCGATCGGGAGGCCCCGATTGGCCCGCACCGAAGGTCGCTCCGGCGAAGGATCACTCTTACGTGTCGAGCCCAACTGGGGTCGGACGGAAGTGTGGGCCGGTACGGGGAGGTAAGTCATCAGCCCACGCATCTGGTTTCCCCCGGCACCTCCCTGCGACGGAGGCGCCGATGTGTCGAGGAAAGCGCCCGGCGGTGGAGTCGAAGCCAGCAGCCTGCAGCAAATGTCGTGTCCCCCCTCTCGACCGGCCCGACTAACGCGTTTACAGCCGAGGATACCCTCCCGAGGCCAGAGAACGATCAAGACAAGCCGATGCTTCTCCTTTGGCGGCGCGCACAAGGGGGTGGAGGGAGGGGGGAGGGCTTCTTAGAAGGAGGCTGCTTCTTAGAAGGCGCTTGCCTTACAACTATAGGTAAGGCCCGCGCCTTCTGAGAAGCAGGGGTGCTTCTAAGAAGCCCTCCCCCCTCCCCCCGATACCCCCCTTTGCGCGTGGCCAGCTCCTTCTGGATCTCTCTCTCTGCCTCTCCCTGCGGTGGTGGTGGTGTCCCCAGGCCCCGGTGGCCCTGTAGGCCCAGACCTCCGGAGGCGCTATTCTGGAAGGGCGGGGAAGAGGTACCGATACTGCTACTGTTAGGTCGGGCCTGTCCCCCTGCGGGGGGATTTTGGACGAAAAATGAAAAAAATAGCCCAAAAATATACAACAAATCTTCACAAATAGTTAAACATCGGCCCCAGACTGTTTTTAGACTACTTTTGAATATCCCTCCTGTAGAAGGACAGGCCCGACTTACCGCCACTCCCCAGTCCTCTCCAGGGATGCTTCTTGACCAGGGCGACGGGGGAAGTGTACTTGTAACTGCCTGCCCTTTCCTCCTCTGCCTGCGCATAACGCGGAACATGAGGTCTGAACTTAGGTCGGGCCTGTTCCCCTACAGGAGGATTTTCGACGAAAAACTAAAACAATCAAAACATACACCAAGCATATTTGAAAGATATCCCAAAATCGTCCGCAGACTATTTTTGGACTACTTTTGAACATTCCTCCTGTAGCGGGACAGGCCCGACATAAGTCTGAACTTTCCGCCGTTTTAGACCTCTCGCGGCCCATCCTGGGCCCCAAGGACCACCTCACAAAAGGACCCATGCCGAAAGACTTGCCCCTGGGGAGCCCCAGGGTCTAGGACCCGGTTCCCCGCGAACCTTCTTTGCGCACGATGTCTCGTGAGGTGCTGGCACTGGCGGCACAGGAAGGGGAGGAGGGAGGGGAAGGTTTAAGTCGGGCCTGTCCCCCTACAGGGGAATTTTGGACGGAACATACAAACTGCCAAACAATATTCAAAAAATACCCCAAAATACTAAGAATATAGTCCCCAGACTATTTTTTTGCTATTTTTGAATATTCCCCCTGTAGAGGGACAGGCCCGACGTAAGGGAAGGCGGAAGACGAGAAGGGGGAGGAAGCCCGGAAGGAGAGGGAAGGCAACTCATCCCGCTCGCCAGAACTACGTCTTGGGCTGGCGCACTGCCCACTGCACCCTCCCCCTCATCAGGGAAACAAGAAGTGGCATAAACATGAAAACTCGGAGGTCCGCGCAGATTTCTCGGATCGGCGCTGGACCCCCCTCCCTGGCGCGCGGAGCGCGCCAGGGGCGGCGCCGGAGGCGCCGCCGGAGGGCCCCAGCGCCGATCCGAGAAATCCGCGCGGACCTCTGAGTTGTTATGTTTATGTCACTTTCTGTTCCCCTAACACTGCGCCCTCCCCCTCGTGCGCTCGACCCTGCCCCAGGGGACCCGCTCTTCCCCGCGGGCTGCGCTCAAGCTTGGGAGCGTATGGGGCCATCCCGTAATCAGACGGGCCCCGCGGGGCGCCGAGATCGGGGGCGACGGTGGCGACGACGATCGACACCGAGACGTCCTCAGTCTGCACGAACGAGATGGGCACGGAAAGAATGGGTACGATGCCCAGCAGCGGATCTGGTTCATTTGGAACAGGACTCGCTGTCCACGCCGCCGCGGCCTATGTCCATGTGAGACAGAAGGTCGCCTGCCCAACAGCGGCCGCTGTTGGTTCGGGACAACATTTGCTGTTGGGCATTGTGCCCATTGTTTCCGTGCCCATGTCGGGTGTCCAAACTCAGGGGTGCGCTCTTGCTACGGGGGTTTCGCGCCGTGTCGACACCGGCGTTGAACGATCGGCCGTTTCCGAAACGTGACATCGTTCAACATCGGCCGATTCTGGGTCGCCGGTGGCGTTCAACATTGAGCGCCGGCGGCGAGGTCGCCGCGGGTCGAAGTGACGCGAACAGACCGCACTGCCGAACAAAAATCTCCCAAGCGTCCCACGACCTACAACCCGGTTCGAAGAGCAATTGGTGTGCTCGGCCAGCCCTCTGCCCACCCCATTTCACTGTTGATCGCACGACCGGCGATGGTCGGGACAAAATCGGCACCGCGTTGAACGTTGAAATCGGGGGCGAGGGAGGTGGGTACAAAAATGCGGGGGGGGGGCAGACTCTCGACGACGAAGGCGACAGGGGTGTCTGGGGAGGGCCGCAGGCGAGTCCGGGCCACGCGCCTCCAGCTGCTCTGGCGCCAGCCATGGCTTGGTGTCCGCGTCGCGCCGGAACATGACGTCCGTACGCAGGATGTGCTTCTCGCCCGCGCGCAAGTCCTTCCTCCACCTCCTCCACCTCCTCCGCCTTGCTCTCCTCCTCCTCCTTCTCCTCCTGCTCTGGCTTTCTCCACGTCCCCTCCTCCTCATCCCCCTTTCTCCTCTTCCCCTCTTCCCCTCTTCCTCCTCCTCCTCCTCTTCCTCCTCCTCACCCTCCTCCTCATCCTCTTCCCCATCCTCATCCTCATCATCCTCATTCTCAATACCATGATCATAAACATCATAATCATCATAATCATCAGAATCATCATAATCATCAGAATCATCATCATCATCAGCAGCAGCATCATCCTCGTGATCGCCACCATCACCATCATCATCATCATCATCATCATCATCATCATCATCATCATCATCATCATGAGCCGCATCAGCATCCTCATTATCACCATCAACACCATCACCATCCTCATCAGCATCATCAACATCATGATCATCATCACCATCATAACCACCAGCACCACCAACATCCTCATCAACATCATCATCATCAGAAACAGCATCATCATCATCTGCATCATCATCAGCATCGTCATCATCATCACCATCATCATCGCCATCATCAGCATCATCAGCATCATCAACATCATCATTCTCCTCCTCCTCCTCCTCATCATCATCATCATCATCATCATCATCATCATCGTCATCATCATCATCATCATCATCACTCCTCCGCGCCAACTCCTTCCCCTCCTCGCCCTCCGCCCTCCAACCCGTCCGTCCACTTTCGCCTCCCCCCCAACGTCCTTCTCCTGGAGCGTCATACTCCTTTCTCCTCCTGCCTCTTGCCCTTTTATCACTCCTGCTCCCGCCTCATTCTCCTCCTCAAGGGCCTCCATCCCTCGTCCCTGCGAACAACTCCTCCCCGTCGCACCACCAAGCGTGCCCGCAATCACTCAGGGGCCGGGCGTGTCGCCTGTGACGTCCTGACGCTGTTCCCAGCCCCGAAGCTCAAACATTGCAGCAACTACACTCGGCGGTGGACAAACCTCCCTTGAGTAAACCTCTCCTTAGTGAAAACGGCCTGGGACCGAAACCGGCGGACCAGGACCCGCAAAAACGACGGCCGCGACGCCCTCTCGCGAGCCGAAAACGGCCGATTCCTTCATCGACGTGTCAGGGTAGGAGGCCTGTCCACCCCCAACTTTTCCCAACCCCGATGCTCAAACATTGCAGCAATGATACACTGTTGGAGAATCACTGGCTTTCCACATGTGGCTCTCGCCTTAAGTCGGGCCTGTCCCCCTACAGGGGGATTTTCGACGAGCAATAAGAAATACTCCAAAAATACCCCAAACAGGTAAAAGAATACTCAAAAATAGTTCCCAGACCATTTTTGGATGTTTTCCTATTTTTGGGGTATGTTTTATGTTTCGTCGAAAATCCCCCTGTAGGGGGACAGGCCCGACTCAACTCTCGCCCGACCACCGCGCCACGCCGTCCAGACGTCTTCAGCAATGCGGCTCTCGCCCTGGCGCCGCGCAGACTCGCCTCAAGAGCACCACGGGCTCCCAGCTTCGCGCTTCGCGCTGCGCGCAGCGAGAAGCGCGAATAACCTCGCGCTCTCGCGCCGCCTCCCTGGAGAGAAGAGGAGGGTGAGGAGGAATCGGAGCCGAACCGCGCCCTCGAGGGCGCCCTTGGAGCATCCAGCATTTGCATCGACGGTGGGGGCCAGCACGATCCCACAATGCGGCCCTCTCGCCCGAGCCTTCCTCCTCGAGCCCGATCGCCAAAACGTGTCAGACTGTGCAACGGCTACGCGGATCGAGGGCCCTTCCTTTCTCAGAGCTGGACCGTCCCTGAACACTCCCGTGAACCCTCAGTTTATGCTGCTCCCATCGTACTTAAGGACCACGTCCCAGAAGTAATTCCGAGCACCCAGAAAAGTGCCGAAAGAATGTCGAAACAGTGTCGGACGAGTGTCTCCCAGGGCCCGACGCGTCAAAACCCTCGAGTTTCGGTACTTTTTTTCTGGCGTTCGAAATTCTTTCTGTCGATCAAGGCTAGAGTAGGTTGGAACATCATAACCCTCAACATCGTCTTGCCGCATGCCTCCAGCTCGCGGGACGGAGCGCGGCTGCCTCCGAAACGGAACACCCATCCGAACTGCGGGCCCATATAAAGGGGGGGGGGGGGGGCGCGCTCCTGCTTCGAGGGAGGCGCCTCGCGCAGCGAGAAAGGAATGCTCTCCCGATTCAACGAGATGGGGCAGGAAGGTGCTCCTCCTCCGCCTCATCCGCCCCCCTCCACAGGAGGAGGAGGAGGAGGAGGAGGAAAAGGAGGAGGAAGAGGAAAAGGAGGAGGAGGAGGGGAAGCGAAGCGCGAATAACTTCGCGCCCTCGAGGGCGCCCTTGCCTTCCCACCCCCTCACCTCACCAACCGCGAAGGGTCTTTTTTATAAACCCCCTCCTTTAGAATGGAAGCTAATCATTGGTCGCGCGGGCTACCGTCTCCCCTGCTGGGGTTTCTGGGAGTTCCTAAAAGGCTTCCTAGGGTTCCGAGAGCGAGGAACGGGGGGGAGGAGGGCGCGGAGGGGAGAGACGAGAAAGGAGGACGAGTATTGCCAGCCGAGAGCTTTGAAAAGAAGGGAGGGCAGCATGAAAGACCCTCTGCGGATAGTCCTCACCCCGGCCTTCGCATCGGCACTTCTTGCCGTTGCGGCCACGTGCGCAGCGGCGCGGTGGAAACCAAATCGGGCAGAGAGCCCAACGCGCGGGCCTGGCCGGCTCACCCGGCGCGGGAATGCTGGGCCGAACCATCTCGGACCGCGCAGCACCACTCGCGAGGAGGCAGTCGCGAGGGGGGACGCGAGGGAGGGCAACGGTGGAAATTATCCCAGTGCGACCCTACCTAGGAGTTGGAACCCTAGGAAAGCAGCATTAGTAGTAACAGTAACGCTAAGCTAAAGCTAAGCTAAAGCTAAGCTAAAGCTAAGCCACAGCTAAGCTAAAGCTAAGCTAAGCTAAACGTTAAGGCAACGGTGGACAAAAAAGGAAGCAGAGGGCGGGGAGGCAGGCGCGCGGGCGGCCGCAGGGCGGAGGTGCTCGATGCCCGCCCCTCCCCCGCACACGCACGCCAAGCCTCCAGCCGCTCCGATGTGTCTGACGACGTGGGCCCCTGAGGCCTGGACCACTTCCCCAGGGCTGGCGATTCTCGGGTCGGGCGAAAGGGGGGGATAGCAAAGGGGGGGTTTGAGAATCAGCTCACGTAGCTGATTTTCCCGGCGCCTCCCGGCGCCGGAGGCGGCTATGTATCGAGGAATGGGCCCCTCGGTGAGGCCGAAACCAGCTGCATGCAGCAGATTTCGTAACCCCCCCTTTCCCAATCCCCCCCTTTCGCCCGGCCCGAGATTCGTCCTGCACACTTTGCGGGCGGTCCCGAGGCCCGACGAGGGTCCCCTGGAGGCCGAAAACTGCCAAAAACCGGCCGCTTCGGAGTGTCGGATCTCTGGGCAGTCCGCACCCCCCCATCGTAGGAGTCTCTTGGAACCATCCAGGGTGGTCTTGGGGGCTGCTTGGGCTGTCCTCAGGCCATCATTGGTCGCCCTGAGGCCATGCGAGCGACGGCAAGAAACGCGTCTTGCGCGAGATGGCACAGCGACCTTACGCCGCGGCTTGCGCGGGCCTCCAGCGCGGCACGCCACAGTGGTAGCGAGGGCGCTCACGCGCGACCTTACGTGGGCAACCCACGCGCGAATGTCGGCGTAGTCGAAGCCGTTGTTCTTCGCCGCTCACGCGAAGCCACGCTGAGGCGACCTCGGGCCAGCCTGAGGCCTCCTCGGGGCCTCTCGGGGCGCCCCCCGGCTCCGGGCGCGGGCTCCTCCCCCTCGTGCAGCAGCCCCGGCTGGAAGAACAGCACGCACGCGCCCGCCTCGGGCGGCACCGAGGCCAACAACTGGGCGCCGCCCGCGGGCTGGAGGTAGTTGTCCTCACTGAGGCACCCGTCGATCCTTCGCTAAAGAAGAAGAGCACGGAGGAGACGAGCAATGCGAACATCAATGATCACGATGATGATGACACAGACAGGAGCAGCAAAATCCATGCGGGAACAAAAACACAGGGATACGGATAATAATGATGGCAAGGTGCTGGAGACGACGGATAAGATGCATGCTAAGACTGAGAAGAGCACAGGTCACACAGAATAAGCACCCGAGGGCCGACACAACAGTTTAACGTCAGGAGGCACGCCCAGGTTTCTTGGATCGGCGCTGGACCCCCCTCCCCGGCGCGCCGAGCGCGCAGGGGGCGGTGCTGGAAGCGCCGCAGCGGGAAGGCCGCCGCCGATCCGGAAAATCCGCGCGGACCTCCGCACGTGTATGTCTAATTCGGCCGTGTCCCCCGTACAGGGGGATTTTGGGCGACAAATTGAAATTACTCCCAACAAATATTCAAACAATGTTCAACATAGTCAAACAAATCGTCCCCGGAGCATTTTTTCGAATATTCCTCCTGTAGAGGGACAGACCCGACTTAAGTGTATGTTCATGTTGCTTTGCCTTCGTTGGTTCGGTGGGAGGAGGAGGAGGAGGAGGAGGAGGAGGAGGAGGAGGAGGAGGAGGAGGGAGGGGAGGGGGGAGGAGGGGGAGGAGGGGGAGGAGGAGGAGGAGGAGGAGGAGGAGGAGGAGGAGATTTTCAGGGATTTCGGCCTCTTGCGGGTGCAAGTCTGGGCCCGACCTCGGCGCTGTGCCCCTCCCCCAGGTATGCCCCCATTCTTAAGGGGCTCCCATGCAGGGTATGGGGCGGCCGTGCTCGGGCGCTCCCTCAGCTGGTCGTGCACACGCCGTACTCCCGCGTCCACGCCAGCATCACCCGCCAGGGCCGTATATCCACTCGTCGAGTGTTGGTAGTGCCCTGACGACTCTGGTCTTCGCCCCCACGTCGGAGTAGCTAGCTAGGTAGGAATTGGGCTCCAGCCTCGCCTTTCGCCCGAACCGCTTGGCCAGCCACTTCTCGTGGTGCGAAGCCGCTCTGCTCTGCTCCCTCGCGCTGCAGGTGACGGTCTCTGCACCGCTTTCTATGCTGTAGCTGATGTCGTTGGTATAATTTCTCGCCTTCGTCTTCCGCTGCAGCTTCTCGCAAGCGCTGTTCCCAGCGCTGTAGCTGATGATGTCGGGCTTTATCGTTTTGCCTCCGCCCGCCAGCCACACCTTGGCGATTTCAGCACGGGATTTCCACATAGCCATGCTTGTGCCGCGCTGATTTCCGAATTGTAGCTGATCACGGGGGGGGCTCCGCTTCACCGCCCGCTTCTTCTCGCACCTGCCACCGCCCGTCTTTCTCGCGCGCACAGCCACTGCCGTCCCCGAGCTGCCACTGCCCGTCCTTCTCGCACGAACTGGTTGCGTCCGCTGCCGGCTGCCACTGCCCGCCCTTCTCGCGAGCACCGCCACTGCCGTCCCAGAGCTGCCACTGCCCGTCCTTCTCGCACGAACTGGTTGCGTCCGCTGTAGGCTTCCACTGCCCGCCCTTCTCGCACGCCCCGACAGCCTCTCGTAGCATCCACTGCCCTGCCTTCTCGCACGCACTGGTTGCATCCGCTGTAGGCCGCCACTGCCAGCCCTTCTCGCACGCACCGACAGCCTCTCGTATAAGCCACTGTCCGCCCTTCTCGCACGAACTGGTTGCATCCGCTGTAGGCTGCCACTGCCAGCCCTTCTCGCACGTACCAGCAGCCTCTCGTAGCCGCCACTGCCCGTCCTTCTCGCACGAACTGGTTGCATCTGCTGTAAGCTGCCACTGCCTTCCCTTCTCGCAAGCACCGACAGCCTCTCGTAGCAGCCATTGCTCGCCCTTCTCGCCCGAGCTGGTCGCTCTTTCTTGACGCTGCCACTGTCCGAGTTGTGGCTGATCACGTGTGTGCCCCGCTTCGCCGCCTTCTTCACGCACCTGCCACTGCCCGTCGTTCACGCGTGTACAGTCAACGCTTTCCTGCAGCTGCCACTGCCCGTCTTTCTCACACGAGCTGGTTGCTTCCACTGCAGGCAGCCACTGCCCGTCCTTCTCGCACGAACTGGTCGCCCTCTCGTGACGCTGCCCCTGTCCAGCTGTGGCGACGAGGGGCGACAAGGAAGGGTGCCCCAGGGCGAAGCTAGTTCTCAGATTTGTGTCAAGAGTAGCTAGCGGGCTCACGTTGGGCTCTATCCACTCTGGCGGCCTCCACTGCCCGTCCTCCGTATGTACCTCCCAAGGCGACCCCCACCAGGGTGGAGTGAGGGTGTAGAGGTCCCAGACAGCTTGCCTGCAGGTGGCGAGTTTCAGCCTGCGGTCGGCGCGCCGCCGGCTGCGGCTGGGCTTGGGGGGCCTCCCTTCGTCGCCGCCGCCTCCGCGAAGCACGTCGCGAGGGGGAAAGACGCAGGGCCCACTCCACTGCTCGGCCTGCAGCATGCGGTGCAACCTCAGGCTCATCGCGCCTTTGCCTGGCGCTGGGGGCTTTCCTCCATTGCGGGCCGCCGCGCGGCGCGCGGGCCGCGCCGAGGAGCCGCCTAGGAGGAGGAGGAGGAGGAGGAGGAGGAGGAGGAGGAGGAGGAGGAGGAGGAGGAGAAG
>CAUYUJ010020026.1:663259-665759 GCA_963575745.1 Prorocentrum cordatum
GTAGTAGTAGTAGTAGTAGTAGTAGTCGTAGTCGTAGTCGTAGTCGTAGTAGTCGTAATCGTAGTAGTAGTAGTAGCAGCAGCAGCAGTAGTAGCAGCCGTAGTAGTAGTAGTAGTAGTAGTAGTAGTAGTAGTAGTAGTAGTAGTAGTAGTAGTAGTAGTAGTAGTAGTAGTAGAGTAGTAGAGTAGTAGTAGTAGTAGTCGTAGTAGTAGTAGTAGTAGTAGTAGTAGTAGTAGTCGTAGTAGTAGTAGTAGTAGTAGTAGTAGTAGTAGTAGTAGTAGTAGTAGTAGTAGTAGTAGTAGAGTAGTAGAATAGTAGTAGTAGTAGTAGTAGTAGTAGTAGTAGTAGTAGTAGTAGTAGTAGTAGTAGTAGTAGCGGTGGTAGTAGTCGTAGTAGTAGTGGTAGTAGTAATAATAATACTGATAATAGTAACAGAGCCACCCTTCCTTCATGGCCGGACGCGCCCCGCCCATCTATGGCCGGTAACTGTGTAAAGCCAGCAATACTGGTATATGGAAACCGAATACAAATTACGAGTAACTCATACTTGGTTCATGGCTGGATTCACATGCGCCAGACGAAGTTCAAGGACCCCCGAGGCACCCGAAGGAAACCCTAAAGAATCCAGAGCGCCTCTGATGAATCCACAAGGCTCCCCAGAATTCGTTGAATCCTGAACATGTCCTAAAGACTTCTGGGAGTTTCCGATGGGGCCTTTGAAATTTGTGATGGCCTCCGAAAGGCTTCTAAACGGCTCCGAACGGCTGATGGGGGCTGCCGCAAGGCCACTGAGAGTTTCCGAGATGCGTCTGCGAGCCTCCAAGAGGCCCTGCAAATTCCTGGAGAAGTTTCTCAAAGCTGCTGGAAGGCTGTTGAGACCCCGGCAAGCCTCTGAGAGCTTCCCAAAGGTCTCTGCAAATTACCGAAAAGTCCTAAGAGATGTCGAGGGGGCCTGACCTGAGAGCTCCCGTAGGGGTTCCTAGGGGTTCCGAAGACTCCGAAGAACGCCGCGACGAACGGCCTGGGCGGCGCCAGAAATATGACCCCCCGAAAAAAACACAACGCACGCAACACACACACACACACAACGCGCACGACGCACACAACACACACAACACACAACACACACAACACACGCAGCACACGCAAGACACAAGACACACACGACACAACACACAACACACACACACACACCACAACACACACACACACAACACACCACACACAACACACCACACACAACATACCCCACACACAGCACACCCAACACCACACACCACTCACAACACAACACACACGCAACACACCATACACCACACAACTCACAAAACCACGCACAAGACACAAAACGCACAAAACGCACACAACACACAACACACCCACACACAACACACAACACATACACAACGCACACAACACACAACGCACATAACACACAACACACACCATACACAACACACAACACACAACGCACATAAAACACAGAGCACACAGAACACAGAACACACAACACACACGCACAACACACACACACACGACACACAACACAAACAACACACACAACGCACACAACACACAGAACGCACACAACGCACACACAGCACACACACACAACACACGCAACACACAACACACGCAACGCACACAACACACACGCACTTCACACACCACACAACGCACCACACATAACACAACCAACACAACACACCACACACAACAAACAATACTACAGACAATGAGCAACACGCAACGCACCAGACACAACACACCACGCACAACGCACCAAGGGCCAGTAGGGCTTCGCCCTGTTTAGCAGAGCTCAGCAGAGCTTAGCGGGGCGAAGCGTGGCTTGCCAGAGCTTGCAGGGCCTAGCAGAGCCCAACTGGGCGTAGCAGGGCGTAGGAAGGTTTACCAGGATTACCAGCGCTTATAGCAGCGCTTACCAGAGCTCAGCAGGTGTCAGCAGGACTTCGCAGGGCTTAGCAGACTGTAGCAGGGCTTCACGGGGCTGCGCAAGGCTCAGCAGAGCTCAGCAGTAGTTCCCGCGAGTGTATGGCCGGTGGTCTGGCTGGGCCCTCAATGTCAGTTCATGAACACCTCATTTGGGATTCGTTTATTTCACACTTCGCCCACGGCCGTTTCTGTGGTTTCGTAATGGATTCCTATAAATTTTCGAGGATCCCATTCAGATTCTTATTGAATTTCGGTAGAAAGGCATCTGGTTGAATTTCTTTTGGGTCCTTCATGAACGTTACTGAATTCTTATTAAATTTCAACTGAATTCCAAGGGAATATTAATATTACAGTTCCTATTGAATTGCAATAAAAAACTTCCACTTTGAAGCAAGCCAAACCCAAACCCAAACGAAAACCCGTACCTCCCAGTCCATAAGCCAAGTGTAACCCTAGTACTAGTAGTAGTAGTAGTAGTAGTTAGTAGTAGTAGTTAGTAGTAGAGTAGTAGTAGTAGTAGTGGTGGGGGTAACAGTTGTAGTAGTAG
>CAUYUJ010020026.1:668259-678259 GCA_963575745.1 Prorocentrum cordatum
ATCAAATGGCAAGAGGAGTATGCCAACATTAGCAGGAACAACGACAGTGTAAACGCAGCGATTTGCTGTGCAAGCTACATGGGATGCGCATGCGTTGCGCGATTCACAGGACGACGATCGAAAGAACGAGGCTTGAGGCCCCAGGATCGAAGAAGAACGGGCACGGGAACGAGGGGTAGGAAAAGGGATGGAATGGAGGGCGGGGGGGGCGAAAGGCCATCGCGGAAACAGCAGCATGCATGGAGAAGGTGAGGCGGGGAATAAGACGACGATGAAAGTGGCGGGAGGAGACAGAAGACTGCCGCGTTTTTCAAGTGCGAGCTAAACCCGCAGCGCTGCCTGCGCCATGTCGTCGCAGAGTTCCACATGATAAAACTAGTTTAGAGTGCAAGGAACGAGCGAGGCGTAGCTCGCCCGCTAGCTTCTCCGCCTCCTTCCCGCACATTTCAGCGCGGGAGCTGAACGCTCGCAGGCGCGCCGCCAGGTCTGCGGGCGGCCCGCGGGAAAGAAACTCAAGGCCGGGGTCGCGCATCATCAATCGGTTGTCCATCGTCCAAAGTTGCACTGGCGACGTACTGGTTGAACGCGGAGCGAGCAGCATCACGCGCGTGCCTGAACGCCACGCAGGTACAGTGCACGCGCGATTGGGACTTCAGGTCGATCACGCGCGTCTCCACCAGGCTTGGCAACACCACGCGACTGAGGATCTCACTGCGGTCTGCCATGCTGCTGTCCGCGAATGCAATGCGCTGCCTGCAAGTAAGGCGGCGGCGTCCACTTGTCTCAGAAGATGTTCCCGCGGGCCCGAAGGGCGACCGCCAGCTCGAGCCGCGGCGCCGGCAGGCCAGATAAGGATCATGCAACAGCAAAGACGATGACAGAGCAACGAGGTATCGGCGAGTGCATGACCGGCCTCCGTTTCCTGCACTTATTTCCTGTAGTTCCCCTAGCTCATCGAGCTCAGCAGATGTTTCTGCGGGTCCGAAGGACGACCGCCAGCTCGAGTCGCAGCGCCGACGAGCTGCATCCACATCAGGCAACACCCCAGGAGACACTGGCACACAACGATTTGACGTCAGTCAGTGCCAGACCACTCCATGTCTAGTTCCTCGCACACATACAGTCGATCGCAGATGCGGGATAATCGAAGTAGAATGACGGGTCCAATCTGCGTCCGCGTAGGACGTCACTATGCTGGACCCCGCAGCAGGTCTCGAAAGTGGCGACAGTTTCATGGGCCCCACAGCAGCCCTCGAAAGTGGCGACAGTTTCACAGATCGTAGCCCCCCAGCGCTGGCGAGGTCTAATCTGAGTCCCCGTAGGACGTCACTCCGCTGGCCCCCCAGCAGACTTCGAAAGTGGCGACAGTTTCACAGATCGCAGCCCCCCAGGGATGGCGAGGTCTAATCTGAATCCCCGTAGGGCGTCACTCCGCTGGGCCCCCCACGCAGCCTTCGAAAGTGGCGACAGTTTCACAGATCGCAGCCCCCCAGGGATGGCGAGGTCTAATCTGAATCCCCGTAGGGCGTCACTCCGCTGGGCCCCCCAGCAGCCTCGAAAGTGGCGACAGTTTCACAGATCGCAGCCCCCCAGGGATGGCGAGGTCTAATCTGAATCCCCGTAGGGCGTCACTCCGCTGGGCCCCCCAGCAGGCCTCGAAAGTGGCGACAGTTTCACAGATCGCAGCCCCCCAGGGATGGCGAGGTCTAATCTGAATCCCCGTAGGGCGTCACTCCGCTGGGCCCCCCAGCAGCCCTCGAAAGTGGCGACAGTTTCACAGATCGCAGCCCCCCAGGGATGGCGAGGTCTAATCTGAATCCCCGTAGGGCGTCACTCCGCTGGGCCCCCCAGCAGGCCTCGAAAGTGGCGACAGTTTCACAGATCGCATCAGGGATGGCGAGGTCCCCCCAGGGATGGCGAGTGGCTAATCTG
Source organism: Prorocentrum cordatum (assembly GCA_963575745.1). Taxonomy (NCBI): domain Eukaryota; class Dinophyceae; order Prorocentrales; family Prorocentraceae; genus Prorocentrum; species Prorocentrum cordatum. The sequence continues at coordinate 670,192 of CAUYUJ010020026.1, forward strand.
GCGAGGTCTAATCCCCGTAGGGCGTCACTCCGCTGGGCCCCCCAGCAGGCCTCGAAAGTGGCGACAGTTTCACAGATCGCAGCCCCCCAGGGATGGCGAGGTCTAATCTGAATCCCCGTAGGGCGTCACTCCGCTGGGCCCCCCAGCAGGCCTCGAAAGTGGCGACAGTTTCACAGATCGCAGCCCCCCAGGGATGGCGAGGTCTAATCTGAACACTCCGCTGGGCCCCCCAGCAGGCCTCGAAAGTGGCGACAGTTTCACAGATCGCAGCCCCCCAGGGATGGCGAGGTCTAATCTGAATCCCCGTAGGGCGTCACTCCGCTGGGCCCCCCAGCAGCCTCGAAAGTGGCGACAGTTTCACAGATCGCAGCCCCCCAGGGATGGCGAGGTCTAATCTGAATCCCCGTAGGGCGTCACTCCGCTGGGCCCCCCAGCAGCCCTCGAAAATGGTGACAGTTTCGCAGATCGCAGCCCCACCAGGGATGACGGGAGGAGGCGGGAAGGAAGGAAGGAAGGAAGGAAGGAAGGAAGGAAGGAAGGAAGGAAGGTGGAGACCGCAGTGCTCTATTCAAAACGAGTACCCAACGCAGGAGGGTTGGGAAATATCCAAAATACTGTCAATAGTAATATTAAGTAACACTACGTTGTAATTATTCGAGAAGGGCTTTTCGAACCGCCTCGCCCCCGCCCAATGTGATTCTTATTGTCACCCGTAATGAAAAATTGATGTTCGTCTGCCGTCTTAAGGGGCGGTCCGTCCAAGGGCAGCGCGCCCGCCCCGCGCGGAGCGATATCTCTAGCGCCGCGGAACTGCAGAAATCAATGTTCCCGCCAACGAGACATCGTAGGAACGCGGACAAATGACAAATTTCCGCCATGCGACGAACCGATGTTCGCTACCGGGGAGCCCCACATAATATGTCTGGCGTGATGATAGCTGACGTGAAACTTGCGAGAATGATGCAGGTGGCCGTTGCTTCGCCGATGCCGTTGGTGGCGCTGGTCAAGCCTTGAGAGCCTGAGTGCCCTGAGGGGGTCCAGGAATGGCAAAAGCCTGGGCTGTGCTGGCTAACCGCCACGTTGGCCCCACCAGCTGGCCGGGCCTTCCACGTCGCGCAAAGAGTCGACGCCGCGGCCAGACCCCCCCTGTGGCGTCGAGGAAGCACTACGCCTGCCACGCTGAGAGCCCGAAACGGACAGGGAGACCACCCCCAGCGCACCCCCTGTGGTGTCGAGGATGTGCCACGCCTGCCACGTTCTGCAAACCCGAAACGGAAAGCGCTCCCGCCCCCAGCGCGCGCCCCATGGCGTCGAGGATGCGCCGAGGCTGCAACGATGTGCGAGCCCGAAACGGATAGCGTTTCCACCCCCAGCGCATCCCCCGCGGTATCAAGGAAGTGCAGCACTTGCCATGCTTTGCGAGCCCGAAACGCATAGCGCTCCCACCCCCAGCTTACCCCCTATGGCGTCGAGGATGCGCCAAGCCTGCCACGCTTTGCGAGCCCGAATCGCGTCAAGGAGCTGCAGCGCCTGCCTTGCTGTGCGAACCCGAAAAGGATCGCGCTCCGACCCTCAGTGCGCCCCCTGCGGTTTCGAGGAAGTGCCACGCCTGCCACGCCTTGCGAGCCCCAGGCGGATAGCGCCCCCACCGCCGGCGAGACGTCTGTGGTGTCGAATAGGTGCCACGCCTGGCACGCTTTGTGAAACCGGAACGGACAGCGCCCCCACCCGCAGCGCACCCCCTTGCGGTGTCGAGGAAATGCCACGCCTTCCACGCTTTGCGAACCCGAAACGAATAGCGCCTCCACATCCAGCGCGCTCCCCTGCGGTGTCGAGGATGTGCCGCGCCTGCCACGCTTCGCGAACCCGAAACGGATTGCTTTCCCACTCCCAGCGGGCCCTCTGCGGCGTCGAGGAAGTGCCGCGCCTGCCGCGCGTTGCGAACCCGAAACGGATGGCGTTCCCACCCCCAGCGCCCCCCCCCGTGGTGTCGAGGATGTGCCACGCCTGCCACGATTTGCGAGCACGCAACGCGTGGCGCTCCCACCCCCAGCTCACCCTCTACGGTGTCGAGGAAGTGCCGCGCTTGCCACGCTGCGCGAGCCCGAAACCGATAGCGCTCCCACCCCCAGAGCATCCCCTGCGGCGTCGAGGAACTGCCACGCCCGCCACACGGTGCGAGCCCGAAACGGATGGCGCCCCCACCCCCAGCGCGCCCCCCTGCGGCGTCGAGGAACAGCCACGCCTGCCACGCTTTGCAAACCCGAAACGCCTCGCGCCCTCACCCCTAGCTCACCCCCTGCGGTGTCGAGGATGCGCCACGCCTGCCACGCTTGGCAAACCCGAAACGGATAGCGCCCCCACCCCCAACGCACCCCCGGGTGTCGAGGAACCGCCACGCCTGCCACGCTCTGCGAGCCCGAAGCGGAAAGCACTCCCACCCCCAGCGCGCCCCCTGCGGTGTCGAGGACGTGCCGCGCTTGCCGCGCGTTGCGAGCCCGCCGTGCGTGTGTTGCATGCGTCTGGAGCGTGTGATGCCCCAGGAGTAGGTGTGAATGTGTGTGTGTGTGTGTGTGTGTCTGTGTGTCTGTGTGTCTGTGTGTCTCTCTCTCTCTCTGTGTGTGTGTGTGTGTGTGTGCGTGTGTGTGTGTGTGCGTGTGTGTGTGTGTGTGTGCGTGTGCGTGTGCGTGTGCGTGTGCGTGTGCGTGTGCGTGTTTGTGTGTTTGTGTGTTTGTGTGTTTGTGTGTTTGTGTGTTTGTGTGTGTGTGTGTGTGTGTGCGAGCCAGCCGTGGGTGTGTGGCGTGCGTCTGGTGCGTGTGATGCGCGGGGAGGGGGCGTGTAAGTGGGTGTGTGCGTGCGTCTGGTGCGTGTGTGTGTGTGTGTGTGTGTGTGTGTGTGTGTGTGTGTGTGTGTGTGTGTGTGTGTGTGCGTGCGTGCGTGCGTGCGCGTGCGTGCGCGCGCGCAGATGCATCGCGCGCGCGTCGCGCGTGGCAGAAGCAACGAAGAGAAGCAAGGATGGGCGAGGAAGGGGGGCGACGCGGTGAGACGCGGGCGCGACGCGGCAGAGAAGAAAACCATGACCCCACGAAACATGTAGGAAACAACGCGTACTGGGCGCAAGGCTGGGGGTGGACGCGTGCCCCATGCGGGTGCCCAGTACGTTGTGCATGCGCATTGGGTGCATGATTCAGCGCATGCGCCATGCGCTCGCTGGCCTTGCATGGCGCGCGCGCGAGTGCGCGCGTCTCGCGCGGACGCCGCGCCTGCGCTGCGCGCGGGCGGGGGGGGGGGGGAGGAGGAGGAGGGGGGGTGAGGTAGACGCGGGTGCGACGCGGCAAGGAATGACGATACCGAGGAATCCAACACATTTGAACTAAATCCTCCGTGTTTGCCGATCATCGCCATATATGCGCAGTCCTGCGTGCTGAACCCTCGCCGCGAATGTTGCTATATTTTGCCATCCATCGCACCATTGCTTGAACCCCCCCCCCCCTCCCCGCCCACTGCCCCCTACCGGGGAACAGTTCGAGGCGGTCACCGAGGGCCATTTCCTGGGGCGGCAACAAGCAATGCGGCAGCGCAAAACGATCTGCCAAATTGCGGTTTGTCAGGGGGCCCACTATGGAAGTCGGTGCAAATCAAACCCTTCGCGCAAGCGATCTAGGGGGCCTCTAGAGTGATCCTTTCTCCGTCTCCTCATGCTGCGTTCTCCCGCACTCCTGCCTCGCTGTCTCACCTAGGTCGGCCAACTGTTTAGTTTTCTCGTGGAGTTTCCACGTCTGGCCCCGCGTCTCTTCGACGGGAAGTCTCTGAGCTGCGAGCGCAAAGGACTTGCCGAGCAAACGCAATCCGCCTGCGTGCAACCTGCGAGCGCCATTCGATGCAGAATCTTTGGTCTGCAGTTGCTACGGGGACAAAAGCTGGGCGGCCGTTCCGAAGTCGCGATGGATCGGCGCAGGCCGCGCGAATCCGACGCGGCTGGACAGCGCAGCCTTCGCCGAAAAGAGACAATGCTTTAATTTTGGGGGTGGCGCACGTTGCCCGGGGGGGGGGGCGCGGGGGGGGGCGGCGGTGACTGGGGCCGCTGCGCGCGCCCCCTGACGGGCGCCGCCCACGTCGTCGTCGGTTGTCGTCGTCGTCGTCGTCGCCACTCAAGCCTACAGCGCCTGCGCGCGCAGAGCGGGCTCTGCGCAGCGCCTCTGCGCACCAGGGCTGCCGCAGAAATCGCATGCGCGTGCGACGCAGCGACTGCGTGCACCGCGGCGGCCGCGTGCACCAGGGCGCCTTCGTGCATCGCGCGATCTGCGCGCGCCACGGCGCTCGCGCGCACCGCGGCCGCTATTCCAGAATCCCCCGTGCACCGCGGCGCCCGCACACGCCGCCAAGCTCGCGCACGCCGGAAGGCAATGCCGACGGGGCCATGCCCCGGAAAATCGTCGAGGGCCCAGGCGTATCAAATTCAAAATCTGACTTGATTGCGATCCTATGTTTTTCTGGCCCCAGCGGCGCCCGCGAACGCCGCGCGGCCCAGGGGCCCGCGCCCCCCCGGGCCCGCCGCCGAAGGAGGCGTAGCAGAGGTAGCAGCAGGAGGAGCAGCAGAAACAACGGGAGCAGCAGCAGGAGCGGGAGCAGGGGCAGCACGAGCAGCAGCTGAGGAGGCGCAGGAAGAAAGGAAGGAGGTGCAGCAGGAAGCGCACCAGCAAAAAACAAAAAAAGGACACCCCCGCCAGACCCTACTCTGGGAGCCACGATGGCAGCAACACTTGCCCTCTGTTATACACGAACCAATGACGATGTACACCGCAGCAGCCGTCTGCGCCGCATCGCCCGTGACTGTTGACACCACAACGACTGTTTCAGCACCCCTCCGCGCGCGCCGCGCCCCCTGCGCGCGCCGCGAAGTTCCCGTGCACCTCCGCGGCCCCGACGGAGCCAAAGCCTTGAGAATTGCTGGGGGGCCCGAATGCATCACGTCCACGATTATGTTCTGATTGTAATTATTGGTTTCTCTGGCCCGAGGGACACTTGGACATTGCGGGCCCACGGCGAATGCGAAGCGCAACGCGACGCCAGCGCACGCGGAAATCAACGGGGGGGGAGAAGTGCGAAGAAATGTGAGGGGCACATACTGGCCCACAACGCACGCTTACCTCGTAGCGACCTTGCGCGTTACAGCGAATTGTGTACACCACAGGACTTGCGACGTGTACAGCACAATGCTTGCGTGCACCCATTGCGCCTGCGCACACCGCAGCTGCTGCTGCAACGACAGATGCGCGCGCCAGATCGCCCGCGCACGCCGCGCTGCCTGCGCGCGCCATAGCACGCGCACGCGTGCACGACATGCCCTAGGCTGCCTAGGATCGCGCGCTGGATCGGGGCCGGGGCGTCACCGCTACGGGGGGGGGGGGGGGGCAACGCGCGTTATCCCTTGCGTGGATAAAAAATGGCCTCGAAGACTTTGGCGCGCACTGGCTGGCGCCGCCAGCGAGATCCACTTGCGCTCCAGGGCAAGGGCCTCGACCTCCCGCGTCTCCGCGGCCACGCGCTAATCGATGTTCTGGAGCGCATGGGGCATGGGTGGAAGCGGGCCTTGCTGCTGGACCTCCTCTGGCGGCGGCCGAAGCCAGAACGCATCGTCCACGCAAGTGGCTCTGCTGAGCATCGCGCACAACAGTAGTCACCAATCCTCCGCCCTCTCCTCCGGTCTGCCAGTGCTCGCGTCCTGCGCGCAGTCGATGGCCGCCCTGGCGTGGATCGCCTGGCCCCGTGACGCGGCGGGCGCCAGGGTGCGCCCGCGCGTGGGCGCGCGCCAGATCCTTTCAGGCTCCGCTTCAAGGGCTTCTCGAACTTTCGCACCTGCACCCAGATTCCAGCGGGCAGACAGCGCGGGCGGAAAATCTCTCACGGAGCACGTGCGTCGTGCCTGTCCTGGTCGTTGCTTTCGGACACGAAGCTCACAATCGTGACCTTTTGCTCCTGGATCAAGCTCTTGCGCTTGGACATCTTGACAGTGAATCTCACCTCCATGCCCACGAGCGCGGGGGGGCCTCCGCGCGCGCGCCCCGCGTCGCCAGGGCTCGGCGCTTGCGGGGGCCCCTTGCAACCGTCATCAGCGCTGCGGGTCATCCGCTGCATTCCCAGCCAATGACTTGCACCGGCCGACAGCTTTCGTCCGCCTGGGCGCGCAAACAGATCGCCGCGACCGACTGTCGCAGGCTCCGCGACCAAGGCCCCCGGCACTAGCGCTCGCCCCCCGCCGCGGGCCCAGGGGAAAACAAAATGCGAGGGGCGCCAGTGGAACGAATAGCAGTTGCCAGCAGCGAGGCGGGGGGCCGCTGCGGGGTGCAATTCTGCATGGGCGGGGCCTTCGCCGGCGCGGCCTTCGTCGGCGTAGCCTCCGCAGGCGCGGCACGCGCTGCAGAGAGAGCCTCTGCGTCAGCGACCGCGCTGCTGGTCTCGCGCACTCGCCAAACCTTCGCCGGCGGGCCGCCGTCGTCGTCTAAAAAAGCTCCCTGGGGGAATCCGCCCGACGCAAGGTTCCGCGGGTGCGACGCCAGGCGGCGCTGCCTCTTGCCCTCGTCGTTCATCGCGAAGTACCTCGCGTAGAGCGCATCGGGCCACCGATTGTTAAGCTGGCGGCAGTGCGCATCCACGGCGGACTGCACCACTCCGCTGGCGAATCTGCGCGAGGTCCCCGCGCTGACCTCGCCGCCCATCTGAGCAATTGTAGCGTTCGTCGCCAAACTTGGAGGTGGCAGCGCGTCCACGGCGATGTTTGGGGGCCCGGCTGCCGCGCGCAGGTAGGGCGGCGCTCTGAAGTAGGATTGCAGGGGCGCCTGCGTGAGAGCGCATGCGCTCTGAGCCGAGTTGAACCAAGGTGTTTACAATTCTGGGTGAGACACGAGCTCTCGCCCGCGCATCCCCCGCCCCCGCCCCGCGCACATCTCTCAAGGGCCATGGGAGTGCCGCGCCAGTCGCGCCTTGGGGGCACGGGCCGAGCACCTGGGAAGAAGTCGAAAGCTGCTGGGGCCGTGGAATGACATTGGGAAGCGCCGCGCCTGCCGCGCTGTGTCACATGCGGGACATTTCGATAGGGGGCTGGAACCGCGGCAATGAGCGCCCAATTCGAATGCCCTGCAATCCTGCAGCGCATGGCGCCCCCACCCCCAGCGCGCCCACTGCGGCGTAAAGGAAATGCCGCGCCTGCCGCGCCCTGTGCGCCTGCAACGCATAGCGCCCCCCCTGCGGCGTCGAGGAAACGCCGCGCCTGCCGCGGCCTGCGAGCCTGCAACGCATGGCGCCCCCACCTCCAGCGAACCCCTGCGGCGTCGTGAATATTCCGCGCCTGTCACGCCGTGCGAGCCTGCAACGCATGGCACCCCGACCCCCGGCGCACCCTCTGCGGCGTCGAGGTAGCGCCGCGCCTGCCGCGCACTGCGAGCTTGCAACGCATGGCGCCCACGCCCCCGGCGCGCCCCCTGCGGCGTCGGGGAATTGCCGCGCCTGCCGCGCCCTGCGAGCCTGCAACGCATGGCGCCCCCACCACCGGCGCACCCCCTGCGGCGCCGAGAAAATGCCGCGCCTGACGCGCCCTGCGAGCCTGCAACGCATAGCGCCCCCACCCCCTGGCGGGCACCTCCTGCGGCGTCGAGGAAATGCCGCGCCTGCCGCGCCATGCGAGCCTGCAAGGCATGGCGCCCACGCCCCCAGCGCACCACCTGCGGCGTTGAGAAAATGCCACGCCTGCCGCGCTCTGCGGGCTTGCAACGCATAGCTCCCCCACCGCATGCGCCCCCCCTGCGGCGCAGAAGAAATGCCGCGCCTGCCGCGCCCTGCGCGCCTGCAACGCATAGCGCTCCCACAACGCAGCAATCTGCGGCGTCGAAAAAAATCAGCGCCTGCCACGCCGTGCGAGCCTGCTACGCATGGGGCCCCCGCCCCCAGAGCACCCCCTGTGGCGTCGAGAACATGCCACGCCTGCTATGCACTGGGCGGCCGCGCGCATGCGCATTGGGTGCGTGACGCAGTGCGCCTGCCGCGCCCTGCGAGTCTTGGGCGCGCGTGT
>CAUYUJ010020026.1:680759-728259 GCA_963575745.1 Prorocentrum cordatum
CTTCAGCTTAGTGTTAGCTTAGCTGTAGCTTAGCTTCAGCTTAGCTTTAGCTTAGCTTCAGCTTATATTTAGTTTAGCTTTAGCTTAGCGTTAGCTCAGCTTTAGCTTAGCTTTAGCTTAGCTTCAGCTTAGCTTTAGCTTAGCTTTAGCTTAGCTTTAGCTTAGCTTTAGCTCAGCTTTAGCTTAGCTTTAGCTTAGCTTAGCTGTAGCTTAACTTTAGCTTAGCTTCAGCTTAGTGTTACCTTAGCGTTAGCTTAGCTTTAGCTCAGCTTTAGCTTAGCTTTAGCTTAGCGTCAGCTCAGCGTTAGCTTAGCTTTAGCTTAGCGTTAGCTTAGCTTTAGCTTCGCGTTAGCTTAGCTTTAGCTTATATTTAGTTTAGCTTTAGCTTAGCTTCAGCTTAGATTCAGCTTAGCTTTAGCTTAGCTTTAGCTTAGCTTTAGCTTAGCCTTAGCTTAGCTTTAGCTTAGCTTTCGCTTAGCTTCAGCTTAGCTTTATCTTAGCATTAGCTTAGCTTTAGCCTAGCTTTAGCTTATACTTAGCTTTAGCTTAGCTTCAGCAAAGCTTTAGCTTAGCTTTAGCTTAGTGTTAGCTTAGCCTTAGCTTAGCTTTAGCTTAGCTTTAGCTTAGCTTCAGCTTAGCTTTAGCTTAGCTTTACTGTTACTGCTAATGCTGCTTTCCTAGGGGCTCCAACTCCTAGGTAGGGTCGCACTGGGATAATGAAAACGAGCCGCCCCCATTCTTGAAACTCGTGCAACGTTTCTAACGCATCTGCGCGGCGCTTGGGCGAGAGTAACATTTTGAGAACGAGCCGCCCCCCATCCGTGAAATTATTGCAACGTTTTGAAAACGAATGCGCGCGGCGCTGAAGCGAAAACGACATTTTGAAAACGAGCCGCCCTCCATCCGCGAAGCCCTTGCACGTTTTTCAAAACGAATGTGCGCGGCACTGAGGCGAGAACAACAATTTGAAAACAAACCGCCCTTCATCCGGGAAGGTCTTGCATGTTTTTCAAAACGAATGTGCGCGGCGCTGCGGCGAAAGCGACATTTTGAAAACGAGCCGCCCTCCACCCCGTAGAACTGTTGTAACGTTTTGAAACGAATGTGCGCGGCGTTCACGCGAGAACAACCTTTTGAAAACGAGCCGACCTCCATCTGCGAAGCTCTTGCACATGATTGAAACGAACGCGCGCGGCGCTGAGGCGAGAGTCACAAACCGCCCGCCATCCGTGAAGCTCTTGCGAGTTTTTGAAGCGAATGCGCGCGGCGCTAAGGCGAGAGCCACATCTTCCTTTGCGCGCGGGAATCATGGCCTCCTGGGGCTTCCCAGTGCGGAAGCGTTATCCTCAAGCGGGACGGGGCCGGGGGGTTCTTAAATACTGGCTGAGGTTAGGCGTCGAAGTATGACGACCGAGTATGAGGATAGCGACCTCGGTGAGCTGCCAGAGTTCCTACTGGCGAGCCCTTTGGACAGCGGCTTAGCCGAACAGGTCGACGGCGACGATACGGGCAGCTGCAATATCTCGATGGGAGCGGCATTGCATTGGCAACCGCCGACGGCGAAGCTGCCCTTGGACCTGACCGATTAGGGCAAGCTCGGCCTCGATAACTACTGTACACCATTCGCAATACCATGCTGGAAGAGAAGATGCCGTGTCTCACTGAGTACGGCGAACAAGTGAAGGTCGAGAAGGCGGTGGCGGACACCCTCCACTGGCTTACCCTGCCAGACACCGCGGGCGCCTTCGGCAACGAGAGCAAGCTCAAGGAGCTGGAGGGTCTCGTCGGCCCGATCATCACGACGGCCATGGACAACCGGAAGCACGTGCCGACGGAGGTGCCACACCACCAGGAGGACATGGAGGAAGCGGATCGCGACTAGATCGACAAGGTGGGAGCGGCCGTCGAATGGCAACCGAAAGCGAGGCTGCCTTTGGAACAGGCCGGGTCCGCAGCGAAACTCGGCCTCGTGAACTACTGCTTCACCATCAGCAACTTCCTGCAGGAGGAAAAGCTGCAGGATTTCTTGTGTACTGCGAAACGGTGATGATCGAGAAGGCGGTCCAGGACACTCTCCTCTGGCTGAGCAAGTCTGGACACGCGTGCAGGGGCGTCCTTGGGAAGCAGAGGTAGCTGGAGGGCATCGTCACACCCACCATCATGAAGGCTCTGGAGAACGTGTCGGCGCAGTTGAACGAGACAAAAGACGAATTCGAGGACTGCGGGCTCGGCGCGGAGCGGCGGCGGTGGGCGTCGCGCTCCCTCATTCGTCCCGTTCCTGGGGCCTCGGTGTCCTGGTCTCCTGGGTATCTGGGGGCCTGGTCTCCGAGGGGCTCCTTGGCTCGGCTCCTGGGGAGCCGGGACTTCTGGACTTCGGGCCGTCCCCGCGGGGGTGGGGCATGCGCGGAGGAGGAGGAGGAGGAGGAGGAGGAGGAGGAGGAGGGGGAGGGAGGGAGGGAGGGAGGGAGGGACCCCTCCTGGGGTCTCGGACGGCGTGTGCTCCTGTCAGGTGCCCCGGCTTGGGGCTGCCGTGCACGCCGCGCGCGCTCCGCGCCGCTCCGAACGCCGTGCACGCCTCGCGTCTGGCGCCGACTTCGCTCCCCACACCGCATGGGGAGGACCAGACAAAAAACCCGGCGCTCCCCACGGATGGCCCGAAGAGGCTTCTCAAGGCCACCCCCTTGCTCCCAGACATCTCCCTGTTCACCCTGAGTGCCCGCTCTGTTTCACGATGTGTGTCTTTGCGTCCCTTTCCGGTCATCTCTATTGGGCAGAGCTTCTGAACGGGCTGTTGGGGATACGCGAAGCATGAAACATGTTTTCCTGTCGTGAAACCGTCCGGCACATTCCCGATGGTGTCTCGGCAAATACCGCAAGCCCACCAGGAAGACCCGTGCGACCCACAGTGGAGCTTCATCTGCCAGCAAGACGCCCCAGATGGCTTCCTTGATGGCCTCCAAGACGGCTCAAGATGGTATAATATGGCCTTCAAGACTACCCAAGACGCCCCCAAGACGGCCAAGATTGCACCCAAGTCGGCCCAAGATGACCCCAAGACGGCCCACGATGACCTCCAGACGGCCAAAGAGGCCCCAAGACGCCCCCAGAGGGCGTCAAGAGGACCTCCAGGAGGCCGACATCATGAATGCTCTGTAGATTTCTCAATGCGTTTCGGGTTCTCGCCTGTTTCGAGCTTTCGACACACGAGGACGGCACCAGAGGCCTCCAAAAGAGCACCAAGACGGCCCCATGAGCCCTCAAGAGGGCCCACGACTGGCCAGGAGGACCCCAAGCGGCCACCAAGCCGGCCCCAAGAAGGCCCCAAGACGGCCGAATAAACTTCCAAGACGGCCCGAAACAGGTCCCAAGAGGGCCCCTGGCAGAGTGTCCCCCATGACGGCCTCCGAAGACCAAGCCGCACCTTCTAGGCCCCAAGACGCCCCAGGAGGCCCCCAAGAGGCCCTCAGAGGCCTCAAAGAGGCCCATTGGAGGCCTCAAGGGGAGATCAAGGGGCCTCATAGATTCCTCATTCTCCTCCTCTTATTCCTCGTCATCCTCCTCCCTCTCCTCCTCCTCCTCCTCCTTCCCTTATACCTTATACCCCGAATGCTCTTTGAGGGTTCTCCACAAGGGCTCGGGGAACGCATTACCCAACAGCTTAGGAAGACTTCGGCCCACCGTTTAGCTACATAGACGCTTCCACATGTGAACCACCGCCGCCCGTTTCCTTTTCAAAAGGCAGGGGCGGTGGTTTGCCGTAGGCACCTCCGATACCAGCCATGAAAGCCAATAGCTCGTCCAACGTCGGAGAGGACACGCCTCATCGTGGCACTCCATCGGCTGTGCGGCCAGAATCTTGCGTCATCCTTGTCTTCCTGCTCTTCCTGGTCCTCCTCCTCCCTTTCCTCTTGCTTCCCCCCCTCCTCAGCCCTCCCTCTCCTCGCGCCACCATGGACCATTCCCCCGGACCCCCGGAAAGCCAGCCAGGGCCTCCAACAAAAAACCCTCGCCCCCCCAAATGGTAAGACTAGGGGAACAAAAAGTGACATAAACATAAAAACTCGGAGGTCCGCGCGGATTTCTCGGATCGGCGCTGGATCCCCCTCCCTGGCGCGCGGAGCGCGCCAGGGGCGGCGCCGGAGGCGCCCCCAGGGGGCCCCAGCGCCGATCCGAGAAATCCGCGCGGACCTCCGAGTTTTTATGTTCATGTCACTTCTTGTTCCCCTAAAGACGTCCCAGACCGTCCCCTATCCAGCCCCTCCTCTGTGCTGGCTCCGGTGACGGCCACAACTCCGTGGTGCACGTGTGGCGGCAGAAGGGAGACTCGCCGAGCCCACGCTCTGCACGGAGAGGCCCGGAGCACAGCAGCGACGTCGGCGCAGGCGCTGCGATGGGGAGACGCAGGGGGGGGTCAGCGGTGGACCAGGAAGCCCATCCCTTCTCTACACGTCGGTCAGAAGGAGCAGGTAGAAACATGAAGTAGGAAGGCGGATATAGTTTATTGGGTCCAGGTCCTCCCAGAGAATAACAAAACAGAGCAAAAGCATATCGATTCTTGAAGTAGGAAGGCGCTTGAAGTAGATTGGGCTCTGGGAATCCAAAAATACCTACTTTCAACGACCGGCGTGTAGCCTCTTCCTCCAAGAGCTCGGCGCGATACCCCCAGCATCTCCATGAGCCCCGACATCTGGTCCGGGCCGAAGCCATCGTGCGAGCCGGAGCCCATCATGGGCGACGGGTACGCCAGCGACATTGCACGCAGACGGGGGGGGAGAGGGGCGGTCCTCGCGACCTGAAGACAGGGGGGGGGAAGGAGGAGGCGGTGGAGAGGTGGTGTAGGAGCGAGGGCAGCGGCATGGAGGAGGAGGCAGAGCATCCGGAGGTGCAGGAGCCAAGGGGGAGGATGAGGGGTAGCGAGCAGGGTCGTGAGAGTCAGGCCGAGAGCACGCCCCCCCTCTCCAGGCGGTCCTGATGCCCGCGCCCTGTGACAAAAAAAATAGCAGCTGCAGGCCCGGGCGCAGCACTCGCTCCCTTCGGCGCGGCCACCCGCTGCTCCTCTCTCGGCTCTGCCCTCGACTCCCTCCATCTCGTCCTGCCCGGGCCCAGCTCTCGTCCTTCCCCTCCTCCCCCTCCTACCACCACCTCCCCCTCCCAGTCGTCCCCCATTCCCCCATTCCCAGGAGGCACCCTAAAGCCTAGACCATAGCGGGACCTGCTAGATGCTATAACCATGACGAACAGAAAGTGCTCTTCTAGCCCTCTGGAAGCCTCCACCACCCTCTCCTCTTCTGGCACGAGAAAAGGGGAATGTAGTCTTTGCTGTCTCCCTACATGCGCATGCTCTGACATGCTGAGTCACGAATCGAATTCGACGCTGTGCCGCCACTGCCATGTGAAAAACTGCCGTCGTTGCCCATGCACCCCATAAACTAGAAGAGATGATGATGATGATGATGATGATGATGAGGAGGAGGAGGAGGAGGAGGAGGAGGATAATGATGATGAGGATGATGATAATGTTTATCATGATGGTGACGATGGTGGTGATGATGGTGATGATGGATATTATGATGGATACTCTGATGATGGTGATGCTGATGATAATGATGATGCCGACAATGGTGATAATGCGGATGATGATGATGACGACGATGACGACGATGATGATACCGATGGTGGTAATGAGGCAGATGGTGATGGTGGTGCTGATGATGATGACGATGATGGTGACGATGGTGGTGGATAGTATGATTGATCTTATGATGATGATGGTGATGCTGATGTTAATGATGATGACAATGATGGTGATGATGCGGATGATGATGATGATGATGATGATGATGATGATGATGATGATGATGATGATGATGATGATGATGATGATGATGATGATGATAATGACGATGATACTGATGGTGTCAATGATGCTGATGATGATGGTGGTGCTAATGATGGCGATGCTGATGATGATGCTGATGATGATGATGATGATGATGATGATGATGCGAGTGCTGACCAAGTATATTGTGACGGTGAAGATGATGCTGATGACGACGATGCTTTTTTTTACATCTTCCACAGCTCTGATGTAGTATTGAATCCGCATCCCCTGAAGAGGGTTTTGACGGCACCCATCGTCAAGGCCAGAATGACGCTGTGTGTGTGCATCCCAACGAGGTCCAACCGACCATTAAATAGACAGCACACAACGACAAGCTAAAGGAGAGTGCACAAAACAATAAAAGAAATCAAACCGGCGTTAAAACTGTTAAAACAGATTGCGTCCATCTCCGCCGGAGGAGGAGGAGGAGGACGACGACGGCGAAGGAGGAGACCGAGGAGGCGGGAGACACACATCAAAACCAAAGAGCCTGCTACAGCCAACCTGGAGTAGGTGAGCCGCTGATGACGACGATGCTGATGATGCGGATGATGATGATGATGATGATGATGATGATGATGATGATGATGATGATGACGCCGATGATGATACCGATGGCGGTAATGATGCTGATGATGATGGTGGTGCTGATGCTGATGGCGATGATGATGCTGATGATGATGCTGATGATTGTGATGCTGATGATGATAACGATGCTGTTGCTGCTGATGGTGATGACGATGATAGTAATAAGGATGATGATGATGATAATGATGATGATGATGATGACGATGACGATGATGATGATGATGATGATGATCGTGAGGATCATGATGACGACGACCATGATAACGAGTCTGATGATCACAATAGTGATGATGGTAGTGATGATGGTGATTATGATGTTGACGTTGATGATTGTGATGTTGACGGCGATGGTGATTAGGATGATAATGCTGATGGTGATTGTGATGATGATGATGATTATGATGATGATGATGATGATGATGGTGATGATGATGATGATGCGGATGATGATGATGATGATGATGATGATGATGATGATGATGATGATGATGATGATGATGCCGATGGCGATGAGAACCTGCGGAGGGCAGAGGGAACGTTCAATCCTACTCTTGGGGGTTTAGCTTTCCTCTCACCCCCGTTCAGAAAACGTTCGATCCCGGGTTGCCGTGCATGGATCCCTGGGGCCGGACGTGGCTGCTAAGGCAGCTAAGACCAAACGGGCCCTGAAACCCATTCGCTCCTCCGTAGCCCCACGCTCTGCCCTGTCGGTGAGGGGAAGGTCGCTCTAGCCGAGGCTCGGGCCCTCTCGGTGCTTTTTCTTTGGGGCATCAGTCTGGACCAGGCTCAATGCTCAGCTCACCAGGAGACTCCACATGGCCCACATTTCTATTTACAGGGTCGCTTTGGGTTTGGCTGCCTCCGACAGTGCTGATGAGCACCATGAATTGACCATCGTTTCTCCGATCCCCATCCTCAGCGGCGTTCACCCCCTGGATGGGGATACGGGCCGTTCCCTTAAGGTTTCGAGGGGTGCATCCCCAACTGGGGTGGTAAGTTGGTGGGGGTCTCGAAGGGGCTGGGGATGGGGATGGGGATCGGTGAAAATATGCCGATGACTTGGCCGAAGGTTGGTTCGACGTGCCGCGGCTACCAGCAGCTGCGGTTCTGAGACCGGGCGGCCTCAGGCGGCCTCAGGCTCTCCTGCCCCGCATCTCAAACTGAGGGACCAGCCTTTGCGCCGTGCGGTTCCCGATGGGCCCGTTTTTCACCACCACCACCACCACAAGTTGGAGGGGGGGAAGGAGGAGGAGGACGAGGAGGAGGAGGACGGAGAGGAGGAGGAGGAGGAGGACGGAGAGGAGGAGGAGGAGGAGGAGGAGGAGGAGGAGGAGGAGGAGGAGGAGGAGGAGGTGGAGGTGGAGGAGGACCCCCTCCCGCTCCAACTTATGGTGGTGGTGGTGGAAAACAAGCCCACCAGTTCTGGACTCCGACTGGAGTGACCCCCTTGGATGGCCGCAGCTTGCTAGAGAAGACGAACCACGGCTCAACTCCTTTGCCACTGAGGTCCCTGCTCCAGAAAATGGTCAGTCACCGCCCCTCCTGAGCATCCTTTAACCGATCCCTATCCCCACTCGCGCCCCACTGGCCGGTTTACCCCCCTGGATGGGGACACTGTATAGGTAGTTTCTGTCAGATTTCGAAGGGTATATCCCCAACTGGGGGATGAGATGATGAGGGTCTGGATGGGGATGGGGATGGGGATCGGTTGAACGATACTGACCTCCGCTGAAGAGCTGCACGAAGCTGGGGAGCAGGCCAAGAAGGAGGCGGCAGCTAACCGAGCTGCTGGCAGATCGGACACCCACGCTCCGGGCCCCTGGTTGCAGTGTCAGGGTTAGGTCGGGCACGCCCCCCTACAGGCGGAGTTTTGGACGGAAAGTAAAGCATAGCCAAACCACATCCCAAACATGCTCAAACATAGTCAAAAGCATCGCCCCCATACGATTTGAGCGACTATGTTTGAAGATTCCTCCTGTAGAGGGGGCAGGCCCGACTGACTGTCAGGGGCCCTCTGCCGCCCCCAGGCCCAAGGCGTGCAGGAAGAGTGCCCGACCAGCGATCCACCCCTTGGCGCCCCCCTCCCCATGTTTGGGCGCCCGAGTTATCCGGGGTAACTCGGGTCCGGGGTAACTCGGGTTTGGATTCCCGAAAAACGAACCCGAGTTAGCCCTGACCCGAGGTACCCCTGATGATTCGGGGCTCTGGACGCCCGAAATATCCGGGGTAACTCGGGTCCGGGATAACTCGGGTTCGGACTCCCGAAAAGCGAACCCGACTTAGCCCCGACCCGAGTTACCCCTGATGATTCGGGGCTCTGACATGTCCCCCTGTTTGGGCCTTGTCTCTTCCTCGCCTCCCCGCTAGACCACGCACAGTTGTGACCTCTTCTCTCGGGGCGCAGGAAGCCGAGCGACTTTCAGGATCACTTGGACGCTCCTAGATGCACTTCCCACTGAGCGTGTTGTCCTGAGTATTGACACTGCCAACCACCCTGCCCTCGGAGAGTTGACAGATCAGGAGTCCATTGCCACTCGGTTAAAAATCCTCGGATCGGACCAGGTTGCGGCAGTCCTGGCGGCCCCCCCTTGCGAGTCCTGGTCTTCGGCCAGACACAGGCCTTCCCCCAAAGCTGGGAGAACCCCTCGCCCGCTGAGGGCGGATCAACACTTATGGGGGCTAGGGCACCTGTCTAAGTTTGAATCTGAACAAGTCTCGGTGGCTAATAAGTTGGTGAGGACAGCTCTAACTTTCGTGTATGAGGCTTGGAAGGTCCAAAATTCCAGCTGTCATGGAACACCCGGCACGTGCGTCCTATGTGCCAGGATGCCCTCGTGTTTGCTCCCCGAGGTTAAGGACCTCGTTTCTATGCCAGGAGCTTGTAATCATACCATCCACCAGTGCCGATTTGGGGCCAGGTTCCTCAAACCAGCAGTTTTGCTTGCCATATATGTGCCAGTAACGTCTCAGCGGTTTTCTCAGATGCGAAGGGGTCCTCCTTGCAACCATGCAATGCACGACCGCATCCTGCGCTCGACTGGCTCCCACTTTCGGATGTCTGGGGCGCAGCAGCGGCCAAAGCCTCACCTCTGACATGTGCCAGATGCTGGCTTCGACACTACTCCACGACCTCAGGAGCAGGGTATCTAGAACTCTCGTACGTTATCCAGACAGGAATCCCGAGGGGCAGCGCTCCAGGCTCGGTGTTTAGCGATGACAGGCCCCTTGCCTGATCGCTCAATAGAGAGGCGGAGCTCAGACGCAACGTAGACCTCTCGGACCCAGAAGATGGCTGGCTCCTCCCTGAGGGCCTCAGAAGATGTCACGCCCGTCTTGACCCCTACAGTGAGTCTCACTTCACTTCCGATTATATGCTCCGTGCTACTCGCAGGCGCCCACACGGCTGACCGACCTCTACTGTGCGATGTGAGGACCTTCACTCACCGTCACTCCTCCCTTACCCAAGGACTGTTGCTCAGATAGCGGGAAGGACTTTCGTGTGAAGATGATGCCGCAACCTCGCTGGTTGCCGCCCTGTCCGTTCGAATTTGAAAAAAACAGCAACAAAGTTTCGCATCCAGGGATGCGATGCGCCTGTTCCGCCCTCATCTGATTGAAGGCTCTTCTTCACCCTCGCTTCTGGCCTTTGTTTGCCCGCCTCGCATGTGCAATCGTGTTTTGAAAGTAGTAGCTCAGGTGAGTGCCCCGTGTGGGCTCGCGCGTCTGAGCGGCTTCGGCGTCCTCCTTCTTCTTTCAGGATGTCTGTTGCTGCCTCTGCTCCTCTCCCCTGCATCCTTATTCTCTGCCCCTGATCTGTATAGGCATATCGACCCTCTTGCCTGCGACCGAACCGAAACGAGCCGAGGAGGAGGAGGAGGAGGAGGAGGAGAAGCAGGAGAGGAGGGAGGGAGAGAAACGACCACGATGAGATCTTCGCCATCGGTGACGACGACGACGACGACGGCGACGGCGACGACGACGACGACGACGACGACGACGACCGCGACAACGTCCAATACGACCTCGGCGGCAAAAACAACCAATACAACTGCGATGACGACCACTACGACATACCCCCGGGGCGGCGACTATGACGACCACCACCACCACGACCACGACAGCAGCGGCGGCGACGGCGACGATGATGCCGACAATCGGAATCCGCTCAGAATCGAAGGATTGCAAAAAAACCAAGGATTTGCAAAAAAAACCTTGAACGAAGGATTGCAAAAAAACCTTGAACGAAGGGTTTTTTTGCAATCCTTCGTCCAAGGGTTTTTTCTTGCAATCCTTTTTTTCTGCAATCCTAGGTTTTTTTTGCAATCCTTTTTGCAATCCTTCCCCAGACCCCGCGGGGTCCCGCAACACGTTTCCCCCCCGACAGACTTCCGACGCTCCCGGGTCCGAAGAGGGCCCCGGACCATCGACGGACCGATCGGCGGCGGCGGCCACGGCGGCGAACTCCCAGCAGCCGAAGAGCTCCGGAGGTCTCCTGCAGGAGGTCTCCTGGGCCCCGAGGCCCAGAGAGGGCCAAGTGAAGGGGCCCACAGGACACACAAAGAAATACACACAGATAAAAAGATGCCCCATAGTTTCCCATAGTTTCTGGGTGTTTGTCTTCCCCCCCACTTCCCATGTTTTCCCACATTCTCTGGGGGATCGACGATTCATCGTGTCTGTGTGCTTTTTTCCCTCCTGAGCCAAGTCCGTGCCAGAAGCTCTTGCCTTCAGCAGGGGTCTCTCCAGAGTTCCGAGACACAGGAAGCACCAAGGCCATCTGGAGCATGCCTCGAACCTCGATCCCCTCGCCTTCCCCCATCCTCCTCCTCCTCCTCCTCCTCCTCCTCCTCCTCCTCCTCAGCCTCCTCCTCTCCCTCCTCCTCCTCCTCCTCCTCCTCCTCCTCCTCTTCCTCCTCCCCCTCCCTCTCCCTGTCCTCCTCCGCCTCCTCCTCCTCTTCCCCCGTCCTCCTCGACGAAAGGCCGTGGCGGCGGCGGCGGCGACCTCGACGGCGACGACCAGCATCGGACGCAGCGCGCTGCACCCCGCAGCGCCCGCGGCGACCACACCGACGAACTCGACGGCGACGTCGACCACCACCACCACCACCACCACGACGACGACGACGACGACGGCGACGACGATTCGGCGGCGGCGACCCCCTGAGATCTGGGCGTTGGGGGCCGCGATCGCGACGGCCGGTTATGAAATGCGTTCGTCTGGCGGGTGGCGCCCCCCTGGGCCTCGGGGCCGCCAACGAGCGGCCGCCGGAGGGAAAGCCCACAGCCAGCCTCGAGCTTATCCCTATCCCTAAGGCTGGCAAGCCCAAGGCAAAGACAACCTTAAGCACGTGCCCTCAGGGACTAGGGGAGTCATTGCGATCGACACCGAGGTAAGGTGATGCCACCCCCCCAGGCGTGGCCCACGTCACGAAGAACTCGAACGCGCGGGGGGAGGAGGGCCCTCGAGTCCCGAACGTCGTAGCGTTTCTTCGCGACGCGGGCACCCAAATCGATTCTTGGCCGTCCCGGGGCCGGGAGAAGGCAGGACCGAGCATAAGCCCGTTTTCTACGATAGGCTCCCGCAACAAGCGGGGGGGCTCGGCGAAACCCGGGGGGAGACTTGGACTCCACGCAAGTCGGGGCTCACTTGCGCGCCATTGCGGCCTAGTGCTGTTTGCGAAGGTGGCGGAGGGCAGGGGGGAGACGGGTGACGAAATGCCACGGAAGTAAGCCTGCCCCAGACTAGAGAAAACGCCCGCAAACGTCCAAGTACCGGGCATCGCATTTTGTTAGTGCGCTTTGGACGCCCGAAATGGGTACGGAAAGAATGGGTACAATGCCCAACAACAAATGCTGTCCCATACCAGCAGCGGCCGCTGTTGGGCAGGCGGCCTCCTGTCTCGAATGGACACAGGCCGCGGCGGCGTGGACAGCGAGTCCTGCTCAGAATGAACAGGAGCTGCTGTTGGGCATTGTACCCATTCTTTCCGTACCCATTTTCGGGAGCGGCCAAGAGGGGGGGGGGTCCAAGAGGGGGGGTGCAAATCATGACGGGCGGCACGTGCGCGGCCCAGCGGGGGGGCCTGGGACGTAATGAAATCAGAAGAGGCGCCATGAAATCTGTGGAAAAATCGTGGCCCGCGCCATGAAATCCCCCCCCCCTAGTCATCACCCCCCCTCTTTTTCCGCTCCCGACATATCGGGCGTCCAAATGCGCGTCGCCTGGATCCGGGGCAGGGACGACCACCGGCGGACGCACCGCGCTTCGCTCGCGCCCGCGACCGCATGGCAGGGGCGTCCCGCCCTGTCGGGGCGCCGTGCCCGCGCCTGACTGCCGCGCGGCCGCTCCGTCGGGGCTCCAGCCTTCAGGCGGCGGCGGGCTGGGACCTGGGACGGGGGGGAGAGGGAAGGAGAGGGAGGGAGGGAGGGGAGAGGAGGGAGGGAGGGGGGGAGGGAGTGGAGGGAGGGAGAGTAGGAGAGGGAGAGGAGGGAGAGGAGGGAGGGGGGGGGATCGTCGTCGTCGAACGATGGGAGTGGCAGCCCGCCGTCCTCAACACTACTGGCACTCCTATACCTTCTATACATAATGCAGGGAGGGACCGTACATGGACATTATATTCGAACCCTGTGGCCCAAGATGCCCCCCCCGACCCCCCGAAATTGATATTGATGGCGTGGCGACGGGGGGGGCGTGAGTGGACAGAAATATTCGAACCCCAAAGCACCGCCTTTACTGAGATCAACATTGATGTCGGGGGCGTGGGGGTGATTCAGAATATCCCTCGAATGTGTGAGGGTTCGAATGTATTGTCCATCTA
This sequence comes from Prorocentrum cordatum, assembly GCA_963575745.1. Taxonomy (NCBI): domain Eukaryota; class Dinophyceae; order Prorocentrales; family Prorocentraceae; genus Prorocentrum; species Prorocentrum cordatum. The sequence goes on from CAUYUJ010020026.1 coordinate 694,047, forward strand.
CTGGAGGGAGGGGGGTGGGGGAGGAGGAGGGGGAGGGGGGAGGCGTTACGAACCCCTGCAGGTGCCGAAGGCAAAGACCTGCAATGGCCCCGGGCTCAGGACTCGGGCGCAGGGGGGAAAAAGGAAGAGGAGGAGGAGGACGAGGAGGGGAACGAGGGGGAGGAGGGAGGGAGGAGGATTCAGTCTCCCCCATTGAATCCCTCCCCTTCATGCCGACAGAAAAGACGGCTCTGAATATGGCGAAGTGCTGGGCCGTACTGGTGCGAGCTGCTTTGCGACCTTCAGAGAATTCCGAACTCCACCAACTTAGACCGCTGGCTCCCAGCGTGTTCAATACTTCGTTAAAACCTTTCAAACAAAACAGCGAAGCGCTGCACAAAAGGTAGCGCCGGATGGCCAGGGGGGAGGAGGTCGAGGCTCGGAGGGGGAGGGAGAGAGGGAGGGATGAGGAGGAGGACAAGAACAACTCCAGGGTGCGTTAACGATGCTACCATACAAGGTGCCATCCCAAGTACCCCTTGTCTTGCCAGACCGTCTCAAAACAGGCAGGCTGGAACCGCCAAGGGCTGGAGAATCCAAATGCGAATCAGCTGGGTTACAACAGAGGCGGGGGAACAAAACATCTAAGCCCGCGACGAGGCATTGCCACATTTCATACTGCTGCAAGCGTCGCAAATAACTCTGAGTGCTCAAACATCCAGGATCCAGGCACACTAGAGGGAGAAACACTGGAAACACACGTTTTCTGAGGTCAGCGAGAGGTCCGCGCAGATGTTTTGAACCGGCGCTGGACACCCCCTCCCTGGCGCGCGGAGCGAGCCGGGGGCGGCGCTGGAAAGGCCCACAGCCGATCCGAGAAATCCGCGCGCAACTCTGTGCAGTTCTTCCTCCTTCGGCACGCGTGGACAGCACCGGCTCCTCCTCCTTCTCCTCCTCCTCCTCCTCTTCCTCCTCCTCATCCTCCTCCTCCGCCGCCTCCTCCTCCTCCTCCTCCTGCTCCTTCTCCTCCTCCTCCCCCTCCTCCTCTCGGCAGCGCAGCGTCTTCGCCTCTGCACGCGCCCGCCCGCGAAGGCGGCCAGGCGCGGCCGGCTGAGGCCTTCGTTCGTTCCCCTTCGGTCCGGGTCGGGGGCTGCAGCTCGCAGGCCGGAGGGGGTGAAAGCACGCTGGGCGCCCTTCTTCGAACCTGCCCAAGCTCGAATGATGGGCCTGTTTTCCACCACCACAACCACCACAAGTTGGAGGGGGGAAGGAGGAGGAGGAGGAGGAGGAGGAGGAGGAGGAGGAGGAGGAGGAGGAGGAGGAGGAGGAGGAGGAGGAGGAGGAGGAGGAGGAGGAGGAGGAGGAGGAGGAGGAGAGGAGGAGGAGAGGAGGAGGAGGAGGAGGAGGAGGAGGAAGGGGAGGAGGACTCCCTCCCCCTCCAACTTGTGGTGGTGGTGAAAAACAGGCCCATCATCAAAACCAGCCTCCATTGCCTCCTAGGCGAAAGCCTGACCCGTTCTACAGAGCCACGTCGGGCCGTGGCCCGACGAAGAGGTGCCCCCAGGAGGGGAGGTGCAGGAGCCCGGGACGACGACCAGGACGTCAGTTTCCCTCCTTGTCTGTCCACCCTGCAGCAGGTCCAAGAGGGGGGGGAGGGGATCGTTGGCAGAAAAACATTCGCTGGAGGGAGAGGGAGGAGAAGGAAGAGGGAATAAGATGGAGAAGGAGTACGTTGAGGAGGGGAGGAAGGAGGAGGCAGGGAGCAGGAGGCAAGGATGGAGGAAGAGGGAGAATGAGGAAGGATGAGGATGAGGGAGGAGGGATGTCACTTTGCCGGCCCCAGAATTGTCCCAACACCATGATTATTCCACAGCGTGGGTTTCCAAAGGCCTCGACCCCTTTTCAAGAGGAACGTTCTTAGGAGGAGCGGCCCAGGGGTGGCAACATCGATCTTCAATCTGCGATACATTGCCGACGGATTGGCGATATGGCCACAATTGCGAATCCGAGCCTGCATGGGCGGGGGGAGCTATCAAGCCCATATCAGCAATCAATGGGCGATTTGGGGACGATGCATCCCCCCCTGAGCCTATCCTCCACCCTGATGTTGCCCCTGACCTCTCTCCTCTTCCACCTCCTCCATGCTTCTTCTTCCTTGCTGCTCCACATCCTACGAAAGGGTGCAGGGACACACAAATCAATAGACACAAGCCCCAAGATCCTATAGATATGTATATGTGTGTGTGTGTCTACATACGTTCTGGATCTCCGCCTTCCCGACAAATTCGCATGTTTTCTCACGTTCACTGGAATCGACGTTCGTCTGTCTGTGTCCGTTTCCCTCCCGGTGCTCGTCCTCGGCCCCACCCTGCTGCCCAAAGCCGTGCACGAACATCCTGGGCCCAGAGCCCCCTCCTAGGGACTGGCTTTTCATCGTGCAATACAGTAGGGGCCCGTCCACAAGAAACCTTCCACAAGAAACCCAACCCTGAGACCCCAGGACGTCCATCGATTTTTGGTGTGGGAACGTCACGCTTTCCATGGCAAAATCATCGATCGAAACCCAAGAAACCCAGGGCACCCTGGAGGCAAGAAAAATGTTTCTTGGCATGGGCCTCCACTGTATGTTCGAACGGCCCCGGGAACAGGTGTGAAAGACCAAGAAGGCCCAGAACCGGCATCCTGAATTCGTGCCGGGCGCAGCCAGAGTCTGATCTTCGCGAGGTGCACTGGACTGACTGACTGACTGACTGACTGACTGACTTGTCGCATCCGTTACGCGGCCGCCTTGTTTTCGCCGAGTGCGCAGTCTATGGCGCAACCAGTGCAATGCCATGTGCATATCGTTCGCCAAGTGCGAAGCCTGTGGCGCAACCAGTCGCAGGCCGTTTGAGAATCGGCCGCCGAGTGCCCCACCTATGGCTCAACGATAGGATGCCGCTGTGTTCTCGTCCGCCGAGGCCGCAGTTGATGGCCCAACCAATAGCAAGCCGCTGTGTTCTCGGCCGCCGAGGGCGCAGCATCTGCTCAACCGAAAGCAGGCCACTATGCTATCGGACGACGATTGCGCAAACTGTGGCGCAACCATTTGAAGGTCATTTGGCTATCGGCTGCCGAGTTGGCTACCTGTTGCGCGATCGATATCGGGCCGTGTGATTATCGGCCGCCGAGTGCGTACTAGCCGACCCTTTGCTCGCGGCCACCCGCAACTGGAACATTGCGCCACACTTGGATGGCGCAATCCGTAGCGAACCTGGGGATTGCGCAACCAAATGGATCGCGCATGGCGCAACCCATGGATCTGGCACGCCGACATGGGTACGAAAACACTTGATACGATACCACAAAACAAACGTGTACCAATACCGACAGCGACCGCTGCTGGGCGGGCAACATTTTGCTGCATATGGACAACGTCTTCGGCGACACTGACAGCGGGTCCCGCTCATCATGGGCATGACCTGCTGTCAGTCTTCATCCCAATTCTTTCCGTACCATTTTCGATCGTACAGTCGGAGCATGTCCGCAAGAAAGCACATCAAGAACTTGAGCCCCTTCGCAAATGGACCGAGTGCCCGTGGAGATATCCCGAACAGGAGCATTCCTAGGTGGGGCCCAAATGCGAATAACAAGAGGGTGTCAATCTGAAGATGGCGTCGTTCTTAGCCCTCGTGCCAACTCTTGGCGCACCCCATGAATGTCAAGCTGGCGAGCCGTCTTGTGATTCACGAAACTGTCCCAGAGTCGTCGACACCAAGCCTTAAGCCGGACGTGTTCCCCTACAGGGGGATTTTGGATGAAAAACTGAAGATAATCAAAAGCATATGCAAAAATGATCAAAACTAATCAAAAAATCGTCCCCCTACTTTTTTCCCCTAGTTTTGAATGTTCCTCATGTAGAGGGACACGCCCGACTTACACCAAGCCACCCCCAAGGCAAGGCCTCGTCCGCCTCGGGCCGATCCTGGGCGGCTGCTGGGCGGGACTCGGAGGCGGCCAGGGGCTCTGCATCGGCGAGGCAGCCCAGACTGCCGGTCCTGAACACTTTCTTTGGGTGGAGGGCTCCGGGTGAAATCCAGATTTGAGATTTCACCCTTTGCCCTCCACCCCAAGAAAATGCTCGGCAGTCAGGAGGGGGGATGAAGCCAAATCCGCTCCACATCGGTCCCCGGACACCTCCTGGGGTCCAGCTGGTGCAAGTTTTCGCCCGAGATAGGTTTTCCGCAGTCCCAGGGCCCGAAAACGACCCCCAGATGCCGAAAAAGGCAGAACACCTCCCCGCACCCAGCACCTCAAACATGGCCGCCCCTCCTGCTGGCCGGAACCAGTGTCGGTGGTGGACAAACCTCTCTTTAATAAACCACCCTTTAGTGAAAACGGCCTGGGACCGAAACCGACGGACCTGGACCCACAAAAATGGCGGCCGCGACGCCCTCTCGCGAACCGAAAACGGCCAATTTGATGATCGACGTGTCAGGGTAGGAGGTCTGTCCACCCCCGACAGTGCTGGGACACCTCAGACCACCCTCAGACGGCTCCACGACAGGACCGATGCCGATCGGACCTCGGCCGTCCGACGTCGCTTCGCCGCCGCCGCCATCGCGTCTCCTTCCCTAGACGAGCGCGCTCCACTACTCGCAAAATAGCCGACTCGCAAATGCCCTGGATCTGCCGCGGGGGATCTACGGTAAATTACATTCATTCATCATTGAAGCGTTACGTCAGCTAGGGTTCCTGCACCTATCAGCAGAATGAGCTATCATCTTCCGATACATTACATAGAAGCAGACGTGTTTTTCGGGCGCTTGCGAGTGGGCACTTTGCGAGCAGTGGCACGCGCTCGGCGATTCCTGGGAGCACCCGGCGACGTCGAAGGGATCTCGGGGAACGGTGCGATCAGGTCCTCGGGGCTCGCGATCGGCTGCTCCGGCTTCAGCACGGGCTGCAGGCCGTCCAGAAGTCCTGCGGGCGGGGCGGAAAAGCTGCGGGCGAAGAGGAAGTCGGAGTCGGAAGCCTGGGCAGCTGGTGAGTCCACATCTCTACCTCCGTGAGACTCTGCAGTGCTTTTATCGAACTGTTCGCTTCTGGCGGATCATACGGCTCTGCAGAATTTGTCTGCGGGACCCCTGGCTGAAGGGCCTCTCGGGCCCGCTACGACACTGGGCCAAACCCACTGGAACCAAAACATATTGAACCGGTGGGCGGGGGGTTATCGCACTGTGGCGCGTCCCTCCCTGTCTCGGGCGAGGAAACAAACTGGAAAAGAAATGGAACGGAAGGAGGGGGGAAGCTGAGAATCGGATCCAAAGGAGTCTCGCCTCCCTCAGCGGACACAAGCGAAAGTATGCTTCTCAGCAGGACTTGGGGCCTCCAGTGCTCATTGGATTACTGCCTGCGGACCACGCCGTCTGACCACTCTAAGGGAGAGGAGTCCGGGGGAAAGTGGCAACTTCAATGTGCCCCTGAGGAGCGGAATAGCAATTACTCCGACGGAAGAACCCCACATAAGAATCCTCTGGGCGAATCTGGAAAAAACCATCACCGTCGTCCTCGTGGTTGGTGAGGCGTCCTGGCTGTCTCTTCTGCGTATATTTCCTCTCGCCTTGGCGCGGGCCCCCCTTCCACTCCTTACGTTGTCCCCATCCTCGCCCCCCTGTTTGTTCCGCGCCCCGCCACCTCCTCCCCTTCCTGTTGCATGAGCGCGCATGTCGATGTTCCTCGGCGCCGTCGCCGCCACGGCCAGCACAGGCGCGTTCTCTACAGGTCACGTCGCGCAGCCGTTGGGACAACCCCGCGGGCCAGGCTGTCGGGACAACCCCGCGAGCCGCTGGCGCGCAAGACCAAGCCGTTGGGACAACCCCGCGGGCTTCGAGCGAGGCGCAGCCGCGCTCAGGCGGAAGGCAGCACGAAACCCAGCTCTGCCGCGAGCTGCTTCGCCTCCGCCCTGGACAAAACCGCTCTCTTGTCGAACTCCAGGAGCGCCTTCCGCAGGGACGCCGGCGGCCCGCACTCCAGGAACTCTCGCGGCGGCGGCCGCAGGATCAGCATGTTCCGCATGCACGTGGCGCGGGAGAACATGACGTAGAGGTGCAGCCACCACTGCTCGTCCGACATGCCCGTGCGGCCAGCGTCCTCGTCTCTCGCGCAGTCGATGGTGACGCCCTTGCGCAGCGTCTGGCCCTGCGACAGCGTGGAGGTCAGGTAGGACGCGTGCGTCAGGGTGAACCCCGAGCGGCGCACGCTGTGCGCCCCCGAGCTCTGCCATGTGAACTCCCTTTCGCTGGGCCTGAACATCAGCAAGCTCCGCGCCCGCGCCTCGGCCTGGCCGTCGTCGTCGGCGCCTTCGGCGCCCTGTCGCAGCACCTCGGCGACCTGAGGAGCCCAAAAACTTCCTTGTTGCATCCAAAGTGTGGCCTGGGAACTGCGTTCTGGCAGCGCGAGAACCCAACATTGACGACAGTTACAGGTTTTGGATGACCTGCTCGGATTACCAACATGATCTGCGGGCCCCATAGGGAGGGGGCTCCCGCCTGAGACTTCCTCGCAGTTCACTCACAGACGAGGCTCCCGCCTGAGACTTCCTCCATATTCAGGCTTGAGGAGCCCAAAAGTGACGACAGTTACAGGGTTCCGATGACCCGCTCGGATTACCAACATGATCTGCGGGCCCCATAGGGAGGGGGCTCCCGCCTGAGACTTCTTCACAATTCACTCAAAGACGAGGCTCCCGCCAGAGACTTCCTCCAAATTCAGGCTTGACGAGCCCAAAAGTGACGACAGTTACAGGGTTCCGATGACCCGCTCGGATTACCAACATGATCTGCGGGCCCCATAGGGAGGGGGCTCCCGCCTGAGACTTCCTCGCAGTTCACTCACAGACGAGGCTCCCGCCTGAGACTTCCTCCATATTCAGGCTTGAGGAGCCCAAAAGTGACGACAGTTACAGGGTTCCGATGACCCGCTCGGATTACCAACATGATCTGCGGGCCCCATAGGGAGGGGGCTCCCGCCTGAGACTTCTTCACAATTCACTCAAAGACGAGGCTCCCGCCAGAGACTTCCTCCAAATTCAGGCTTGACGAGCCCAAAAGTGACGACAGTTACAGGGTTCCGATGACCCGCTCGGATTACCAACATGATCTGCGGGCCCCATAGGGAGGGGGCTCCCGCTTGAGCCTTCCTCAGAATTCACTCACAGACGAGGCTCCCGCCTGAGACTTCCTCCATATTCAGGCTTGAGGAGCCCAAAAGTGACGACAGTTACAGGGTTCCGATGACCCGCTCGGATTACCAACATAATCTGCGGGCCCCATAGGGAGGGAGCTCCCGCCTGAGACTTCCTCCCAATTCACTCACAGACGAGGCTCCCGCCTGAGACTTCCTCCATTTTCAGGCCTGGGGAGCCCAAAAGTGACGACAGTTACAGGGTTCCGATGACCCGCTCGGATTACCAACATGATCTGCGGGCCCCATAGGGAGGGGGCTCCCGCCTGAGACTTCCTCACACTTTACTCAACGATGATGAGGATGAGGATGATGAGTGGTGGTGAAGATGAGTGGTGAAGAGGATGATGATTGATTGTGGGTGGTGGTGGCGATGATGATGTTTGAATGAGGATGATGCCGATACCGATGATGACGATGATGTTCGTGAGCGTGTGAGAGAGTGCGAGTGATGATGATGTGTGTGTGTGAATGAGTGCGAGGAGAAGATGGGGTGAGTGTTCCTGCGCGGGGTGTGCAGAGAAAACAAGAACCCAACTTTGGATGTGGGGAAATATGAGAAAATCAGATGAAAGCCGATGGGAAATCAAGTATGTTGGTCTCTTTGGAGGGCCGTGAGGGGAGCTCTTCGGGTCCCCTAGAGGCCCGTCAGGAGGCGCGCTGGAGCCGCACCGTCAGCCGCTTGGGACACGTTCGAGCTGCTGGTGGCCCGCTCATTGCTGCACTCGCTCTGGGCGGCCGAGGGGCAGGCCCGAGAGGCTCTGGAGGGAGGGGCGGAAGGCGGGATAGAAACCCGGGGTGCGCCAGCCTGGGGCCCAGGCTCCTGGCCGGAGGGTCGCAAAAGGGGGTTTTGGGGGAGGGGGTTTTCCAGAGAACCCCCGAAGGGCCTCGGAACCTTGTCAAAACAGGGGGTGCGAAGCCCCTGGGGGGCCCCTCCTGGAAAACCCCCTCCCCCAAAAAAAACCCTTTGAAGCCCTCTGGCCCTGGTGCCCCAGCACCTGGCGCTAGAACCATGGATCAGCTCAAGATGCACGCCTCCGCCCACTGGTGGAGGTAGAGGGGGTGGTGCCAGTCGACGCGCTCCATCAGGTGCAAGCGATCACATGTACGTATCTATAAGAATGTATCGGTGTGTGCGAAGACGTCCACCTTGAATTCACTGGGCCCGACGTATGGGGCCAAGCCACGGTGCAACGAAGGCCAGAAAACCCTGCCAGGTCACATCGGTAGGGCCGCGTTTCGGCGACATTGGGGGGGGTCTTGTGTGGTTTCTTAGGGTCTCTTTGAACCTCTTGGGGGGCCTCTTGCGGGGGTCTCGTTGTGGGCCTCGCGGATACTTTTTGGGCCTCTCAAGGGCGTTTTGGAAGCCTCTTGTGACCCCTTGGGGTCCTCGAAGGGGCGTCCTGGGGCTTACTGATGGCCCCTTGAGGGCGATCTTGGAGCCTTTAAGCAGCCCATCGGAAGCGAAACGGCGAGAAGGCAACAATCATAGGTCTCCACTTGGTTGTTGAAGGTTTGGGGCTTCTCGGAAGCATCGTGGAAGGTCTCCTGGGGCCGTCTGGGGGAGGCGCCTGGAGACTTCTTTAGCCGTCTGAATCCTTTGGAAGCCAAGTGGGGAGCGATTCCGGCTCCCCTTGAACCGCCGTGACGGCTGATTGCGCGCTCTATAGAGATATGGGCCCCCCCAAGAATGCCCTGGGCCCCTGGGCATCCAATTGGTGGTCAAACCTCCGGCCCCGGGGCCCCCGGGCTGGGTCCCCGGCTATGTGTGCATATGCGCACTAGAACCATAGCGCGCGCCTCGCGCGCGCTCAAGTTGTAGCGCGGGCTACAACTTGAGCGCGGCCGTCGATTGGGGGGAGAATCCATCATCATCGTCATCAGCATCATCATCACCATCATATGACACCCATCATCACCACCGTAATCATGACCACCATCATGATCATCAGCATCATCATAATCATCGTCGTCATCATCATCATGCTCAAGATCGCCAATATCATAGCCACCGTCGCAAATCTCAGCATCAACATGTTCGTCCCCTTCTTCCTCCGCATCATCACCATGATCCTCATCGCCATCAGATTCAGTATCGTCGTTGTCATCAGCAGTATCATCATCATAAACACTATGGACATGATCATCATGGTATGGTCGTCGTCGCTTCCGCCGCCGCCACCGTCGCAAGGATGATCCCCGAAAAGACCTTCGGGAACATCTGGGCGACTGCCCACCACAAAGAGGGGACTCTGACGACCGCGCGAGTCATCGTCATCATCATGTTTAGTACGATCCGAATCAGCATGGTCATCATCATCTTCATCCTCGGCATCACAATCACACTCGCCATCAAAAGCCGCATCAAAATCATCATCAGCAAAACCACCATCACACCAATCGGTGACGTCAACACCGTTGTCGTCATCATCCTCATCCTCATCATCATCACCATCATCAAAGTCATCATCACCATCACACTCACCACCACCACCATCATCATCATCATCATCAACCTCAACAGTACCTGCATCATCATCGTCGTCATCATAAGAGCCGTCAGCATCACCAATATTATCATCGTCATCATCATCACCATCGGCATCATCATCATCATCACCATTACCATCAGCATCATCATCATCACCATCATCACCGTCGTCGTCGTCGTCACCGTCCTCGTCCTCGTCCTAGTCCTCGTCGTCCTCCCTCATCCTGATCTTGATAGTCATGATCACCATTTTTCAACATCATCATCGCCATCACGATCACTATCACCACCCCCATCATCATCGTCATCAACAGTATCGTCGTCAGCATCACCATCAACAACCTCATCGTCATCATCATCTTCACCACCGTCAGCACCAGCTGAAATTTCATCATCATCATCATCATCATCATCATCATCTTCTTCTTCTTCTTCGTCAACATCATCATCGGCATCATCACCATTACCATCAGCACCATCATCGTCAACATCATCACCATCATCATCGTCGTCGTCATCGCCGTCTTCATCATCATCGTCCTCGTCCTCATCCTCGTCGTCGTCGTCGTCTTCGTCATCCTCGTACTCATCCATATTCTCACCGTCATCATCGTTGTCACCATCGCCGTCGCATCTCTCAAGCCGTCTTGGCGGCCTTTTGAGCCGTGCTGAGGCCTACTGTACCCTGGAAGCCCTCTCGAACGCCTCTTGGGCCGTCTTGGCGCATTCTTGGGTCGTCTCGCAGCCCTCCGGGGCCGTCTTGGCGCTCTCTTGCGGGGCCTCCGGCCTCCGGGAGGGAGGCCTCCGGGAGGCCGTCTTGGCGGAAGCTCTCCTGGGGACCCCTTGGTTTGTCCGACTCGCGCCAACCGAGCGTGACGCAGCAGGGGGCCGCGCCCATAGCGCCGAGGCGCCGTGCCCATCGGTGTCTTCGTTCTGGGCCGTCTTCGGCTCACCTTGGGTTCTACGGGGCGGACTCCCGGGCCGTCTGGGGGGCGCCCCCGAGCCGTCCCGAGGCCACCTGCGCTCTCCCCCTCCCCGACGCCTTCTGGGGCCGGCTTGGAGCATGCTTGGGCCGCCCTGCGGCCCCCTGGGGCCGTGTTGGGCGCTCGCTTGCGGGGCCTGCGGGAGGCCTCGTGGGCCGTCCTGGGCTCCTGGGCGTTCGGAGGCCAGTAGGAGCGGAAGCACAACAGTGATGCAAGCACCAACGGGAAATCCACGTCTTTGGCCTCCTCAAGGCCTCTTTGGGACGCGCCGGACGCGTCGGGGGGGGGGCGGGCGAGGACCTCGACAGCGATCTCTGCCGCGCCCCAACGAGGGCTCATCAAACCTTGGGCGCAACGCCGTGACGCTCTGCGCTCCAACGGCGCCGATCGCAAACCACACCCCGGCGTGACCACACCCAGTGTAGTCGTCGAGAGGAGCCCCTGCAGACCGGGCATGGTGAGGGTCAACGACAGGGATACGGGGCAACGGCAGGGAGCCCTCGTCCCTTCCTCGATATGTTCTCTGCCCTTGGGGTCAGAATAGATGGAGTCGGACCCGGAGCACGATCATCTATATCCCGACGTCGCCGATGCATCGCCGACGAGTCGGCGATGCGTGAGCCCACCTACGCACTCGGACTCCAGTTGGGGGGCCTTCAATTGGCCCATCTCTCCTCATTCATCTCTTGAGGGGCCTGCTCAGGGGGGGAAGCATCGGCCTGGAATCGGCGATACATCGCCGCCAGATCGGCGCTAGACCCCGATAGCGAATCCGCACGGCGCTGGGCGCGGGTGGGCGATCGGGCCCGATGCATCGGCGACATGTCGGCGATTGGTTGCGATCGTGGTGTGCCGATGCGTCCTCCCCTGAGCCTATCCTGTCCCCCCTTCTGACGTTGCCCGCTGACTTTCGGATCACAGCTCGGATGCCCGGCGGCCGCTCGGAACGATTCAGACACCCTGGAACGCCCTCGGCGAGGCGCAGCTGCTGGAAAGCATTCCGAGGCTGGAGACCGCCGAGGGAGGGAAGAGGAGAGAGGAACCGCCTCGTCCGAGTTCGCCGCCATCTTATCTTGGAAGGTTGGTGGGTATTTCACGGGGGCTGTCTGAGGCGTCTTGAAAAGCTTCCCTGGAGCCTCTTTGGGGCGCCTCTTGGGAGGCTCCCAAATCGCCCCACAACCATCCGAAAGGGCTTCCAGGCAGTCCAAGAGAGCCCCAAAACGGCACAACACGGGCCCAAGATGGCCCTCAGAGAGCCCCATGGCGGCCCAAGATGGCCCCAAGACACCCTCCGAAACATTCCAAATCGTGACCCGGTCGTTCAGGGAGACCGCGGTTGGAGCCAGGGTGGCCCGAGGAAGCCCACAGAGGCCCCCAGAATACGCCCAGGAGGCCTCCAGAAGGCCTTAAGAAAGCCTGAAACAACTTTTGTGAGGCCCCCAGAGGCTCTCCAAGGAGGAGCCTCCGCAAAGAAGAGCTGAGGAGGATGAGGAGAATGCGCAGGGTATGGCGAAAATGACAACAACCAAAAAAAGCATGGAGGAAGGATAACGAAAAACATTATTAGAGCGGCGATGCAGCCAAAGGTAAAAAGGAATTATCGCAAAATTGTCGGCTGGATCTTCCTGCTATTGCGCCTGCATGCCAAACTTCAAGGACCAAGGTGCATGGCGCGAAGCGCCACTGCAGTCTTGTACATGTATATATAGAGATATATCAAATTAGCTGGCCCAACGGGCCACGGGCGTGCTAAGATCTCCGGTAATTGGTTAACAGTAATTCTAGTTCGCGCGCGCGGGGCCGCCCCTGGGGGGCCCCTGGACGAGAAGTGCCCCGGCAAGGTCCTGGGCAGGTCCCGGGCAGGTTCCGGCAAAATCCCGGGCAGGTCCCAGGCAGGTCCCAGGCAGGTCCCGGCCAGGTCCCAGCAGGCTCCCAAGAGCGCTCCAGGAGCGCTTTAACAAGAGAGCTCAACATGCTCCGAGACGGTCCAAGGGCGATCCAAGACGCCAAAGATGGCTTCCAGACAGCCCAAAGCGCCTTCAAGACGCCCCAAGAGGCCTCCGAAAGACCTCCCAGGAGGGCCCACAAACACAGAAATTTATGATTTCCCGTGAGTTTTCGAACGTTTTTGGCGTTCTCGCCTGTTCGGCTTACCGGCGCTCCAAGACTGCCCAAGAGACTTGGCCTCCAAGAGCTCCCAAAATGGCCCCAGAAGACCTCAGGACAGCTCCATAGGCCTCCAAGATGACCGAAGAGGCTCCCAAAACGGCGCCAAGAGCGGGCCCAGACGGGGGGCACAAGAGGCACCAAAGAGGCTCCCAAGACGGCTCCCAAGACGGCACCAAGAGCGGCACCTGAACGGACACTTCGACCTCCAGGCGCAGAGAGGTCCCCTGGAGGCCCCAAGAGGCCCCCAAGAAGCCCCGAAGAGGCCCCCGAGAGACCCCAAGAGACCCTCAAGAGGCCCCCAAGAGGCCCCCGTGACGCCCCAGGAGGTCACAGAAATACCGCCAAAAGGCGCAAAAAGCGGCCCCCCAAAGCCTCCAAAAGACCACGCACGCGCAAGCAAACGCCTGCGACACGGCACAACACGGGCCAGCGGAGTGAGCGAAGCGATTCAATACAGAAGAAAGAAGATTCGTAACATCCTACTATGTCTATGTATGTATGTATGGGTGGATGTATGTATGATGGATAGATGTAGGTGCAACATATGAAATTAGAAGTACTAGAATGACGCGCGCTGGGCGCGCGCATGAATTCTAGTTGACTCCGAAGACGGTTGCAATGTCCATGGGTCCAATCCCGTGGTATCTTCCCCGTGGCTACTGTTTTCGCTTGAGTGCTGTTCGGGCGGCTACTGCTATTATATATGAAGAGGCTTATATAACATATACGTACGGTTGTACATGTTGCGCATATGTAGATAGTAAACATGTGATTCTGTATACAAAGATTATGTGTGCGCATGACCGGAGCGGACAACATAAATGGGCCAAGCTCGGGGATATACAGCGAAGGAGCGCCCCTCCTCGAGGGCTGGCGGTGACAATGCGCCTGCGAGGCAAGGGGGCAGGGAGGAGGGGGAGCGGCACAAAGGAGGACGAGAAGACGGGAGGTGGCTGGGAGAGCGGCACGAGGGAGGGGAGGAGGGAGGAGGGGAAGGGGGGAGGCCAAGCTAGGTGCGTTTGCGTCATATCCGCCGTCCGACCCCTCCCTCCCATCCCTTACCATGTCGTAGATCTCCTCTCTATTCACACAGTCGGATGTCGTAGCAGGGCACAGTATTATATGGCATACCATGGTGCTGAAGACCAACACGTAGCCTGACATAGCATGGCGTGGCGACGCCTCAAGTGGGGTTGGGTTCTGCGACCCAAAAAATCAACGAATCGCCACCGAATGTGTAATCACTTCCGATGGTTGTTTCGGGGAGCATGCTCTAGATTTGGGGGCCTACTTGAAGGACCGAAAACCATGCCGTGGCATGGTGCTGGAACTAATGACGCCAACGCTGCAGCAGGAGCACGATTCGGAACGAGCGGAAGCGCGGCAAGGAGGCCAGCGCTGCAGCGGGAGCACGATTCGGAGGACGCGTAGCATGACATATATAGCATGGCGTGGCGACGCCCCAAATGGGTGGGGGCTGCTGCGACCCCAACAATCAACGAATCGGCACCGAATGTGGAATCACTTCCGATGCTTTTTTTCGGGAGAGCATTTTCTCTACTTTTGGGGCCTACTTGAAGGACCGAAAACATGCCGTGGCATGGCGCTGGAAATAATGACGCCAACGCTGCAGCAGGAGCACGATTCGAAACGAGCGGAAGCGCGGAAATGAGGCCAGCGCTGCAGCGGGAGCACGATTCGGAACGAGCAGTAGCCCGAAAATGAGGCCCACGCTCCAGCGAGAGCAGCATTTTGAAAACAACAACCCACGCGAAAAGTCAGCAGAAAAAACGTTCCCCGGGAACCCTGAGTAGAAAACCAGTGCGCTGAGGGGGGCCGGACATTTCCCGGACGTCTTCATGGGAGAGAGGAGAGTAGTACTCATATTGTGTAATTTTGGGACGCCCGAAATGGTTACGGAAACAATGGGTACAATGCCCAACAACAAATGCTGTCCCAAACCAACAGCGGCCGCTGTTGGGCAGGCGGCCTGCTGTCTCAAATGTGCACCGGCCGCGGCGACACCGACACCGAGTCCTGTTCAAAATGAACCAGAACCGCTGTTGGGCAGTGTACCCATTTTTTCCGTACCCATTTCGCTCGTGCCGATTATTGTAGAGAGGAGGCATGAGGGGGGAGGGGGAGCGGCGCGAGAGAGCGGGAGGGCGGGAAGTGCAGCACGGGGGGGGGGAAGGGCGGAGGCAAGCACGGGGGGGGTGTTCAGCAGGGGGCCGACCGCCTGGGCACTCCCGCGGGCCGACCGCGACATGTCCTCAGAACGTGAGACTGTTACAGACACAAGCAACGTTCTCATAACATCGAGGCGATGCATTACAGTCAACCCGTAGAGTAAGGATGCGCGATAAGGATGCACGGCCCCTGGAAGCCCATTTCGAAGTTTTCGAGCGGGGCGCGACCAACGAAAGTGGCCAAGGATACACCAAGGAGGCATAGATGCAAGGGTACACTTAGGAAGGTTGCCCGTCCTTACTATGCGGGTTGACTGTAAGACAAGACTGCCTCAGCCAAAGGTGTTGTAAGAACGGTCCGCGCAAACCACAGAAGCTTCTCGGAATATTTTTGGGTGGGCCCAGAGGCAAGCCAGGACGCCTCGCTACTGCTTGAGCCTGGGCGGTGGGAAGCAGCAGCCGCAACGCGCGGGGTTTGGGGGGGGGGGGGGGGGGGGGGGCAATTCTCTCGAATCCACCGGGGCGCACCCGCCGTCACACAACTCAACCTTCAGTGGCTGAAGATTGAAGCCAGGGGCTGGCGGAAGCTGGCCAGCCGCATCCCCCATCATCAGCATGGGAGGAACCGCACATAGCAAGGCGATGTTCTCGTCCACGCGCCTTGTTTCGAGAAGAAGCATTGCGGCAATCAGATGCGCCAGAAAGCTGTAGATAGCGGACTTGTCAAATTCATCACTATAGGTTTAGTACGCGCCAGCACTTGAGCCAAATGGCGGCAGAGCATCCGACTTGACTCACATATCATGGCTGTGTTCTCGTCCCCGCGCCTGAGCTCGAGGAGGAGCAGAGGGGGAGGAGGATAAGGAGAGAGGGCGAGAGAGAGCGCCGCGCTCGCCGCCTCGCGGCATGCGCCGGAGAGGCGCCCTTCTCGAAAGGCGGCGGCGCCAGGGGTGCGGAGAGATGCCTCAGAGGGGGGTAGGAGGAGGGATGGAGGGAGGGGGTAGTGCACGCATCCGAGGGAGGACGCGCGTCCTGGCTGTGCGGTGGGCCAGACGGGCCTCGCCACAAGCAGGCCGTCGAGGGCCGCCGGAAGCCGCGTCGAGCAGGCAGGCGCGGCCGACGAGGCGGCCACCCGGGGAGCCGTACGAAAGGAGTGATGGGGAGAAGAGATGAGAAGGGAGGAGGAGAAGGATGAGGAAGAGGAGGAGGAGAGGGAGGAGGAGGAGGATGAGGAGGAGGAGGAGGAGGTAGGACGTAGGAGGGGGATGAGGGAGGAGGAGAAGGAGGAGGAGGAGGAGCAGGAGGCGGAGAAGGAGGAAGAGGAGGAGGAGAAGGAGGAGGACGCGAAGTCACTGGTGAGGAGGAGGAGGAGGAGGAGGGGGAGGAGGAGGAGGAGGCGGAGGAGGAGAGGGGAAACGAGGAAAGACGAGAGAGGAGGCGGAGGGAGGGGGATGCGGGACGAGGAGAAACAAGGAGAGGAAGCAAGTGCCTTGGACGCCGCGGGCGGATCGCCCAGCAAAGCAAAAGAGAGGAACTCTCCCGCGAGCAGCTGGGCGTCGGCGACGCTGGCCGGCTGCTTCAGGGCCGCCAGCTGGTCGGCGTTGCCGGGGCACAGGGGAGCGGGGTCGCTGTCCAGGCCTCCCGCGGGCGGGCCCTCCCTCGCCGACGAGGGGCGGTGGGGATGAGGACGAGGATGAGGATGCTGCTGCTGCTGCTGCTGCTGCTGCTGATGATGATGATGATGATGATGATGATGATGATGATGCTGATGCCCATGACGTTGATGCTGACGCTGCTGCTGATGGTAAGGGTGCTGATGTCGATGGCGATGTTGCTGCTGCTGGCGATGAGGATAGATATGATGCAGATGATGACGAGGCTGATACTGATGCTGACTATACTGATGGTGATGATGATGCTGATGATGCTGATGATGCTGATGCTGATGATGCTGATGATGATGGTTGGTGGTGATGATGGTGGTGATGCTGATGCTGATGGTGATGATGATGATGCTGCTGCTGCTGATGATTATGATGCTAATGTTGCTGATGGTGGCGAAAATGATGGTGATGATGCTGATGGTGATGATGATGATAATGCTGATGATGCCGATGATGGTAATGGTGGTGGCGGTGCTGATTACGTACGTTTGTCATGATGATGATGATGAGGGGGATGAGGCTGAGGATGAAGATGAGGGTAATGATGAAGATGATGTTGATGACATGATGATGCTGATGCTGATGACCATGGTGATGATGATGCTGATGCTGATG
The DNA here is from genome assembly GCA_963575745.1 of Prorocentrum cordatum. Taxonomy (NCBI): domain Eukaryota; class Dinophyceae; order Prorocentrales; family Prorocentraceae; genus Prorocentrum; species Prorocentrum cordatum. Next base: position 711,361 of record CAUYUJ010020026.1, read on the forward strand.
CTGATGACGATGATGATGATGACGATGATGATGATGCTGATGCTGATGATGATAATGATGAAGATGAGGCTGCTGCTGATGATGAAGATGCTGCTTGTGATGATGGTGGCGAACATCACGGTGATGCTGCTGATGCTTATGCTGATGCTGATTATGATGATGATGGTGACGGCGACGACGACGACGACGATTGAGATGTTGACGACGATGGCGGTGAAGAGGATGGCGATGAAGATGATGACGATGGCGATGATGGTGGACGAGCCCTTCCCTCGCCGACGGGGGACGAGGATGATGCTGTGGTTACCTGCTGCGAAGGAGGCGGGCCTCCGGCAGCCCCGAGCCCGCGGGCGGAGGGGAGGGGGGGCGACGGAGGCGAGCCGGCGGGAGCAAGGAAGGGGCGAGGCGCGCTTGGGGGGCGGGAGGCGAGAAACGAGTGGGGAGGCAGGGGCACACGGGGGAGCATCACAGAGAGAGAGGGGGGGCAAGTGGCCAGTGCAAACAAGTAGTGAGTTCGTGCACGGCCACACGGCCCATCACTAGATATAATTAGCTTTAAGTCGGGCCTGTCCCCCTACAGGGGGATTTTCGACGAAAAACTCGCCGGCCCAACGGGCCAGGGCGTGCTAAGATCTCCGGTACCTGGTTAACAGTATTTCTAGTTCGCGCGCGCGGGGCGGCCCCTGGGGGTCCCTGGACGAAAAGTACCCCGGCAAGGTCCCAGCAAGTCCCCGGCAAGGTCCCGGCAAGGTCGGGCCAGAGATGCCGGAGCCCTGTTACAGGGCCCCAGGACGGGCCAAGAGGTCCCCAAGAAGCCTCCAAGACGGTCCAAGAGGGCCCCGAGACGGCCAAAGATCGCCCGAAGACGCCCAACAGGGCCCCAAGACAGCCCAAGAGGCCTCCAAGACGCCCCAAGGGCCTTCCAAGAGGCCTCCGAAGAGGGCCCCAAGAGGCCAAAATCGTTGATTTTCATTGTTTTTTTCGATGTTTTTTGCGTTCTGGCTTTTTCGGCTTCCAAGACGCTCCAAGAGACGGCCCAAGAGGCTCCCAAGACCGCTCCAAGACGGCCCACGAGGCTCCCAAGACGGCCCCGGAACGGCCCAGGAGGGCCCCCAAGACGGCCCAAGTGCCGCCCAAGACGGACCAAGAGGCCCCAAGACGGGCCCAAGAGGGGCTCAAGAGGGGAACCGAGAACTGAAAAATCGAGCCCTCCGCCCCAGAAGGCGCCCAGGGAGGCCCCAAAAAGGCCCCAAGAGGCCCCCAAGAGGCCCCCAAGACGCCCCAAGAGGCGCCCAAGAGGCCCAAAAGAGGCCCCAAGAGGCCCAAAAACGGCCCCCAAGAGGCCCCAAAACTCGGCTAGCCCACAACGGTGCGACAATATGGGCCGGCGGAATGAGCGAAGCGATTAAATAAAGCATACTCCGAAACTACTCCAAAATGGTATATAAAAAACTCAAAAAATAGTCGCCGGACTATTTTTTTTGACTATTTTTGAATCTTCCTCCTGGAGGGGGACAGGCCCGACTTAAAATTAGCTGGGAAGTCAAAACCGGCATGACCCCAACTGGTGCGTGCCGAAAGAGACGGCACAAGGCGCGGCTGCGCGAGGTCAGCGCTGTGCCAGCGCAGCCAGGGCCAACACGCAGGCAAGCCATGTCTCAGAACTGTCCCGTGGGCTGTCCCGGTGTTGCCCCCGGGGTTGTCCCCGAAGGGTGTCACGCGGCTTGTCCCACGGTTTCCCGTGGCTTCCCGTCGGTCCGTGGTCGTCGCGTGGATTGTTCGGAGGGTTGGCCCGTGGTCCGATGGGTTGTCCCGTGCATAGGTCGGTTTTCCCGTGCGTTGCCTGGTGGTTTGTCTAGTGGGCTGTCCCATGGGAGATCCCGCGCGTGTCGGGTAATTAGTTGGCTCGCGGGGTGTCCTGTCAGAACCTGGCGCCATGATCCAGCGCACCGCGCTGCAGAATTCGCGGGGTTGCCTCCCCCCCCGCCCTTCCCCCCCCCCCCCGCAGCTTGACTCCCCCCCGCCCTCTTCCCCCAGACACCGCGGCATCAGGAAGGGGCAACGCGCGGCGGACCCATGAACGAAGCCATTACGACGGGACCGCGGTCCCCCAAGGCCACGACCTCTCGTACATTACCCTGCGTCCGCTCCCCCCGGGCTGCGGCCACTCGTAAACTGCACTGCGCCCGTGCTCCCCAGGACTCACCGCTCCACCGCAGCTCACGCGGCGGTCGCGCTTCCGGGGCCGCGCCCCCTCGGCAAACTGCGCGGCAGTCGCGCTCTCGAAAGGCCACGGTCCCCGACGGTCCCTCGAGTCAGGCTGGATCCGCGCTCCCGGGGCAACGACCCCCCGGAAGTCACCCGGGACTCACGCTCCAGGGGCCACGGCCCCTCGGGCACTGCGCGGGGGGCTCGCGCTGCGAGGGCCAGGACCCCCTCGCAAGTTGCGCCGGGCGTGTGCTCTCGGGGCCAGGGCCCCTTGTGACTTGCGCGGCGTCCGAGGAGGAGGAGGAGGAGGAGGAGGAGGAGGAGGAGGAGGAGGAGGAGGAGGAGGAGAGAGGAAGAGGATGAGAATTGTACGGGAGGATGCGCTCTCCAGGCCGCGGTCCCTTGCAAGCTGCGCCGCGCCCGCTCTCCGGGGCCGTGCTCCCTCGCGAACTGCGGCGTGTCCGCGCTCCGAGGGCCACGTTCCCAAGTGAATTACGCTGTGCTCGGGTCTCAGAACCACCTGGGCGTCCTGGGGCGCCCAGGCCGCTCAAATTCTGCACAACAAGCGTTTCGCTCGAGACACCTTCAGATTTCCGGCGCCCAGGGCGCGCCATCCTAGAGCTGGCACCAAAAAATAGACCGCTTCATTGTTGGAAAAAACTCAAGGTCTCCAGACCTCATGTTTGATCTGGATTCTGCGCAAAACGCTCCGCACCCCGTTTTTGTTACTTGGGAGAACGTGTCTGCGGACCCCGCTACGTATCGAGGATCCGAGATAGGGGCACATTTTCCTCGAGCGGGCACGCGCGAAACGCATGGTTGTCAAACATCAGACTTTATTTCTATGTTTGTTCGAGTGGGAACTCTCGTGCCCTCTTGAAGTCGTTCCCGGGGGTAAACAGCTGAAAGAACCCCCAGGGCCTACGTGACGTCGGGGGTCTGGGTCCTCCTGATCTCTTCGTTTGCCTCATTTCTCCTCCAACTGCACTCCTTCCCTTTCTCCGCTTCCTTCCACGCAGCATACGACCACAAACCCGTGCTCTCCAACTGCACGCCCCTTCTTCCAGGTGCACTCCTCGTCCACCAACGTGCACTCGTCTGCCTCAGCTAAAACCAGATTTCCAACGCCGTGATTTCACAGCGTGGACCCAAAACAAAATCTCGACTCCCCCTCCTGGAAGGTGCTCGCCAAAAACCGCCCGTCGTGATTTTCAACGCACGACAATCGGGGATTCGTCAGACTTGGGTTCGGGGCAGTCGGGTTGGCCTGACGGGCGGGGCCTTCAGGAAAATGACGAGACCCAATCGAAAATTCGACGCGAAAAGCCGCTGCGAACACCCCACGAGAACTGGGCCGTCAAAATCAAGGACGGGCTCCCTAAAGCGCGTCCATAAACCCTAGTCTCGGCGAACTCGAGTCTTACTGAGATGACCGCGGCGGTTGCCAAGGGGACAGGGGGTTCAGGAGCGGATGCTAAGGTAGGATATATCTGGCCTTATCTAGCTTATAAGTGGGTCACGGGTGCCACAAATAGTTAACGATCCAGGCCACATGGGAGGAACCAACTTAGCGGAGTGATCCAAGCCCCCTGAGCCACTTGGGGCACCAATAACCCACTTGAAAAGCAAGTTAGGTCAAATATTCGCCGGCCCAACGGGTCAGAGGCGTGCTAAAATCTCCGGTAAGCGTTTCAGAATGTCTCTAGTTCGCGCGCGCGCGCGCGGCGGCCCCTGGGTCCTCGGACGAACGATACCCAAGCAAGTTCCCTGCAGGTCCCGACCACGGATGCTGGAACTCTTTGGCGCGGCCCTGGGGCCCCCCCGAGCGCCCCAGGAGCGCCCCGCGCATAAATAGGTGGCAGGCCCACTGCTTCAGGTCAAGAGCGTTCCAAGATGGCCCAAGTTGGCCTGGAGACGGCCCCAGAGGCGCCCAAGACGCCCCAGGAGGGCTCCAAGATGACCCCAACGGGCCCGCACAGGCAAATCAATTGATGTTGCTGGTGTTTTTGATTGATAGATTGTGGCGGCACCGCCTATATTCAAGCTTCCGACCGCCCAGGACGGCCCAAGAGGCCTTCAAGATCGTCCCAAGTCAGCCCAAGAGGCTCCAAGGACGACCCCAAGTCAGTCCAGGAGGGCCCCGAGACGACCCAAGAAGCTCCCTAGAGGGCTCCAGAGGCTCCCATGATGGCCCCAAGACGGGAAATCCAAACAAGCATATCGAGCCTTCCCCGAAAGTTTGCCCCCGAGACCGCCATCAAGCCCCCAAATAGCCCTCAAGATGCCCACAGAAGCCCAAAAGGATGCCCCGCGGGCCTCCCAAGAGGCCCCGGGAGTTCCCAGCATGATCGACCCACGAACATAGAAAGTGATGTAGACAAAACAGATAAACAGCATGGAGATGTTTCAAAACACATTTTTCGTCAGCGGCGAGGCGATGAACTCCGCTCCAGCGAGAAGCAACATAGGGACATTAACTAGCGAATTGTCCGGCGAACAGAAAGGGGGGGTGACGGCCACGAGGAAGAAAGGACGCTCAGACGCCGAAGACTTCGACGATGAGCAGCCAGCGGGGCGAGATGTTTCAAATCACCAAACTTGGGCGACTGGCAATTGCAATGATCACGGCAACAATGGTGATGTACCGTGCTAGGCGCTGTGCTGTGCTGTGCTGCGATGAATTGAAATTCGCCATGTCGCGTTGACCCGTACTATGCCCTACTGCATTGCGGATCAAGTCGTCCTTGGCATTACAATCCTGACTGAGCTGATCCGGATCTTGAGCCCGAGCTGCCTGAACGCATATCTCAAACTGCTGGCAGTCGAACCGCGCGGGACGCTCTACCAGCTCGAGCTAAAGATCTGATTCAACTGCGTAGCGGGACGAGTCAGCAGGGGGCGACTCCGAACCGACTTTAAACGCACCGAGAATGGGCGGACCGACGCACGGCGAACCAAGACGCGACGAACTGCATCAAGACGAACCAAAACGATACGAAGGCCGAACCGACCCGACTCGAAGCGAGACAATACAAACCAACCATCCTGAATATACATGACGTCACCTGACGAGGGAGCCGCAAGCCGAGATGCAAGGCCCCTCACAGATAACCAAGGCAACGACTTGGCATACATTGCGATTGGTACGTGCTGTGCTGCACTGTGCTGCGTCATGCTGTGTTGAACTGTGTTGTCCGCTGTTGCGCTGTGGATCAAGCAACCCGTGGTTTTCCGATCCTGTCCGCACTGATCTGGATCTTAAGCTCCAGCTGCCCACGCGCATGGTTCGCCCAAAGCTGGCTGCAGTCGTGACATGCGGGGCGGTCAACCAGCTCGAACTCAAGATCTGTTTCGGTTCCGAAGTGGGACGAACCGATCGAGGGGCGAATCCGAACCGAAACGAAATGCACCCAGACGACGACAAGGCCCCCGCACGACAACTTCTCAAACAATGCAAAGCCAGCGTTTTGCGAGAGGCATCCTCAACACGTCGTGCAGAGGGGTGCGTTCGCTGCGGGCGAGGCCCTCGCTCGAGACATCCTCACAACAACTCCTGCAGGACGAGCGCTTCGTTCTAGACATCTCCCTCACGTCCTCATGTCAGTGATTCGCCTGGGCGACCTGGACACGTGAAAACCAAAGTTTCGCTCGAGATATCCTCAAAGCATCCTCATGTTACAGATCCGCCTGACGCACGTGGGTCCCTTTCGCGCCAGAGCGGAACTGGCGTGAAAGCGCGCGGGTCCTGTTCGCGCCAGAGCGGGAAGCATGGGAATACACATGGGTCCCTTTCGCGCCAGAGCAGAAAAAAGCGTGAAAACACCTGTTTCGCCCCAGAGCGGGAAAAATGTGAAAACATGTAGGCCCCTTTCGCCGCAGGAGGCCTCCCTAGGCCTCCCTAGGAGGCCGCAGGAGGCCTCCCCAGGGTCCCAGGACGGCGCGTGTCAAGTTAGTACGCATCTGGCGTCGACTCGTTCACATTTTCCGGCTCTTGGGGGCCAGAACGACCACATGTTAGATATCCCCCCCTGGGTGGCTTGGACATCACGTGTGTCCACTTCGCCCCAGAGCGGAACAAGCGTGGCAACACGTGCTCCTTTCGCGCCAGGGCGGGACAAGAGCGAGAACACGTGGGCCCCTCTCGCCCCGGAACGGAACATGCGTGAGAAAACACGTGGGCCTCCTCCGCTTCAGAACCGCTGCGGTCATCTCAGCACCCCAGAAAACCAGGTCAGGACTGGGCAGGGGCGGCGGAGGCGGGCGCCGCTCCCGCCTGGCGCCTCGAAGGGCCTACAGGCCCCGCGTGCGGGCACGGGGCGCGCGCGCGCGCGGGTTCAGCTCTTCGCTCAGGAGGAGGAGGAGGAGGAGGAGGAGGAGGAGGAGGAGGAGGAGGAGGAGGAGGAGGAGCGGCGGTCAGCAGCGCCTGAGGCGCGGAGGTGCACCGGGTCCACTGGCTGGCTGAGCACGTAGGACCGCATGACCTCGCAGGGACAAAGGCCGCGGCCGCCGCGGCTCCCGCGCCGCCGCCGCCGCCGCCGTCGGGCGGGGGCTGCCCGCTGCGGCCCCCCCGGGCCCCCCCATCGCGATGTATTCAGTCGGGGCGTTGACCTAAGGAACCCTAAATAAGGAACGAGGCCCCTTTTCTCCATGAGTTAAACTCCTCCTCCTCCTCCTCCTCCTCCTCCTCCTCCTCCTCCTCCCTCCTCCCTCCTCCCTCCTCCCTCCTCCCTCCTCCCTCCTCTGCTCTGCGTGCCGCCGCGGCGGCCCCGGCACAACGCTGTGCCCCGCGAGCTGCTGGCGTGTTTCGCGCCGCCTCCGCGGGGCGGGGAGGCCCTGGACAGGCTCGGTACAGTCGGAGCCTTGACCTAAGGAACCCTAAATAAGGAACGAGGCCCCTTTTTTCCATAAGTTAAACGTCGATCTCCTATCGAAAACCCGAAGAAAACCCAGGGCGAGCTGCGAAACAATTCAGGAACACCGAGCCCCTCCCCGACGGAAAGGGTTCCTTCTTCAGGGCCCCGACTGTATATTTTGCCTCCTGGGAGCCTCGCCGAGTCCCGGGACCATCGAGACACGCTGCAAGACAAAAAAAGCGGGTCCTGGGAAGTGGGTCGACACCGCTGGGGGGCCGCGCTGGGAAGAGAAGCAGACCCCGGGGGTCTGGGACTGCCGCCACTCTCGTGAGACTCTGCAACTGGGCCCGTTGATACTACCGCTTCTCGCAGAGGGGTTGGGCACGCCCCTGGGTAACTTCTGCGCGCGGTGGGGCCCTGAATCAGCGTGACTCCGTGGGAACCCTGAAGAACTCCCTTTGGGCACTCTTGGCGCCGCCGCCGCAAGCCGCCGCCGTCTGGGGGAACAAGGAGAGGAACCGCCACTTCCCTGACCCCTCCTGAGGTGCCCTCTGACCAATCTTTCGAAGCGATCTCAGCCGCGGCGACGAGGGAGGGGCAGCGGCATCGGTACAGCACACACAAAGCGTAAGAGATCTTGCTGCAAGAACTCTGGGGGCGCGTTTGTGGTCGGCCTTGGAGCTCTCTGAGGTGTGTGGCCCCCCAAGGCCTCTGGGAGATACAGAACTTCCATTGGGCACCTGCTGGCAGGCCGATGTCTTACTTGACGTACGCAATGTATCTCCAGAGGCCTCTCGCCAGATCGTGCTGGATCGCCGATGCATCGCCGAGGTATCGGCGATGCATCGGAGATGCATCGGCGATACATCGCCGCCATCGGCGTGGCGAACATCGGGCTCCATATCAAGCCGCATCGCCGATGCATTGGCAATGCTGTGCTATCCTCCGATCACATAGTGTTCGGACCCATCTGGAATGCCTCGAATCTCTTCCTCTGATCGTCGCCGCCAGGGTGCGACTGGGGGAAACCTCTGACTATCGTCGCCTTTCAGCTTCTTGCAGTGCGGACGCGGTCGCCAGAAACCCTCGCAAGAAACAGAGTCAAGAAGACCCGCGCGCGAGTGCGACTGGGGGGAAGCTCCGAGCACCCTGGACGCAGCAGGTCACCGAGGGACGAGGGCTCGGGGCTGGCGGCGGGCGCGCACACGGTGGCCTGGAGTCGTTTTTACAACGCCGATACCTCGGCGATGGGCCCTCGACAGCGGAATGCAGAGGGTGCAGGAGGAGGAGGAGGAGGAGGAGGAGGAGGAGGAGGAGGAGGAGGAGGAGGAGGGGGCGGCCACCGAGCAGCGCGCGAAGCGAAGAACTCCAGCTGGTCATCGCTCGGACGTTCATTTCCTGTGTTTTTGTTTGGTTTCGTGCGTGGCTTTCTCGCCAAATGATCAAAGATGTTCCTCGATGGTCCTCGCCGAAGGAAAAATGCACACGTCCGAGCGATGCCAAGCCAAGGCAGCCTGACGACAAACATCCGGTCTCTCGTTGCGCGGCCCCACGATACGCGGGCCGGCGGCGCCACACCGCACGCCATCTTCCCGACACCCACCGCACCGTGGGGCCGATCGGTGCCGGCCTCCGCCCACCGGGGCCGGGCGGCGCCCCGCGCCCGGCGCCGCCAGCAGCGCCGGGGCGAGCGCTGGCTGCGGCGGCCCCACTGCACTTGACGAGCCTGCTGTACCTGACGTGCCTGGCGCACCACTGCACCTTGCGTGCACTACGTGCCGCCGCCGCCGAGCCCATCCGTGCACGGATCGCCCTATGGGGCCCGCCATCCCTGCGCCCCGCGGCAGCGGCGCTGCCGCCCGGTGCAGCAGCCTGTTCGGCCACATGCAAGAGTGAGGAGGAGGAGGAGGAGGAGGAGGAGGAGGAGGAGGAGGAGGAGGAGGAGGAGGAGGAGGAGGAGGAGGGGGGGAAGGAGGAGGAGGAGGGGAGGAGGAGGAGGAGGAGGAGGGGGAGGAGGAGGAGGAGGAGGAGGAGTTTAGAAGGAGGAGGAGGAGGGAGGAGGAGGAAGAGAGGAGGAGGAGGAGGGAGGTGAGGAGGAGGAGGAGAAGCAGGAGGAGGAGGAGGCGGAGGAGGAGGGGAGGAGGAGGAGGAGAGGAGGAGGAGGAGGAGGAGGAGGAGGAGGACGAGGAAGAGGAGGAGGAGGAGGAGGAGGAGGAGGAGGAGGAGGAGGAGGAGGAGGAGGAGGAGAAGAATGGAGGAGATTTGGCACGCCCAAAGAATGACCAAAGACAAGAAACCATCTTGACTCTTGCAGTAGAAGGCGCTTGAAGTAGATTGGGATCTGGGGATCCAGAAATAATACTCTTAACGGCCGGCGTGTATAGTGTTCTGGTTCAGCCCATGAGCGGTGACCAGCGCTGCCCCCCCGCCCCCAGACTTTTGGTAAGGGCGGAGGGGAGCACTACGGTCAAGAGCTGGAGGCCTGCACAGGGGGGGGGCTCCACCATGAGAAGATGATCCTATATTTTGGTGTTGGTGGTAATCCTTCGGCCACCTAGCAACCAAACAGTGCAAACATTGTGTAGCACATCCTCTCCCGAGCAACGTGGCCAGAAAGCGCCCGCCCCCGAGCATGCACTACACAATTTCTCAGCGCGCGCGTCGCCCCTTGGGGGGCGCCGCACGCTGTGTCCCTCAATAGTTCTGGAGCCCGGACTACAGGCACCCCCTGGCTTACAAGTACCCTCTCCCCAGACTGCAGGTCCCGCCCCCCCCACCCCCCCAAGGACTACAGTCAAGTCCGGCCTGTCCTCCTGCAGGCGGATTTTGGATGAAAAATCAAAAACACTCCAGAAATATCAAAACACTGTCAAGAATAGCAAAGCAATCGTCCCCAGACTACTTTTGCCCATTTCTGAATATTCTTCCGGTAGAGAGACAGGCCCCAACTTTTGAGCAAGGACCGACCGTCCCGGCATTCCGATAGTGCTACCACGAAATGCTCTTAGAACCCCAAAATGTTCTCAGAACAAAAACAGTGTTCTCAGAACGTAAACCCGATGCGATAAAACAAGACAGACTCCGCCAGAACTGTTCGGAAAACATTCCGTGAAATCCACAAAGAGGTCCTCAGAGCACTGTTTGGCAGGGCTACCGGCGAGCCGGGACGCTCCACCACGGCGTGAGACTTGAGACTGTACGGGTGCCTCCCCTGACCGGGGCGCTGCCCCGCGAGCGGTCCCGCGGGCGCTGGCCTGCGACGGGCCCTCCGCTCAGGTCCAGCCAACGAGGCCCGCGGACCAACAAAAACAGGCAGACCCGGACATCGGAGGCCTTCCTTTTTCCAAGACAGTCAGTCGGGGCGTTGACCTAAGGAGCCCTAAACAAGGAACGAAGCCCCACCCAGGCTTCAAAAAAGCCTGGGTGCACGAGAAGGGCTAGAGGAACAACCACGGAAGGACGCAAGGAACATCCGAGGTCTTCCTTTTCCCAATGCAGTCGGGGTGTTGACCCAAGGAACCCTAAGAAAGGAACGATGCCCCACTTTCCCATAAGTTAAACCTCGACTTCCCAGCGAAAACCTGAGGGAAAACCTAAGACAAACTGTGGAACAAAGGGTTCATTCTTCAGCGCCCCGACCGGACTGGCCCCCAAATATCGCGACATCGGAGGTCTTCCTTTTCCCAATACAGTCGGACTGCTGAGATAAGGAACGCTAAATAAGGAACGAAGCCCCTCTGCGGCTTCCAAAAAGCCTGGGTGCACGAGAAGGGCTAGAGGCACAACCACGGAAGGACGTGAGGAATATCCAAGCCCCTTCCAAATCCAAACCGTTTCTTATTTCAGCGTCTTGGCTGAACTGGCTTCCCAAAGTCGCGACCGAGTTACCCGGGCCGGCTTTCCATCCGGAGACGCTTTTTCCTCACGGCCCCAGGACCCCGCACGGGCCCCCGACGTAATTCTCTCCGCAGAGATTCTCTCACAACGAGCGAGGGTCGAGTCAGTTTCTGACGGCCCCAGGGCCTTGAAACGTCCTCAAAGGGGCCGGGCACGTGCAGAAGCCGTCCACCGTGACTGTTGTGTTGTGGCGTCGCCTGACTCTGAGGGGTCGCTGCATCCCTCCTACCGCCTTCATCCCGCACCAACAGGACTGGAGCCCCCTTAGCCTGAGAATTGCTACCCAGGACTTGGAACAGTCCGCCTGGTGAGGACAAAGACTTGAGAATGTTTCGATCAACGGCTGCAATTTTCTCGTGCGCGCCACTGTCCAGGTTGACCAGAAATCCCCGTGATAGAAACCTCCCAGATAGGGTCTGAGCAGGTGGGGTCGGAGGATCGCGCCGCATCGCCGTTGCATCGGTGACGTCGGCGATTCATCGGCGACGAAGGCGTGGAGACAATCGCGCTCCACATCGAGCCGCATCGCCGATAAATTGTCGATGCGGCGCGATCCTCCGGCCACATCTACTCCGACCCTATCTGGAAGGCCTGGATCTTAATTGGGGCTCTGATGCGGTGCCCGGACAGAAAGTGTCCACACACATGACGGGAAGGCGATGCAACGTGATACCAACCACAACTGCAAAATGCCCTTGCTTCGCACCTCTCCCCCCAAACCCCAAATTGAAGTGTCCAAATGTTGTCCCTGGCCTTCGGTCTAAGTACCACCTAAACCCGGCAACTTTGAATTTAGGAGAAGGGGGGTACACATGTTGATCCGACGCACTTTAATGACTCAAGGTCTTGGCGAGACACGCGTGGACACTTTCAGTCCACCCACCGTAGGACTCCACCTCCGCCCCCCGGGCCCTGAAGTATGCCGTCCGGGGCCGCGCCGCGAATGCCCGTACTGCGACGGCCTTACGGCCCGTGCCGCCGACCCTGAAGAACGACGACGACGGCGACGGCGACGACGACGGCGACGGCGACGGGGACGGCGACAGCGACCCGACGGCGACAGCACGGCGACGGCGACGGCGACGGCGACGGCACGGCGGCGGCGACGGCGACGACGACGGCGACGGCGACGACGACGGCGACGGCGACGGCGACGGACGCAGGCCGCCGAGGGGGCCGCGCCTGCCCGTACTTTTTCACGCGCTGCGCCACCTCGTTCTCGTCCAGCGGCGCGGGCGGGAGGGCGAGGTTGAGGAGCCTGCGGCGGGAGGGCCAGGACGGGAGGTCGGGGAGCCTGGAGAGGGCGAGGAGGCGGCCTACGAGGCCGCCGAGGGCAGAGACAGCGGGAGGCCGCCGAGGGCGAGGAGGGCGCCGAGGGCGGGGAAGGATGAGGCCGCCATGGGCGGCGAGGGGGGCGGGCGGGAGGCCGGGAGGGCGGCAAGGGACAGGGAGGAGGGGGGAAGGAAGGCCGGGGGGACGGGCAGGGGCAGCAGGTTCAGCAATGCGCCGGGCGAGCGCCCTGCTCGAGGAGGCCTGCGGCGGGGATGGGGCGGTGAGGCCGCGCGAGGGCAGGAGGGCGCGGAGGGGGGCGGGCGAGGGCTGTGCGCTGAGCCGTGCGCAGGCGGGTTTTCCCCTCGCAGAGCGGAGGCCACGCCCGCGCCCTGCGCCAGCAGCCCCGCAGGGGCCATCGTGACTGGGGCATCGCCGCCCGGGGGCGGGAGCGCCGTGCCGCAGCAACTTGGCCCTGGAGGGAGCAAACCGCAGCCCAGGTATCGGGCCTTGCTGAAAGGGCGGGGGGAGCGGGGAGGGGGGGGAAGCGGCAATGTGTGGGGGAGCGGGGGGGTGGAATTGCGCACTCGGGGCTCCATGGGGGCCTCTTTCCTGCAATCCACGATCCCCCCTCCACAATTGAGCATCGTTTATCCTTTATCCGACCCCCATCCCCAGCGGCGTGGCCTGGGCCCCACTGGCCGATGGGCCCCCCTAGATGGGGATACAGGCCGTTCCCTGCGGGATTCGAGGGGTGCATCCCCAACTGGGGTGGCACTCTGGTGGTGGCCTCGAAGGGGATGAGGATGGGGACGGGGGTCGGTTCAACGATACTGATCAATGTGTCTTGGGCAGGGGCCGACCGTCCTGGCATTCCTATAGTGCTACCACGAAATGTTGCTAGAAACCAAACATGTTCTAAGAACCAAAACAATGTTCTTAGAACATTAGCCCGATGTGATAAAACAAGACAGGCTCCGCCTGAACTGTTCTGAGAACATTTCGTGGAAACCACAAGAAGTTCCTCTGAACACTGCTTGGCAGGGCTATGGGCGAGCCAGGACGCTTCGCCACTGCTTGAGTGTCGGCCCCCCCCCCGTCGCGAGGCGCCCGAGGAATGTGAAGATGAAGAGGCCCCAGGACACACAAATAAATACACACAAATAAACAGATTCCCCATATTATCCCATATGTTCTGGGCTTTTGTCTTCCCCCCCACTTCCAATCTTTTCCCGCATTTTCCTTGGAATCGACGATAAATTGTGTTTGTGTTTTTTCCCCTCCTGAGAAGAGGGGGGCGGGGTGCGGGTGGGGCGGGGGCGGCTGGAGGCCGGCAAGGGCAGCGGGCCACGCGCACGCAGGGCGGCGGGCGCCCCGCTCGGGGGGGAACGCCCGCGGGGTGCGGTCGGAGTGCGCAAGGCGCCCGGCACCGGCCGGCACTGGCGGCAGGAGGATCCTGCGAAGATGCCGCCGCCACCCCACGTGTGCCTCTTCCTCCCGCTCCTCCTGCTCCCCCCTCGCTCCTCCTCCTGCTCGGTCCCCTCCCCCTCCTCCTCCTCCTCCTACCACTTCACTCCCACTCCTCCTCCTCCTCCTCCTCCTCCTCCTCCTCCTCCTCCTCCTCCTCCTCCTCCTCCTTTTTCTCTCCTATTCCTGCTCCTCCTCCTCCTCCTCCTCCTTTTTCTCTCCTATTCCTCCTCCCGGGTCCGTATTCCTCACCCGTATAGGCTCCTACCCTGCCATCTCGCCAACCGATTAGCCCCCAGATCTGGCACATCCTGGTCGACACGTGAAAACAAGACAGAGTCGACGCTGTTGCCCTCGACAGGGAGGATCTGCCACCCACGCCGCGGAACACGTGGCAGGACTGGCACGGGGCGCGCATCCGGCGCCAGAGGGCGCACTGCCGCTGTCGCCTAGGCGCCGCGCCCACCTTGCCAGAATCTTGAGCTCCCGCTTGGGCGCGGCGCACTCTCTTCTGAATCGTTCGGGCGCCAGTGCGCCGACGCGCAAGTGGACTGAACTGTCGCTCTCGCCTCTGCTCCTCCTCCTCCTCCTCCTCCTCCTCCTCCTCCTCCTCCTCCTCCTCCTCCTCCTCCTCCCCCTCGTCCTCCTCCTCCTCCTCCCCCTCCTCCTCCTCCTCCTCCTCCTCCTCCTCCTTTTCGGCCGGCATAGCGACTCCGCTGGTGGGAGCCTTGCCGCCCCCGCCCGGGCCGCCGCCGCCCCAGACGCATGGCCCGACATACGGCCCGTGCTGGGGGATGCCCCACCAGCCGGCGCCGCAGTGGTACGGGTGGCCTGCGGCCCCAGACGAGCGCTACAATCAGGCGTACCCTTTCCCCGACCCTGGTACGGCTTGCCTCGGCCATCCTATGAGTGAGGCGCCGCACCACTTCGGTCGTCGCAAGAAGGACCGCGGTAAAGGGGGACCCTACCTTGGCAACCCGAGCGCTCCTGCCCTCCAGCCCTTCGGATCGGAGGTGGCAAGGGGAAAGGCGGGAAAGACAAAGGCAAGGATAAGGTCAAAACCATTGGGGCGCAGCCGGCCTTCCTCGATCCTGCCGCCGGCACGGGAGGCGGCGCCGCCCCGATGCAGCCACCCCCCGGCAGTGCCCATCAAGCCCCCTGGCGCTCGCGGAGGCGGAGGTCCAATTCCGGAAAGCCAAAGTTCCCGACACCCACCCCACGCTCCTCAAGGCCAAGCAAGAGCTGGAAGACCTGCGGCAGTCGAGCTTCCAGTCCCTTCCACCTGCAGAACAGGCGGTGCGCCTGCGCAGGCAGATCACTTCGACAAGGGACGTCGTCTTCAAGAAAAATGCGGCGCTCGTAGAGGCGGAGACGCAGATCGACAACCTGATCACTTCCTACTGCCAGCAGGCGGATGACATCAACACCCGGGTCGGCGGGCTGAGTGAGAAAACCGCTCAGCTCAACATGGTCGAGGCCTCCTCGGCCGCCGCCTCCATCATCACCCCGACCTCGCGGCAGATTCTCGCGCACTGCAGAGCTCACCCAGAAGAAGTCACGCCCCTGTCCGAGAAGGCACCCCTCGAACGGGTGACGGCCGACCTGCGGGCACGGGCTCCCGCCTCGCAAGTCCCGCCAGTGGAGACTGTGCCAGCGGGAGCCGAGTCGCGCATCAAGGGGGCGGCGGAGACCATGAGCGAGGCGCCCAAAGCCTTGCGGGGGCACCTGGAGGAGGCTGGCCTCCAGGAGAAGCAAGAGGCCCTTGCCCAGGCGGCGGCGGCTGCACCCCCATGCAGAGGACCCGCAGGGCGCGCCCCCGGCGGCAGGCGAGGCAGGCGAGGCAGGCCTCCCCGCGGGTGGCGCGGGGGCCCTGGCCGAGGCCGCGGGCGTCTCCCGGCCATCGGCGGGCGCGGGTGCAAACGTGACCCCGTCGCTGGGGCAACCCGCGGGGGGCCCCCGCAGCCAGTCCATGCCGACCTGGCAAAGTGACCGCGCTTCTACCGCCTTCGGGCGCTCGGCCGGTCTCCGTGGCCATTTTTAATGGCAATTCGTGGACCTCTATACGGGGCCACCTGGACTCTGGGGCCCTCTCGGCCCACAGAGTCTTGTTTCTCCAGGAAGCCCTCCTGGATGACCCCGGTTTAATTCAGCTCGCCGTGGAGCACTCTTTGCGGAAAGGCTGGAAGGCTGTATTTAACCCAACCGCGCGCTCCCCAGACAACCGTGCGATCGGGGGTGTCGCCATCCTCGTCCGCGCGGAGCGGGACATCGGCCTCTCTCCACTTCCTGAGGGTCTCCCTCCCTGCGTTGATTTTTCCCGTCTTGTCGCCGTCCGTTATGAGCCTCCTGGCTTTGTTCCTCTCCTCCTTGTATCCCTATATCTTCACCCAGTGGTGAAGCTGAATGAAGCTAATCGTGCCTTGCTCGCTCACTTGGGCATCTTACAACACAGCTCAGGCTTGAGCATTCTTATCGGAGGGGATTTCAATATGAACCCGTCCTGTGTACTGGAAACTGACTTTGGCGAGAGAAGCAGATTTAAAATCGTCGTTCCCTCCCGCCCCACACTGTACTTTTAAAAAACCAAGACCAAGGTTGACGACTTCTTGGTCTCAGCGGGCTTCTACCCACTTGTCCAAAAGGTGGTGTCCCTAATGGATTTCCCCTCCTCTCTTCACCGCCCAGTCGCTCTCTCTGTACTTCTAAGCCGGGAGGTGCTGGTACCAAGGCTGCGCCGCCCCAAAGCCTTACCCAGTGGAAGCTGTGATAGGCCCGCAGTTTCATGTCAGGGCGGCGTCGCTGGTCCGGAACAGTCCTTACGGGGGGCCCTCGGCCATGCGGCTAAGCAGAAGCAGCTCAATACTTGTTATGCTGCCTTTGCCGCGGCTTTTGGCGATGAGCTCTCTCGCATCACCCGCCGCCTGTGTATTCGAATCGTGCCAGGGGCCTCCCGCCGCGCATCGGGTGGACACCCGCTGATAAGCCACTGCGGCAGCCTGAAGGGTGAGTCTCGCACCCCCCCGCGCACCGCCGGCTATCTTAGTAATTTGCAAGACCTCCAGCGGTGCGTCGCCGGTGGAGGCGCCGTGGAAGCGGCCGTGGCGCGGGTGGTCGAGCCCCCAGAGGACTGCCCTGACACGCCCTTCGCAGCACGGAATTCGTTGAAGGAGCTGAGAGGCATCTGCAGCCAGATTGCCCCAGATGG
>CAUYUJ010020026.1:735759-753259 GCA_963575745.1 Prorocentrum cordatum
AGCGCGCGTCGGCTCTCGCCACGGCCAGCACCTCTGCTATTTTCACGCGAACCCTCAGCCGAAGCGGCGGATCCGCGAACCCTACACGATCGGACCCCTCACGGCTGACATTACGTCGGGCGGGTCCTTCTACAGGGAGATTTTGGGCGAAACATAGAAATTACTAAAACATACCCCCCAAATATGGGAAAAAAATAGTCCCCAGACTATTTTTGACTATTTTTGAATATTCCCCCTGTAGAGGGACAGGCCCGACTGAACCCTACACGATCGGACCCCTCACGGCTGACATGACGTGTTCGGTGCGGCAACGATCGCACCGACCACGAGGTGACAAAAATAATGCCTCACAGCTGCCGCAGTGTCGTAGCAATCCGCTTCTCCGACGTCCTGGGCCATGCTTGTACCACGACCTGCGCGGCATCACGCCAGGAAACGTGAGGCAGCCATGGCGTCATCCATGATGGAACGAGTGTGGGTCTTTGGAGGCTCGGCGCATCTCAGGTGTCCTCCACGTCTGCGGGGATCTTGAGAATCGGCCCGTCGGGTTTGATCGAAGTGCTGGACGCTCCGGATCCACAAGTTGCTCTGACAACTGCGCATGTACTGCAACTGGTGCATATCCTCGCACGCGTCGCCAATGCGAGCTGCGGCAAGAGCTAATTAGCTGCGCGATGTTGAAGTCCACCTGTGTGATCCCCTGCTCCGCGCGGTTCACGATGCTGTTAATAAACCAGCGATCTTGTTGCATGTCTACGGCGCTCCAAAGGTAGCAGTACGCCTGCGCTGGTCATGCAACATGTCAGCGAACCAAACAACAAATGACAACAGGGGAAACTCTAGCGTATGCTCAGAGTGTCACTCGAGAAGGACTGCGGGGCGAGACAACACAACGCAGAGCGAGTTTGCCCCTGCCAGTGGCTGTGAAGTCAAAGCGGCTACGAAGGAGGGGGCGACGACGACGACGACGACGAGCACAAGAAAGACCAACATCACGCCTGGTTCCAAACGCGTATTCCCCGGAACAGTCTTGGGGCCCATAAGACCATAACACTGCGCACACATAAACTTTAGGAAGTCCGCGCGCAACTCTCGGATTGGCACTGGACTCTCCCTCCCGGGCGCGCGGGGCGCGCCAAGGGCGGCGCCAGCGGCGCCGCCAGCGGCGTCCAGCGCCGACCCAAGAAGTCAGCGCGCACCTCCGAGCGTCTGTGTAAGCTCACGTCTTGCTGTTCTCTGACCAATGTCAGAAACGGGGATTTCGGGCACACGCTAGCAAGGATCGGGGAGCGTGCCCCCCAGAAACATGGCGCCAATGACGCCTGACTTGGCGACGGAACGCGTCGATTTCGTATGGAGACGGGGCCCGTCGCTAATCCACACGCCTGAATCCATGCTTGCATGTCCTTGAAACTTGGTCGACGGCGAGCCCGGGGGGGAAGTGAGACGGAGAAGGCCTTCTCAGAATGCTCGGAAGTCCCACGGCGTTCTGAGAAGCTTTCGACGCCTCCCCCGGAAGCACAGAAGACCTCTCAGAAAGCACCGAGGCCTTCTGAGAAGCCGCGCCGCCTCCTGAAGCCGAGTTGCAGGAAGAGGCCCTCCTTTAAAACAGGGCTAGGATCGGGATAAATCGCTCCAGAGCGTTGCGGAGCGCTCTCAGAGCGTTCCGGAACGCTCTGGAGCGGCCGCGGCGCCCAATACATCCTCCGACCCCGCCGATTCTCAGAGATTTCGAGTTATCCCGATCCGATTTTGTCCCGATCTTCGCGCCGCTTGATCCTTCCTCCCCCCCTCCCCTGTCCCTCCGCACGGGGATCGAAATGAATCGGATCGGCGAAAATCGGCAGCCGAGTCGGGAAAAGTCGGATCGGCGGAAATCGGCAGGCTACTATGCGTCCCATAAGAAGTCGGAATCCGAATCGGAATCCCAAGTCGAATCGAATCGGAATCGGAAGCCATCGAAGTCGAATCGACTCGAATCGGAGGAATCGAAACGAGCCCTGTCCCTCCGCTTTGAGGAGGACGGCGGCTGGCCTCCCAGGAACGCCTTCAGGGCCGGCGTCGTGACCTGCGGGTCCACCTGCAGCACGCCCTGGAGGTACTGCTGCAGGCCGATCTCGCGCGGGCCGCCAGCGACCGCCGCCGACGGCGGCGGGGGGGGGTGGCGAGCGAGGCGGGAGGATGATGACTACCTACCAGACCACCCCAACCCAACCCGAAGACCCGAGTTTCGGGTTTGGGGGGGGTAAGGGTTCCACATGTGTTTGTTCGATGTTTCCCGACCCCCCCCCCACTGGAAATCGAGGGTACATCTGAGCCTTCGGGTCGGGTTGGGGTGGTTTGGTGGGTGGTGAAACGACGCGCCCCGCTGGGAAGGCAGATGGGGTGGGCCTCCTCAGAAGGCTCGGAGAAGCTCGCTGAGCCGCTCTCTGGAGCCAAGACGGGCTCCTCAGGAGGCCAGGCGGTTTCTTGAGAAGGACCAGAACCTCCCCAAAAAACCAGCTGCAAAGGCATCAGACGGGCCAAGATAGCCCAAGGATCCCCCCCTATGGGCCCCAGGGGCCCCGTAGCCCGTAGAGGCCCCAGGGCCCCCCCTCAAAGGCCCCAGGTGGCCCCGAAAAGGCCTCCTCGTCGTCGTCGTCGTCCTGCTCCTCCTCCTCGTCCTCCTCCTCCTCCTCCTCCTCCTCCTCCTCCTCCTCCTCCTCCTCCTCCTCCTCCTCCTCCTCCTCCTCCTCCTCCTCCTCCTCCTCCTCCTCCTCCTCCTCCTCCTCCTCATCATCATCATCATCATCATCATCATCATCATCATCATCCTCTCCATGCCCCTCATCCTCTTCATGCGCCTTCCCTGATGAATAATTCCTCATCCATGATGAATAATTCCTCATCCATCGTCCATCACTCCATCCCTGATGAATAATTCCTCCGTGTCGCACTCCGAGGCCGGTCGAACGGGCGGGCCGGGCGTCTGGCTGAGACTTTCTCACCATTTGTGAAACCGAGGCGTAAACGTTAGCAAGAGTTTCCCTGATCGAAGATGGGTGATGTTTGAACATGTGGTTCTCGCCTTCGCGCCGTGCGCATTCGTCTGGAAACATTGCAAACATCTCACGGATTAGAAGGCGGGTGGTTTGCAACGTGTGGCTCTCGCCTTAGCATTGCGCGCATTCGCTTAAAAAAAACCTACAAAGGTTTCATTGATTGAGGGCGTGTTTCAAAGAATGGTTCTCGCCTTAGCCTTAGCGCTGCGCGCACTCGTCTCAAGCATTTGCAAGCAATTCACGGATTGGCGGCAGCTCGTTTTCAAACTGTGGCTATCGATTTAACACCGCGCAGATTTGTCTTCAGAAGCTTGCAACAAATTCGCGGATTGGGGGCGGTTCCGTTTCAACATGTGGCACTCGCTTTAGCGCCGCGCACATTCGTTGTCAAAATCTGCAGACGTTTCACGAATTCTCATTGGTTAACGTAAACTGTGGGTTGGACCGGGTCATGGATGCCAATGCGCAACAAGTACGTTGACCCGCAGTGTTGAAGTTCCAGGAGTGGTGTTCTGGCACGGTTCAGGATCACCAGGACCTCGCAATCATATTAACGCGTGGCGTTGAAATCCTGCGAATGGTGTTGCGCACGCTTCTGGATTTTACACGTCTGTCCCCAACGGGGCACTTCCCTCAGTGGAAATGAGCCCTTGTAAAGGCCTGGGGGAAACAAAGAAAGCTTGAAAGGAAAGTGAATTCCAACATCGCCGATGACTCTTAGGGTCACGCGGGTCCTCCTCCACCTGCTCTTCCTCTTCTTCCTCCTCGTCCTGCACCCCCTTCTCGTCATCATCCCCATCATCACCACCAGCACAAACATCATCACACCATCACCAGCATCAACAGAAGCATCAGCACCAACATCCCCATCACCATCGTCATCGTTATCCGCAGGACCATCAACATCCCCATCGGCATCGTCGTCGAGTCGATTCGGATAGACCCATGGGGGGCGGTCGTTGCACAAACCACAAGATAACCAGGGCCTCGGAACACCGCCAAACACGAACGGATATGATAAGACTCGTGTCAGGCCCGCGCTGCCCCCGTACAGGGACGCCCCGCTTTAGAGGGCCGCCCCCGCCCAACGAGCCGCAGCCGCCATGCGACTGCCAGGGGCAACCACCGGACATCGAGCCCCGCAGGCATCCGAAATACAGGCGCCGCCCGCGACGGTGCACAGGGCGCCCAGGGCTCACGCCACCCCTGACTGGCTGTGCGCGCCCCCCCCCTTTCCTGCCCCTTCCCACGACTCTGGCCGCAACCCCCCCTCCCCCTCACGCCCCTCTTACTCTCCGAATTCGACCTCGGACGGATTGCAACGCGGATGCGTGCGAGGAGGGGGGGGGGGGGGGCGGTAGGTCTGGCAGAAGCTATTTCCCTCGAGCATTGTGGCAACGACTGCGCGCCTGTCAAGCAGTTCTTGCAGCCGCAGGCTTTGTTGTAGATCTCTTCTCACGCCCCCTTTCCCTTTTCCCGCGACCACTTCCACGCGCCAGGACGCCCCTCGTCAGCACGGCCTGTTCGGGGCCGCGCCCATGAGCTCTTGGTCTGCCTCGAGCCCCTTCGCGCGCGTCCAGGGTGCCTCGCCGATTGTCGTTCCCGCCCCCCTCCCGTTGACCGCCATCGCGAGGGCCCCGTGCTTGCCGTCTCCCTCTTCCGTCGCCAAGCTCTTGCGGCGCCGAAGCTGTCGGCCCCCTCGTTCGGCGTCTCGCCATTCAGCTGGGCCCGGCGCATCACCCAGTACACCGGCGCGAAGAGCGGCCCGATGCGCGGTCTGCCCCTGGACTTGAAACCGACCTGTTCGGCCTTGCCCTGCCTGTTCTTGAGGCCCTTGCTCTTCGCGTCGCGCTTTTGACCCCTCCGCCAGGTCCTCGCCCAGCGCGCCCTCGGCCTCGCCGACGGCGGCGCGGTCGCGAGCACGCGCCTCGAGCGCGGCGACCTGTCTCGCCGCTGCCGTGGAGAGCGTCGCCGTCGCCTTGCACGGGCCCATCAAGCATCCGTCTTGCCGCGTTGGCCGCCCGTGCCCCGGCGCTCCCCCTGCTGCTTCGCGCCATCGGGCCGCGGCTTCTCTCCAGGCCTGGGCGGGCCGTGGGCCCCGCGCCTCGCCGCGGCCATTCGGGCGCGCCCGGGTCGCCCCAGCCGCCCGCCATGGCTGGCGCGAGCCCTGGCCATTCTGGAGAGATGTTCCAGGGGAAATGATGCGAGCCGAGGCGCGCCCTGAAGTCGCCCCAGCTGGTCCCCGCGACGCTGCGCGTATAGATCGCAAACGAACGGCTTGGAGGGGCCGCAGTGGTCGAATCGCTCTGCTGTCGCGACCACCGCGCTAGGCCCTCTGCAGGCTTCGCTCTACTTGTATAGCAGCCGTCATCTGGCCTGCACAGACCCCTTCGCAGACATCGCAGAAGATGCATTGATTGCCTTGCTTCGTCAGGAAGCGGCAGACATGGGCGCCCGCTCCGCTGGCGATGGAGGAACTGGCGCCTTGTCTCAAACCAAACCCAGCACCGGCCCCCGTCCTCCAGCTCGACCCCGCAGACAAAGATGTCCGTCAGCGGTACAGTACTCCTTCACTGGTTACTTGCAAGCAAATAAACGCGCGAAGCCCAGCAGCGCGCATTGCTTGGCGAGGTCCCAGACCGCATCCAGCTTCCGCGGCGGCTGCTCAGCTCCCCCGGCAGACCCGCCTCGCGCCTCGTCGCGTCGTTCGCCTCGCCGATGTCCGGCCCCGCGCGCGCCGCCAACGGCGAGGCCGTTGGAGACAGCCCGTCCTCCGCGCCAGGCTGGGCGCTCTGGATGCCAGGCGAATCCGCGAGCGGCAGGGAGGGCCGCTGCGCGCGGCGCCAGGGTCGCCCCGCTCAGCTTTGACACCGCCGCAACCGGCGACCCGGGAGCTCCGACATCGTGTCCGACGGCTCCCAGCGCGCCAGCGCCACGTGGCCGAGCTCTTCGCCGCGCCGTCCTCGTTCCACGCAGTCGCCTCCCCCGCCGCCGCGACCGGCCCCGGTCGGCCCGGGCAGAAGTCGAAGTCGGACAGGACGAAGCACTCCACCCCCGACAATAGCGCCCACATGAACGCCCCCTGGAACGCGGCGCGCTTCCGCCGCCAGGGAGCCGCGAGGCCCCAGAAGGCGCCCATGGCGTAGAAGGCCGTCATCGCCGCCTCGCAGCGCCGCGGGATCTCGAACTCCGCCGCGCCCTTGGGCGCGACGCAGGGGCCAAAGTGCCTCGCAGCGTCGCCCAGCCCCCCGGGCGCCCTCCTCCCCGACGCAGTTGGCCGTCAGCGACCTTCTGCGCGCCGTGGACCCTCCGCCTTGACAGGAGTCGCGCGCCACCTGTTTGCCCCTGCTCTGCCGCGCGCCCAGCTCGTCCAGCTCCCCGCCCAGCGCGTCGTCAGCGTCCCGCGGCCTCTGCGCCGCGCCCATCATCGCGGCGCCGACTGCCTGTCGGTGACGCCTGCTCAGGTCACCCGCGCACTGGCGGGGCCCCCAGGCCGATGTCTGGCAGGCCTTCCCATTCGCGCATCAACAAATTCGCCGCGGGCGGCAAATCCCCCAACGCCGCCTTCACTTCGGCGCCGGCTCCGCAAAGGCCGCCGGCTCCGTTGATGCATTCCTCCCTCTGCTCGGTGCTCTCCGCCCGTTGCGGGTTCTGAAGTGTGGTGGGCAACTTCTTTTTGCTCAGTCCCATCTCGTCAAACTTCGCCACGTCTTCTCGTGCCTTGCTTTCGCGAAGTTTCATTCGCTGCCGACGTCGTCGTCTGCGCGCGGCCGCCTGCTCTCGTGTGTCCCGCTTCTGGCCCATCCCCCAACAACGTTTCATCCCTATCTGCCACGTGAGGGACCCCATCAGCTCGAAGTAGTTGTCAAGTGCGCCTTGCTCGGCATGGCGTTAATGAGGTACGTACCCGCCCTTCTCTGATCGAACTCCTCCTAGATGGCCCCAAGATGGCTCCCAAGGCTCCCAACAGTGCCCCAAGAGGTCCACAAATGGCGCACAGACTCCTCCTCCACCTGCTCCTCCGCCTCCTCTTTCTCATCCGCATATTCATCCTCCTCCTCCCTCCTCCTCCCTCCCACTCCCCCATCCCCCTCTTTCCACTTCTCCTCTGGCTACTCCTCCTTCCTTTGGGCTATGAAGGTTTCCCCAGCCCTTGATTCAACTGCATACTTCTCCACATCCCTGATCAGGGCAACTCGCCTGGGCATCGTTTCTGGATGGGCTAGTGGGGCTACGCGAAGCGTCTAGAATCATTTGACTGGGCTTTGGCCCAACGGTTGGCCATAGAGATGCTTCCAAAATGGAGGGGGCGGCGGTAGCTTGCCGAAAGCGTCTTCGACACGCTGCACTTTCTCTGGATTAGCTGGGACTCGTGCAGTGTGCGTGCATGTGGCGAGAAGAGGCGCGACAGAGAGGGAAAACGAGGAAGGACGTTCTGAGAAACCTAGCCTGACGAACGGCCCAACCCTGTGCAACATACGCCGCTCTGGTCGCCTCTCGGGCCGAACCTGCCTCCAGTTGGGATGCACGCGTGCGTTGATGCCATCCCCTAGCACGCTCTCGGCACACACGATGCTTTCTTGCTGCTTGACTGAGTTGCACACCGAGTGGACGTTTCTCCCTCACCATTCTGCCGTACTCTTCCACCCACCCTCGTCCAGCTTATCGTCGTCCCTCCTGATCCTTCATTATTATGCACTACTCCGTTTCCCCTGCTCCTTATCCTACAATCAGGAACTTCTCCTTAGCGTTAAGTCGGGCGCGTCCCCCTACAGGGCGATTTCCGACGAAAAATACAACATACCCCAAACATGCTCCCAAATGATTATAAAAAAATATACAAAAAAAATGTCCCCAGACTATTTTTAAACTATTTTTGAATATCCCCCCTGCAGAGGGACGGGCCCGACTTAACCTCAGCGTGCCGCGGCGGCGGCCCCTGGGACACGCCCTGCAAGCTAAAAAGCGCGTCGCTCTGCTTCGTGGGGCTGGAGGCTGGGCCGGCGCCTCCTCTCTCTATTTCTCCTTTCTCCTATACTTGGCGGTGGACAAACCTCTCTTTAGTAAACATCCTTTTAGTGAGAACGGCCTGGGACCGAAACCGACGGATCTGGACCTGCAAAAATAACGGCCGCGACGCCCTCCCGCAAACCGAAAACGGCCAATTCGCTAATCGACGTGTTAGGGTAGGAGGTCTGGCTTCCCCCGATATCCTATTATTTCCAACAATCCGGCATGTCTTCTCCGCAGCCCGGTTCGGCGTCGGATGCTGCCGCAACCGTACCGTCTCGCGCACTGGGTACCCCAGTTGGCAAGCTGTGGAGCAACCCGTTCATAAAGAAGGCCCACATCAAGTACTCGGACTCCCATCTCTCACCTCTACTCCCGAAGGATGGCTACCAGAAGATGGAGGATAACCAGGATGAGGAGCTGATCCCAGGACCTGTCGAACAATTGAACTTCGACGGAGTGGTGGAGAACAGTAGCGGGGGTGGGGGCAGGTTACCATGGCGGGTATCGCGGGTCTCCTCCGAAGGAGATTGCACCCATTACTGAGACGACTCAGGACCTCCAGCAAGGTTTCGGGAATCTCGACTTGCGCATGTCCTCCCTCGCGGACTCGGTGGACGTCCGCCTGAGTACCGTGGACAAACGCATCGGCATCACGAAGTCTAGATTGAGAAGCTCGAGAACCTTGTCAAGCAGATCTCCGAGAAGGGTAGCGCCTTCCTAAGGATTCAGGCAACAACGGCATGGGGGTGGGGGGAGGGGCCGACGAGTGGTATTTCACAGCAGCGGTAGGCAATCTCGATTCGCTCGACTCGCTGGAGGCGGCCAGTGCGTGGATGCATGTCAAGCTTTCTGCGCTCCAGGGTCCACCCCCAGCCGTAGGGGAACAAAAAATGACATAACCATAAAAACTCGGAGGTCCGCGCGGATTTCTCGGATCGGCGCCGGACCCCCCTCCCTGGCGCGCGGAGCGCGCCAGGGGCGGCGCCGGAGGCGCCGCCAAGGGGCTTCAGCGCCGATCCGCGAAATGCGCGCGGACCTCCGAGTTTGTTTATGTTTATGACACTTTTTGTTCCCCTAAGCCAAGATCTACTCGAGAGGGGACGTCGGCGGGGTACTGCTCGCGGAGTTCCAGGATCCTGGCCAGCGGGATGTGGCGAGGGACATCTTTGAGGAAGGCAGGGCTGAAGTCCGGAAGCAAAAAAAACCTGTGGGCTGACCACGACTTATGTCGGCCTGTCCCCCTACAAGGGGAATTTTTGGGCGAAGAATAAAAAATACTCAAGAAATACCACCCAAGTCCTTAAACCCAGTCAAGGAATCGTCCCCAGACTATTTTTTACTATTTTTGAATAGCCCCCCTGTAGAGGGACAGGCCCGACTTATTCCAAGACCGCCCAATCACGGAGAGGGCAGCTCGGAATTTCTGCTCTGGCCTGGAGCACGTCTTCGAGAAGGTCTGGGCAATCTCATACGCAGTGTCCGTGAGCGACGACGCCCCTTACTCGGCCTCGGGTGGGTGGGGCGTCGGCAGTGGCTGCGCACATTTTCCCAGGCAAGGCCGTTCGCTAATGGCACGGGGGAGGGACCCAGCAGCCAGGAGGTAACAGACCTTGCGAACAGGTGCGACTCACTCGCCGAGAAAGCCACGAAGGGCATGAAAGGAGGTCTGAAAGGAACCTCCAAAGGTCGCGGCAAAGGCGGCGGCCCGGAATAGGGCCCACAGGCGCCGTCCGGCACAGTTTCAGCGAGAGCTTCACAATGGAATTCTTTCTCAACGTGTGCATGTGCACGTGCTGGGAGCAATGGCGGTGGGCACCCTGGCTTTCTGCGGGAGGGAGGTCGTTCTGGGTTCCTGGGAAGTGGAGGGGCTCACCGAGGCGAAGGTGGAGGAACTCCAGATACACATGTTGGAGCTTGGCGTTGATTTTTTGGCATTACAAGAGGCTCACAAATACGATTCGGTCTGCGATATTACAGACAAAATTATCTTGATGATCCAGTCGGGGGTCTCAGACGATCAAAAGACCGCCGGCGTCGCGTTATCGATCGCGCCAGACATCCGGAGGAGTATCGTCGGCTTTCAGATGGTTTCTGCCAGAATTATGTATATCAAGCTCCGTGTCCATGGTGGGAAGATCCCTATTTCCAGAGTGCACGCTCCTCACAACGGCGAATCCTTGGATACAAGATGCGATTCATACACGAAACTTGAAGTCGAGTGATCTGGCGTTTCTGGCCAGCAGCAAGTTGCTGTGTTGGGCGACATCAGCGCGAGGTTGCACAGGCGTTTCGCGGGGGAGCCCAATCACCTGGGAGAGTACATCGTTGGGAACCTGTAGGGCGACGATATCTATACATATCCACTGCTCCCGGCCAGGCCAATCCTGGGCCCAAGAGCTGTGTATACGCCCTCCTGGCTTGGCCAGGGAGGCATATACACCGCTCCTGGGCCCAGGATGGGCCTGGCCAGGAGCAGTGGATATGCATAGATCTCGTCGCCCCAAACCTGGACGCGCAGCATAACCCGACTTCCTACCGGACGTTGCTGCTCGAGCTCTGCGGCGCCCGTGGCCTCGTGATCGCGAAGACATGCTTCCACCATCACCCAGAGCAGCAAGTTATATGCTACAATGTTGGTTAATAGCCGTGAAGCCCTGCTGTCCCAGAGCACTATGGCAAAATAGATTTCTGACTATGCTCGGGTGCGCGTCCGGAGTGCGCGACTGTCGGTCGAAGCAACAAAGATATATCTCTCGCTTCACACCATTTCTTGCTGCTGTGCTATGCCCAGCTCGATCTTGACGACGCCTCCCAATCATGCAGGCAGAAAGTAGATGCGCAGGCGCTGTCCCAAGAACCGTTTCAGCGAAGCTTTAACAACACCTTCGCGGACTACATGGCAGCGAAGCGCCGGGAAGCCGGGCAGACGCTCGACGAGCTGAACAATAACATGGTCGACGCGTTTTCTGGTTCCGCTGCTGCGTGTCTGCCCCAGACCGGCAGGCGCACAGACGGCCGTGGATCAGCGGCGCCACGCTGGAACTGATCGCAGCTAGGAACAGGGCCCGGGCGGGGGGTCATCTGGCACGCGAGAAGATTGTGAATGGTAGGATAAAAGCTTCTGTGAAAAACGACAAGAGCACCTGGCTGGACAAGCGACTCCAGACCGGGGATTGGGGCGAAGTTCAAAAGCTGCGCAAAAGCTCGACGGCCACGCAGGGACAGAACTGGGGCCGATTACCGAGCAGGAGGTATGTGAAGCGGCGCGAGCTCTGAAGCGGAACCGGGCCGCGGGCTAGGACGGTATGCCAGCCAAGTTCTGGAAGGCAGTGTGCGCGGCTGGGACGCCAGCTTGCCAGTGGGCCGTCTTACTGTGCACCCGGTGTTGGCTGGAAACAGATGTGATCGGAGCCTGGCACGAGGCGGTCGTTTCTGAAATTCTCAAGAGAGGCGATTGCGAATTACCGACCCGTATCCCTTCTGCCAATTGGGCACAATCTGTATGCAATGATCTCGTTGTCGCGATTGAAAAAATCCGGAACCGAAGAACGCATATGGAACACCCAATTCGGTTTCCGTTCTGGCCGTGGAACAACACACGCCCTGTTTTCATCGACAGGTGCTTGATCGACGACACGTGGGATTCCGAGGCAGGCAGACAGATTCTCCTGGCGCTCGACTGAGCTAGGGCATTCGACAGCGTGTCTCCCAATGGCTTGGTGCAGGCAGAGAAGTCCGCATCGGTGGTCAAGGCCATATACACTAACCGGAGCTTCTGCGTGCGCGACGCGGGGTCTATGTCCGACTCAAGGCTGCAAGCGTTCGGGATATCACAGGGATGCCCGCTGTCGCCCTTTCTCTTCTCGATCGTGATGACCCTGCTGATGTTCGACGCGACGCGCAGCATGCGCGGCAAAGGCATCCATCGAGATGGTTACACGTCCGCTATCTCATGGAGAACATCAGAGAGGCCAGTACCGATTACGGCTGGTGTTTCAACTGGGGCAAATTAACGGTAATGCCAGTTCGCTGCCAGACACAGCTCCTTCGCCCTGACGGCCAAAAGATCACCAAGAAGGATAACATGGTGCATCTGGGAGGGATACTACCCGCAGACGGAGGGAGCGGAGCGGAACTCAATCGGCGCATCTGCATGGCGCGAAGAGTTTTCGATACTTCGCCAAGACTGTGGAGGCATTTGAAGATATGTCTGTCCAAGAAGGTCATGATGTTTGAAGCCTGTGTCGTTGCAAAGCTGATGTACTGTCTGCACACCCTGTGGTTGAATCAGGCAGATCGCGACTGGATCCGTTCCAAACTCGAGCTCGACGCCTGCGAAGAATAGCTGGCATTCCTCACTCCTATCTCAGCTGGGTGTCCAACGCAGCCGTGCTGGAGAGGTGCGGCAGGAAACGCTTGACTTCCAGCATAGCCTGCAAGCAGCTTGAACTCATGGGCAAGATCGCTTGTCTCCCAGACGACGATGTCTTACGACGAACGGTATTCCAGCCAGGGTCGTTCATCCTACCCCGCCCTTTCGGGCCCCGGAAGCGAGGCAGACCGAGGAATTCATGGAAACGCAATGTGTTTGATTTGGCCTGCGCGGCGGCTGGTGGCCGAGACGCCTTGCAGGAGTTATGGCGGCACAGACTTGGAGACTGGCGCCGAATCGCAAGGCGCTATTGCTCATGGCTGTAGCATTCAACAGATCTGGATTGCTTTCTGACGCTGGAGTGGACAGTCTCTGCTTACGGGGTGGTGGTAGAGACACTCGCATGGACTGAAACAGCGTGAGCAGTGAACCTGCCAGTGCTGTTTCCACCTCGCCCTCCTCCTCGCCTTCGTCCCCCTCCCCTCGCCGTTCCCCCCCCCCCTCGCCTCCGCCTCCGCCGCCGTCGTCGCTGTCGGTGTCTGCACGGCGTCTTCTTGTTTCGAAGCCGCGCCTCCAGCACCGGAACTTGTTGTGAAACTTATTTGCAAACGCACCTCTGACGTGCACGGCTCTTCTCTCTCCTCCATATCCTCCTCCCTATCGCCCCCATTCGCCATATCCTTCCTCCCCTCCGACCATCTTGATCCTGCTGCTCATCCTCCTCATCTCTTCCTCTCTGCGGCCATCCCTTCCTCCCTCCTCCTCCCGTCCCGTCATCATCCTGCCCGTCCTCCTGCCTCCTCCACAATTACTCAATATGAATACTACTCTCCCTCTTCCCCTGATGACGTCTTTTGAGTATTCGTCCCCCCCCCCGCGTATTGTTTTTTACACACACACGATTCCCCGGAGTTGTGTTTTCGCCTGCGTTTTTTTTGTTTGTTTGTTTTTTGTTTCAAAATGCTGCTCTCGCTGAAGCGCCGGCCTCATTTCTGCTCCCGAATCGTTCCGAATCGTGCTCCCGCTGCAGCGTGGGCCTCATTTTCGGAGCGTGGGCCTCATTTTCGGATCGGTGTTTTGCCTCCGTCGTTCAGGATGGCGTTCTCGCCCCAGCGCGGGCCTCTTTCTCGCGCGCCCATCCGCCCGCCACCACCGCGCCGCACCACGCCCCGCCCCGCCGCACGCACACCCACCGCCACTTACACCCACCAACGCACGCACGCACGCACGCGCACCACCACCGCGCACCGCCACCACCACCGCACTACCCCACCCACCACCACCACGCTACACCGCGTCACACCACATCACACGCGCGCACACACAGACACGCACGCACGCACGCACGCACGCACGCACGCACACGCACGCACGCACGCACGCACACGCACGCACGCACGCAACACACACACACACACACACACACACACACACACACACACGCACACACACACACACACGCACGCACACACACACACACACACACACACACACACACACACACACACACACACACACCACCACCGCCACCACCACCACCGCCATCACGCACGTACGCACCTGGCCCACCACCAAGACACCAAGACGCCACACCACGTCACACCACAGCACACGCGTACACACGCACACACACACACATACGCACCACCACCACAACAACCACAACCACGCACACACGCACGCACGCACGCGCACCACCACCCACTACGCACACGAGCGCGGAGCCACAGGTCCGCTACGACACGCGTCCGCGGATAGAGAAAATCAGCGCCATGGTAAGGGATGGGAGGGAGGGGTAGGATGTCAGATGTTGACGCGAGCGCACCTAACTTGGCCCACCCCCTCCCCTAGTCCACCATCGTCTCCCCCTGCTTGGTGTTCGGCCCGCTGTCCGTCTTCCATCTTCTTCATCCTCCTACCTCCCTCCGTGCCTCTGCCTCAGAACGCGGCTGTTCGACACGCCCCAGACCGCGTGAACTTGGACTGCGGGCTGCGATCTCCCCCTCCTCCCGGGTAGGGGGAGGGGGGAAAGCTTCTTAGAAAGAGGCTGCTTCTCAGCAGGCGCCGGCCTTACAGCTACAGACACGGCCCGCGTCTTCCAGCAGGCACGGGTGCTTCTGTGCTTCTAAGCAGCCTTCCCCCCTCCCCCGGCCCTCGGCTACACGTCAGGGTGGCCCCAGGCAAGTGTGACCCTTGGTGTGCGACTCAGCGGGGGACGCGGGGGCCAGACCCAGGCGCGCAGGCCTTTGCTGGCGCTTCGCGCTCAGTGCTCGGGGGGACCCCATCTGCGCCCGCACCCAGGACCACTCCGGCGGAGGGCCACTCTTTCACGTCCAGTCGACTGCCCCCCCCGCTTGCGCGCGGCCGACCTCCTCCCGCCGCCCCCCCCCCTCCGCCGCTGGAGCCATGGCCGCTGCCCCCCCAAGCCAGGGGGCCCGCCTCGAGCAGCTGCCCCCGCCCCCCCCCCCGCGGCCTGCCGCTGGGCAATGAACACCGGGTCCTGGTTGCCCCAGAAGCGCTTGCCTGGCCGGGGGCAGGAGGGCGGAGGGAGCAGCGAGGAAGAAGCGGGAGGCGCCTTCGAGGCTCGAGGGCCCGAGGGCCCGAGGCTCCCTCTTCTCTGGCGCCTTCGTGGGCTCTCGGGGGGGCTCTCCGGGGTGCCTTCCAGCAGCTGCGCCTCGCCGAGGGCGCTCTGGGGGGCCGCCGGGATCGCCCCGAGCGGCCGCGGGAGGCCCGACGGCCCGAAGACCGTCAGGACCCCGAGGTCCTGGCGTCTCGTGTGTTCGCTGCGGGCGAGATTGCCCCGCTCCGGGCCCCGGGGCGCTCACAGATCGCCCCGGCTGGCAGCATGTCGCAGGAAGGTGGGGTCCAGGGCTCGGGTCGACTTTCTCTTTTACGGTGTTGCAGCGTTTCGAGGCGTCGGGCTACAGGGGAGGAGCAACTTGGATGAGGAAGGCAGGGAGGGAGCGGCGAAGGGAGAGGAAAGAGAAGGAGGCGGAGCTGGGGGACAACCTGGGTAAACCCTTGCAACAGAAAAAGGGTGCGGCAACACACCCTCCCGACCCCAGCCCCCTCCTCGTGTGTCCCTCGCGGGAATCCCTCTTTGCTGCGGGAAGCACCCCCCTTGGAAGAGAAACGCCCGATGTGCCTGTCATTTGGGCGAGAGCCACGTGTTGGACAGGACCGCCCTGCATCCCTGCAACTGTTGCACCAACATCCACGTCAGGACATGTTTCCGGGGGGACGTCTCAAGCGAGATACCGTAGCTGAAAAACAACCGTCATCTGAACCTTTTACTCTCTGTCCAAGTCTACAATCGAGGAACGCGTGAAGGTGCCTGAAGCGATGTCCTAAAGTTGAAAAGGAAACGTCCATTGGCCTTGTAGCTTTGTTGGAAATGAGTAAGACGAATGCGCGAGGCGCGCAAGCGAATGCCTTTTTAAAAATTGGGAAAACAAGCGCCCTCCATGAATGCAGCTTGTCGGAATGTTGGAACATACGCTCGCCGCGCAAGGAGAGAGCCACATGTGGAGATAACTTCGCCATCCATATTTATACGTGTTGGGAGCTTGTAACACGAGTTCGGCGTTCTGGCGAGTTGCACATGTTGAAAACAAATGGCCCAATATCCACTTTGCGGTTGGAAACTTGTAGCGTGAATGTGCGCGGTGCTGAAGCGAGAGAAACATCAAACAAGGGCCCACCTGCCGTGAGCGAAATGCTGGACACTTCGAGCTCCAGGATCATCAAATGCGGGAAAATATAAGCGAAACGCCAGGCCCGTCCAGACGAGAACCAGCGTCGAATGTACGCCCATGTTCCGACAGTTGCGTTGACAAGATGCGTGATCAGATTAAACGACTTGGTCGACCACATCTTGGCGTGCGCGCGTAGCTGTTGCCATCTGGTGCTGCATGACATTATGGAGATTAACTCTGAGAAGTACTGATTCGGCTCCTGGGGTGGCAGTACCTCCACCACTTGCTCCTGAAGAGGTGCCATGGCGTGGCTGAGATGGATGGCCAAACGTGTCGAAGGGGTCGATCTGGGCTCTGAGCTCGGCCATCTCCGCGGGTGACTGTGGAATCCCTCGCAGGCTCCCCCATGATGTCCACAACTGTACCATGACGCTGCCCACTTGCCAGAGTTCAGCCCGATGAAGAGGATCAGCTCGCCGTCGCACTGGCCGCGCAAATCAATCGTAACCTGAAACATGCAATTTTTCACTGGCGTCTTGGTGCCTGTCCCTGTCATGGCATCGATCCCGTCGGCCCTTACGCTGCCGTCGGCGTCGCTTTTGGTATCCATGATCGCTGCGCGAATTGGGTCCGGATCTAATGGCTCGATGTGTTTGCCAGTCAAAGCTGCTGCTGTCATCGGACGGGGCTGCTATGGTACTTGTTGCTATGCGTATTGTTCGACATGGTGACGCAAACCACCGACGCGGCTGAGCAAGCACCATCCCGCAACCACTTAGAACTACATTGCTGCACGCGTGGGGCTGAGCATGCTTCGAGGGGGAAGCATGTTGAGCCAACATGGCCATGGAAGGAGGAGGATCAGGAGGATGTGCTGGAGGACAAGGCGGGATAATGAGAAGAAGGGAACAACATCAGGAGGGGGAGGAGAGGCGTGACAGTCGCGCCTGGAATCTGTGGTAGCGCATCACCGTAGCGCACACGCAGCTCGTCGTGGAGATCCTCCACGAAGGGGCCAGGGGAGTGGAACAGGGAGTAAGAGAATGAGGAGGGGGGACTATTCTCCTCCTCATCTGCCCGCCGGCTTCCCCTTACTTCTATGGATAGCTGCGGGGGAGGAGGCGGCCGAAGCAAGCTTTGGAGTGGTTAGACAATGCTTCGCGACGTTGCCTATTGCTCTATTGGGCTCAATGCGCGATACATTTCTAGGAAGGAGGGAGAGAGAATGAGAGAGAGAGGGATCTCTCTCTCTCTGTCTCCCACGGTGCGGTGCACCTGTAGATCTATATATACATAAATATGTATGTGTGTGCGTGAGAGCCAGCGTGGGCCTCAAGCAGTGGGTTGTTGCACTGTGGACGTGGATGCTATGCAACGTG
>CAUYUJ010020026.1:758259-767076 GCA_963575745.1 Prorocentrum cordatum
TCGTTCCCAAAGGTCTCCCGAACAGAGTGCGCCTCCAAGCAGGCGGGGGCCCCGTCGAGGTTCCCGAGGGCTTGGAAGTCCGTCTGCACCTGCTGGGCCCGATTTTTGGCCGCCAGGCCCACCGGGCCGTCGCCCCGGAAAAGTCGGGGCCTCCAAGAGGGCGTCGGGGGCCCCGGAGATCGTGCACAAGGGTTGTCGACTGTCGTCGGGGCAGGCGGGGCAGCAACGCCGCCGGCGAAGGCTGCGGATCTGTAGTTCCGCTCTGTATAGTCGGTTATGTGCATCTTGTTCAATGCGCTGGGCTCGGGCAGCGAGCGATGCTTCGGGCGTGCTCCATCAGGGGCAACATATGCGAAAGCGGGCCTGCGATCGCGAAGCGCCGCGCGAGCGAAGGCGACGTCGACGACGCCCAGCCTTCGGAGGTCTGGCATGTCCAGCAGGTAAGACTCCAAGCCAAAATACGCACCTGACAACACCACGCCCATGGGCGCCATCCACTTCAGTCAGAGCGAATGCGTCATCTCCCAAAACCGCACCATTCGTCACCATGCGGATCTCGCGGCTTCCACTCGGCTCGCGTTCCATGCCGCCGAGACAAGCTCCCGGCTGCCATGTGACCTGGCGCGGGCACATAACTAGACGCAAGAGTACGGATAGCCGCGTGCGAACATGGGTCTGACATCGCTGGCATGCGCGTTTCTTTTCCGAGGCCTTGCGAGTAGCGCCCCCCCCTCCGCCAGCTCCGGGTCCAGGGGCGAGTTCGAATCGAGAAGTCGAGTTGGAGCTTCGATGTGGCTCGGGGCGCTGACTGGGATCGTCTGATGCGCGTCGTCGGCGTAGTCCCGAACCGAAGCATCTCGTTCGCCAACCCGCGCGCCACCGCACTGGCAGCCCTGGCAGGTTCAACAGGTGCGTCGAGACCCTCGGGCTGCGCGCGATCAGGCTTCGAGGTCAGCACATCTTGCCGCCTCTCAACAGGTCTGAGAAACCTGCGCACAACTAGATCACGAACATTCTCGCCCCTCATCCCAGATCCGTGTCGCGGTTGAACGTGCCCGATTTCCTCTCCCGCCCGAATTAATATCGCGGACTCTCCATGGCGTCGGTGGAAGAAGACCCTGTCCTGAGGGGGCGGCGCACGCTGCAGAAATTCCCTTGCAAGCTCGGCATGCGAGGTCGGGGGGGGGGTGGGGGGGGGGGCGCGCTCCGTATCTTTCTTGGCGAACATCTGCGAAATGCCAAGTTTTCTGAGCCACCAACCGTGCGCCTCGGAGGCTAGCTGGGCGCGGCGCTGTCGGGGCCTGCGGGGGCATGCCCGCGGGCATGCGGCAGGGGTCGCGGTCTGTCGGGGCGCGCGCGCAGGGCCGCGTGCCAGGCCTTCCCAGACGGACAATAACAATGGATGAGCCCCATCGCTTGGGCGCCCCGTTTGAGGCCCCCCGTGGGAGCGCGGGTCTTCGCGCGGAACGGTCGGCAGGGGCGCCGAAGGCGTTCTGCAGAGACGGGGCGCTGCGCGCGCGCGCGATTCATGGGCCGAGCCCGTTGGCGCTCGCTCTTCTGGGCAGCGAACAGCCGCGCCCACGCGAGTTGAAACGGAACGCGCTGCAAGAACCGGAACCGCAACTCCGCAGGCGCAGAGTGGCCGGGCGCGAATCTTCGCGGCCTCGCGCTCCTGTCGCAGGGGCCCAAACCAGCTCGGCCATCGCGGGCGCCTGAGGGATGTCCACCACCAGTGCAAGGAAACCGCCGTCATTCCGCAGAAGCTCGCACGGTTGTAGACCGCCCCTGGAATGCTCGGTCTGTGGCCCTGGACATTGAAAGCCCGTTGTCGCGGCCCGCGGAACCTGGCGTCAATCGCGTAGATGACTCACCGTGCGTTGCCCGCGTCGCCTTCGCGGTTGCGAGGGTCCGCTTCTCGCGGCAGCGCTTCCACGCGCCCGGCGTCGGGTCGGCGCTTCGCCCTCTCGCTGAGCCAATCCAGCTCTCGGAGACGTTGTCGGTCAGTTCCGGCCACCGCGGTGCGACGTTCATGTAGTCGGAAATCCAAGGGAGGGGGCCCCGTTCCGCTCGGCAGGCCGCTGCCGTGGGAGATGCTGGCGGGACTGCTTCCAACTCTGCCAAGCAGGCAGACCTCACATCCCGCGCCAACTGCTCTCAAACTGTGGTGGGTGGTGGGGTCCAAACGGGCGGTGTCTCGCTGCCATGTGTTGCGGGAGGACACTGACAATCATTCGAGCTCAAGTAGAATCTCCACTCCCGTGGCATCATGCTGCAAGGGCTTATGCACTGAATCTCGGTCCCACTTCGGCTCGGGGGCGGAAGCGCCGGGCGCCTGTAGCTGGTGCGCGGCTATCTGATGCAAGGTCGCATGGTCTCGTGGCCATACATCCGGAAACACCTGAAGACGCCGCATCGCTCGCCGTAGTATATTGCATGGTTGCGCAAGCTGTACCGCCTCCACTGGCACCGGCAAGTGGTCTGGATTGCTGGTGGGGTCGGCACCGTAATAAGTCGCACTAACACTAAAGAAAGAGCCGATCACCGCAAGGCTCTCCATCCGCAGGAGCTGCCAGATGCCTGTCGATACTTCACTCCCCACGCCAGCCGCATGGGCCCCAACGTGGTCGTCATCCACCGTCGCAATCGCAAGTACCTGACCCACCTTTCGGGTCCCAAAACTGTGAATTCGAGCCCATCCCAATCACAACTATGATCGATGTCTGCACTGTTGCGCCAGCTGGTGCGCCCAATGTGCCACGCGCTGGCATGCACCTCGCCACGCATCCGCCTTCATGTTGTTAGGCGGCGGGGAGTCAAGTCAAATCAAGTCACCCCGCTCGCACGAGGGCGGGCCCATATAGGGCGCGAGGGAAAAACACGTTACAGTGCAAGCAGGAAGCGACGGGCGTGCTCACCCGCAGAAATCCAAGAAGTCCTCCGTCATATCTGCCCAGGCAGCGTCGTCTTGCGCGGCTTCTAGGCAGCGGGGGATAAGCTACAAACAGGGACATGTCAAACAGGCCGCTCTAGATCCTGATGTCGCCTCACCTGCCCGCGAGGTCCGATGGGGCAGCGCGCGCCTCGCAAACGCGGGTACACCCTGCGAAATGCTTAAGAAATCATGGGTTAAGAAAATCATAATCTCAGAATTTGAAAAGAAACCCAGAACTTCTATCAAAATCTTAGGATTTACATTGAAACGTTAAGAATAATCGAGACTCTGGCCGAAAACGTAAGTTTTTTTCAGCATCGCCCAGGGTGTAGGCCGAATGCTGCGCCTCCGCTGGAACATCGCACACCCTTCACGCTTCTTGGAGAATCTCCCTCGTCCCCGACCAAAAAAAAAACCATCCGATGAAACGAGAACGTGGTAGTCGTCCCAGGTCGTGGCAGGGCATAGGATGACATCTACAAGCTTCATTTCACAATTGACCCCCTCCGCTCTACAGATGTCTGGGGGTGGGATGGAGGAGGGACGGACGAGGGCCGAGGAAGGAGAGGAGGAAGGAACAGGCCTTCCCCCAGTGGGCTAACTAGACCGCCGCGCCGTGCTGTCCAGGCGCGCTGGTGCTTCCCCGTATCCCGTCTTCACATCGTTCTCACCTTCTCCTGAATGCGCCCCCCCGCCCCACCAAGTTAAGCCGTGGGACGGGGCAGGAAAGGTGGCTGCAAGGATAACCGACCATCTGCCACGAGTCAGTGAGGAGGGAAAAAAGGGCGGGGAAAGAGGGGAAGGAGGAATGGAGGAGAGGAAGAGGGAGAGAGAGAGAGAGAGAGGGACCCATGACGAGAGACTGGTCCGAAATCAAACAACAACCGACACAAGCAGACCCCGCGGATCCCTGGCCGGCCCCTATCGGACGTCCTTACGCAAAATGTATTCCCCGAGCCTTTTGGGCCTCCAAAACGCCCTTTCTGGGCCGCCACACGCCCACTCGAGAGCCCCAAGCGACCCCAGACACCGCCGGCACGCCCGAAACCTGCCTAACTTAGCTGCCCCGATACGCAACACGCAATACGCAGCGTATCGACACGGAGCTCAACACGTAGGCTGAACACGTACGTTTTGAACACTGACGTTTTGAACACTGCACGCGTTACGTTTCAAAACATGCGTACCGGAGCAGCTAAGCTCCCCAACTAGCACCCCCACGAGGCCCTCTAAACGCAAGCAGCATTGGATTTCCGTGTGTCGTTGGAGGATGCTGGGGTACTCGCTGTGCTCGGGTTTCTGGTGCGTCCCTGGATCGCCCAGGAGGCAATCCAGATCGCTCCAAAACAATCCCAGAGGCCTCCAGACAGTCCAAGAGAGAGCCCCGAGGCAGCCCAATAATACGGCCCCACGATGGCCCGAAGCGAGCTCAGTGACGGTCCAGAATGGCCATCAAAGCGCCCCCCCCCCCGAACCACTCGAGATCGCAGAACCCGGGTCGCTGAGGGAGCCCGCGGTTCGCAGCCAGGTGACCCGAGGAAGCCCGCTGAGGCTCCCAAAGAACTCCCAGGAGGCTCCCAGGCGGGCAAAACTTGTGTCCATATCCACGGCCTTTGTGGGCCCCGGAAACGGCAGGGCCGTTTTTTCACCGTTTCCAAAAGAGTGTCCATTGAAAATGGAAACGGCAAAAAAACGGCGAACGGAAACGGCAAAAAAACGGCGCCGAGATTGGAACCGGAGCCGGAACCGGTCACAAAACGGCGACGGAACCGATAAAAAAACAGTGTCAGAACCGGCAGCAAAACGCAAAGCGGAACCGGTAAAAAAACGGCCCTGTCGTTTCCAGGGCCCACTGAGTCCACGGCAGCTTGGGAGTTCGGGCTCCCTCCCCCAGAAAACCGAGGAGCACTGGATATGGATAAAAATCAGGCCCCTACTAGAGGCTCGATTGTTATCCATATCCAGTGCGCCTCGGCCTTGCGGCGCCCCTTCCACGAAAGTCCAAGACGCTCTGGATATGGATATAAATATTGCCCGCATCCCAGGCAGCCCCCCCAGAAACGGTTGCGAAAACACGCAACTAAGAACACAGGAAGCGAAGGATGGAACGGGGAAAGAGGACAGGGTCAACATTCAGGGGCCCGGGCGCGAGAATCCGACCGAACAAGTGAAAAGCACCAGTCATCAAACCTAACGTGCTCGCTCAGAGTTCTTGCTCCATCCTGTGGGGGGGGAGTGAAAGGTTGAAGGGGAGGCCTACTCCCAGTCCCGCTTCTCTTCCGACATCTCACGGGCCCCGTTCTCGCCAGAATTCCGAAGGAAATCCGGCCGCGGCGACGAGAACCCCCCGTGAGAAACCGAACTGCCCATACGTCCATACACATCTGTATGTACTTGTTTGTGTGTATGTATGTGTACACACATGCATACCTGATCTTTAACTTTCAGATATGCATATGCGAATGTCCTTCGCTTAGACAAACAGGGGTGGGAGCGGGGACAGCGACCAGGACTTCAGGACTTCACAAATCAAATCACCCAACTTGTCGCTGAATAGAGTCGAATCGAGTTCACGGCAGAGTGCTCGTGCACCGTAAACGCGCACGGAAACACTGCGCGAACACCAGTAAGCACGACGTGCATACATGTGAAATGCATGGCATGAGCAACCCCGACCGAACATTCGTGTCTCACATGCTGCTGAACATGCGCACAAACCCCTACACAACACTCTTGCGCGAGCACGCGCGCGCACACCGACGCCTATACCCAGCACGCGCGAAAACGGCCAGAAACCTCAGACCACGAACGAGGAACCGAGACTACTCACACAGACGCGGCATCCTGCGCTGAACTGCGCGAGACCACCCACAAGACAGAACTGTGGTACAACTGGGCGCCTTGATGGTATATGTGGTGTGCCCCTCGATGAGGACGTTGCGGATGAAACTCACCTGGCTCTGGACCCGGCGCGATCGGAGGCCAAAGAACAGCTGTGAGGGAAGGGGGGAGGGGGGGGGAGCGCCACTCCTGTTTAGTTCATGTCCGCTCGCCGTCAAAATGTTGCAGGGGCAGAAAGAGGAGCCCGCCCTCCACACCGCCGCGGGCCGAACCCACAGCACCACTCACGACGCACAGGCGACACACAGACTTGATCGCGAGGCGCGATGGCCCGCCACAGCACTCCCAGGGCAATCCTGGGGGGGGGGGCGTAGTTGCCATGAAACTGAGCGGACTCGCAGGACAAGCGGGCGTTTGCACAGCATTCGGAGGAGGACGAGGAGGGTGGAGGGGAGGAGTGATGCAGGGAGGACGAGGACAACGACGACG
Organism: Prorocentrum cordatum; assembly: GCA_963575745.1. Classification (NCBI taxonomy): domain Eukaryota; class Dinophyceae; order Prorocentrales; family Prorocentraceae; genus Prorocentrum; species Prorocentrum cordatum. The sequence goes on from CAUYUJ010020026.1 coordinate 764,522, forward strand.
ACGACGAGTAGGGTGGTGGGGTGCAAAGAGCGAGGGGCAGGAGCACAGGGAGTGGGCGGGGGAAGGTGCGGAAAGCGAAGACGCGCAGAAGGCGAGGAGGAGGAAGAGGAGGAGGAGGAGGAGGAGGAGGCGAGGAGGAGGAGGAGGAGGAATAGAAGGAGGAGGAGGAGGAGGAGAGAAAATGGAGGAGGAGGAGCAGGAGAGGACGTGAGAGGTGAAGGAGGAGAGGAGGAGAGGTGGAGGGGGAGGAGGAGGAGGAGGGAATGAGGAGGATAGAGGAGGAGGAGGAGGAGGAGGAGGAGGAGGAGGAGGAGGAGGAGGAGGAGGAGGAGGAGGAGAAGGAGGAAGAGCGAGCGACAAAGGTCGCCCCGCCGGCCGCCCAGGCGGCGGGGCCGCCTGCGCCCGTCGGGGCACGGATGCCGTCGCCAGCCGTCCGGCACGGGCCGCCGAGCTCTGTGGGGGCGTGGGGCGCCAAGGCTGTCGCCCACGACGTCGGAGACGGACGAGGCAAGCATAACCACTGGTCGGAAGAAGTAGGTAGAAGCATGAAGTAGGAAGGCGGATATAGTAGATTGGGTCCAGGCCCTCCCAGAGAGTAACAAGACACGGCAAAAGCATGCCGATTCTTGAAGTAGGAAGGCGCTTGAAGTAGATTGGGATCTGGAAATCCAGAAATACATACTTTCAACGACCGGCGTGTCATCGCCTCTGCGTCGTACGTGTCGTCAAGAAGCGCCCTTGCGGCCTCCTCATCATGAGGATCATCTTGTAGCCCGTGACAAGGAGGAGCATCGTCGTCGTCAGGGCGTGGGGTGGAGAGCAAAGCCGACTCATGGGAAAACGCGGCCGCGTGCTCAGCCAGCTCCGCCAAGAAAGGATCCGGCACGCCAGCACCCCGATCACCGAGAGGAGTATCGCAATGCCGAGCAGTGGGGGGCCGACGGCGTCGCAGCGGGAGCAGACGCGCCGAAGTGTTAGTCGAACTCGTCGGCAGACATCCAGTCATGGAAAGCTAGCGGGAGCGCCTGCTCAGCTGGAGGTAGTGGTACATGAGGTGCTTCCTGGTCCGAGAATGCCTCGAGGTCAATCGGCGACTGTGCCTGCTCAGGAGCAGCAGGGAGAGCAGGATCATCACCATCAGCTACATCAGGGACGTAGTCGTCGTTGTCGTCGCTCTCCGAGAACATGGGCGCTGTCGGAGGCTCGTTCGACGTCGAAGAGCGGTGGGTCCTTCGGGCGGGCGATGGGAGTGCACAGAAGCGGCGTGCTGCCCGCAACCGTTGGTCGCGAGCGTTGGCAGAGTCGTACGTGCCACGCTCTCTGGCCGCTCTCCCTAGCCCCCATGCGACGGAGCGCGGCGGCCTGCAGGTGCGGGACAGGGAGGACCAGAGTCGAACGCGGCGCGCCGCAGGATGCTCGCGACGTAGTCGGCGCACCACTCCATCCAGTCTGCGAAGTCCGGTTGCTGGATGTCGGCGTAGAGGAGCGAGGGGGGGCACCCCGGCGCCCACTGAACAGCGCAGATGGCAAGGTCGCTGGCAGCCGGCACCCCGGAGCCACCAGACGTGCCAGCGTCATTGGGCAGTCCGAAGGGCCCAGGGGGCAACGTGTAGACGGAAACAGCGCAAAGCTGCTCCTCCGGGAAGACGGCCTGCTTGAAGTAGTCGGAGTAGTCCATGAGGGGACAGCAGGAAGCAAGAAGCCGACGAAGAAGAAGGGGCGCAAAGCGTCGTCCAGTAGTCTGCCACTGCGACACCGAAGGAGAAGGAAACGCCCCTGGCCTCCACAGTCAGCAGCCCGGTCAAGGAAGCGGAGGACCGCTCGAGGTAAACCTCGCGCGTGCCCGCCCCGAGGTCCTCGCCGCACGACCGCGCCCCCAGGGACCCGTGACTTCCAAGGGGCGGGGCAGCAGTGTCCAGCGCGAAGGTCGCGTGGTCGGCAGTGGTCGCCAGCGGCCCCGTAGGGGGCAGGCAGCCGAGGAGGGCGCCTTCGGCAGACAGGGGGCGGGCTGCCCGCGGGGGCCCAGGCCAAGGCAATCGCGACTCCCTAGGGAAAAGGCAGCGGGAGTCTCTGGGCTGGCGAGCGAACCTCCATCGCCAAGCCTCGCGAGCATCGGGGCAAGCACGGAGCCGTTGTTGTTGATGGCCTGGCGCGAGCGGTGGAGGGCCTCACCGTGGCGGGCAGCAGCGACTTGGGCACTGGCAAAAAGCCTGGAAGAGCGCGGACTTGGAAGCAGCGAGGAGGTCAGCAGGAGGAGCATGATCACGACGCCGAACATAATGATAGAGCGACGTAGCCAGTATCATGAGGTCGACAGGCTCGAAACGAGGCCGTAGCACAGGCCTGCGCACCAGAAGGTCAGCATGAAGGTGAAGCCGGCCTCCCGAGAGCGCTATCGAGAGGCCCCAGAGCAGGCCACTGCGCTCCAGGTAGTGCGGGAAGTCGTCTAGCTCCGACTCGCAACCAATAGTACATGGCCAAGTGCCGGCGGCCGTCGCGATGCGCATCGAGGTGAGCCAACCGCCAGCGAGCGCACGAATGCACGAATGCGCCCG
>CAUYUJ010020027.1:5000-17500 GCA_963575745.1 Prorocentrum cordatum
CTCCTCCCCCCCTCCCTGCTCCGATTAATCCTCCTCTTCCTCATCCTTCGCCTACTTCTCCTCCTCCTCCTCCTTCTTCTCCTCCTCCTCCTCCTTCTGCTTCCTCCTCATCATCCACCTCCTCGCCTCCTCCTCCTCCTCCTCCCCCCAATTCCTCTTCCCTCCTCACCCTTCCTCCTGCCCAACTCTTGCGATGCTGACGTCGCGTGTGGTCACAAGACTTGCGCTGCTTGGTCAAATTCCTTAACGCCTCGTGGCTTTCAGTTCATAAACCGGTCTTCCATCGGCCGTTCGGCACGATCCAGGCACCCCCAGAAAGCCATCGACGAGGCGCAGCTGCTGTAGAGCACCCCGACACTGGAAAGCCTCCCAAAACAGGAACAAAAAAATGGAAACATCCGACCCTCGATCCTCGATGATCCTACGACGCCCCTGAGAGGGGGGGGGGGCTGTTTAGTCACACCCTGGAGGCCCGAAGGCATTCGAAGGCCTCCGAGGGACTCGCGCAGCGCGCGCGGCGCGAGCGCGCGTGCGCGAATATCCGCGGGAGCTGCGCGGGCGCGCCTGCGACGAGCCCGGCGACCTCGGCGTCGCTGTCGAAGGCGGCGCGCTGGCCCCACAAGCTGGCCTGGCGGGGAGGGAGAGGGGTGGGAGGATTCGCGATGTTGAAGTCCCAGGATTCAGGATCATCAAGACGCAACACTCAGGTTGACTCGAGGCAACGAAACCCTGAGAATGGTGTGTTGGCACGCTTCCGGATTCTCACACGGTTGTCCCCCAACGGGGCAATTCTTTCAGTGGAAATGAATCATTGTAGGGGCATATCAAGGGGGAGCATGGGGAAGCCTGTATTCCAACTTCGTTGATGAGTCTTGGCTTTACACTGGTGTTCCTCCTCCTCCTCCTCTTTCTCCCCCTCCTCCCCCTCCTCCTCCTCGTCATCATCATCGTTCATCGTCATCATCATCATCATCAGCATCATCATCATCAGCAGCAGCAGCACCGTCAACACGATCACCACCGCCATCATAATCACCATCATCATCGTCAGGATCACCATCAGCATAACCATCGCCATGGTCGCCATCATCAGCATCATCACCTTCAGCAAAACCAACACAATCAGCATCATCATCATCGACAACAACCGCATGACCAGCATCATCACCATCGTAAGCAGCAGCATCACCATCATCATTAGCACCAGCAACATAAACATCATGAACAGCAGCAGTATCATCAGCATCCGCATCATCAGCATCAGCTTCAGCATCATCAGCATCACAATCGCGAGCATCATCATCATCATCATCATCATCATCATCATCATCATCATCATAAACATCATCACCAACATCAACATCAGCATCAGCATACCCATCCTCCTCCTGATCGCCATCAACATCATCCAATAATCCTCCTCCTCCCTCCTCCTCCCTCCTCCTTGCTCCTGCTCCTCCTCGGTGCCGGGGGGCGGCGGATGATGATGACTATGATGATGATGATGCTAATGCTGATGCTGATGATGATGATGGTGATGGTGAGGGTGATGGTGATGATGATTGTGATGGTGATGGTGATGACGATGATGATGATGATGATGATGGTGATGCTGATGATGATTATTAGATCATGTTGATGATGCCGGTGGTGATGATAATGGTGATATGGTTGATGATGATGGTGATGCTGATGATGATGATGATGGTGGTGGTGCTGATGATGATGCTGATGATGACGATGCTGATGATGATGCTGATGATGATGATGAAGATGATGATGATGATGATGATGACGATGCTGATGCTGGTGATGATGATGCTGATGGTGGTGGTGGTGGTGGTGATGATGATGATGATGATGATGATGATGGTGATGATCACGATGATGATGATGATGATGATGATGATGATGATGATGATGATGATGATGATGATGATGATGATGATGATGATGATGATGATGATAACGATGAGAAGGAGGAGGCCAGGAGGAGGAGGAGGAGGCCAGGAGCAAGGAGGAGGCAGGGAGGGGGAGGTGGATAGGGGGAGGAAGGGAGGCAGGGAGGGAGGGGGGCAGGGAGGCAGGGAGGGGGAGGAGGCCAGGGGAGGACCAGAGGCGGGGAGGGGGAGGGCAGGCCGCCGCCGCAGCAGAAGCCGAGCCTCGGAGCACCCCATGCCCGCAGCGCTGCAGGCCTCGCGACAGACACGCGCCGCAGGGGGGGAGGGAGGGAGGGAGGGAGGGAGAGGGGGCGAGGGGCGAGGGCGAGGAGGAGGAGGAGGAGGACACGACGACGCGGAGGAGAGGCAGGAGGGAGGAGAGGGAAGCGGCGACGAGCTACGCGCCGCCGCCCGGGCCTCCGACGGCCGCCGACGGCCGCCGAGGGCCGCCGAGGGCGGTCGAAGGCCGTGAAAGGCCGTGGAGGGCCGCCGAGGGCCGCCCCACGGGTCGCCCAGCGGGGGGGCGGGGCGAGGGACGCTAGCCACTCGCTCCGCTCATGCGTCGATGCTACGCCGTCGACTCGAGTCGAACGTGAGTTCAACGTGAGTCGAACTCGGCTCGAGCTAGAGTTGAACTGGATCTAGACTGGAGTCGAACACAAAAAAAAAATTCCCCAAGAAGGTCCCCAAAACAAACATCTAAGGGACGCGGGACGACGGAAGAGGAGGCACAGCGTCGGAATGCCAGTGACTCCATCGCTTCAGCGCCGTGCCCTCCGCTCTCGCCCGAGGGGCATCTCGGCTGCGTGGAGCGCCCCAGCAGCGATCGTTAGGGATTCGGAGGGGGCGGAGGAGGGAGGCGAGGAGGAGGAGGAGGAGGAGGAAGAGGGAGAGGAGGAAGAGGAGGAGGAAGAGGAGGAGGAGAGGGAGGAGAAGAAGGAGTAAGAGGAGGAGGAGGAGGAAGAGGAGGATGAGGACGAGGAGGAGGAAAGAGAGAAGGTGAAGGAAGAGGAAGAGGAGGAGGAGGAGGAGGAGGAGGAGGAGGAGGAAGAGGGAGGAGGAACAGCATGAACATAAGCAAAACCCTTCGGAGGTCCGCGCGGACTTCACGGGTCGGCGACGGGCACCCACTGCTGGCGCCTCCAGCACCGCCCCTGGGACGCACCGCAAGCCAGAAGGGACACAGCGCCTCGGAACGTTCACGCTAATGTTGGTTAGTCTTCTTGCTCGAGAGGGGCAGGAGGAGGGGGAGGAGGACGACAAGGAGGAGGAGGAGGAGGAGGAGGATGTTGAGGAAGAGGAGGAGGAGCAGGAGGAGGAGGAGGATTTAGGAGGACGGAGGAGGACGGAGCCGGAGGAGAAGGAGGAGGCTGAGCGTTGTATCTTCATTGCGGGGAGCGCCTCATGTGAAAACAACCGTCTGAGAATCGTCAATCCTGCCAGAGCACCATCCATGGGACTTCAACACCGCGATCAACGTGACTGTCGCTGACTGAAAATGCAAAATCAAGCCGGGACAACACTCCTGGGACTTCAACCCCGCAAAACAATGTGAAGGTTGCGTCCTGCCAATCCTTAATCGCACCAGAAAACCATTCCTGGGTCTTCAACCATGCGAACCCTTGAAAATGTTGCAAGCGTTCGAAACGAATGTGCGCGGCGCTGCAGCGAGAGACAGGGAATCGCCCTCTTCCCTTGAAACTGCTGCCAACTTGAAAACCTGCGCTACGGCGAGAGCCACATTTTGAAAACGTGCCGCCCTGCATCCTGGAAGCTGCTGTAAAGCATCCATGGTGAGAAAGTCTCAGGCGTAACGCCTGGCACGCCCTACGGACACGTCTGGGGGTGCGATGGGGAGGAGATACTAATCAGGAAAAGGGATGGAGGAGGAGGAGGAGGAGGAGGAGGAGGAGGAGGAGGAGGAGGAGGAGGAGGAGGAGGAGGAGGAGGAGGAGGAGGAGGAGGAGGAGGAGGAGGAGGAGGGAGGAGGAGGAGTGACACTATACTGGGGGCGACTCGTGTCTCGGAGGCGAAGCAACGCGAGACAATTCGCGCCACAGGAAGGCACGGGTTGCTCTCGATGCCGACCGCAATGAATCACGAGTGGCAGCAGCGCTTAGGAAGACGGAGGAGGAGGAGGAGGAGGAGGAGGAGTACGGAGCACGGAGTAGGAGGAGGAGCAAGAAGGTGGGAGGAGGTGGAGGACACAGCACGCCGCTGCACCGCGGGATCCACCAAGGCGAGACTGGAGGCCGGAGCCAAGAACGGCTCGCAAGCGGTGCCAGCGCGGCCAGGAGAAGTTCTTCGCTGCCGGGCACCTCGGGCCCAAGACGGCCCGAGGAACGTCGGCAAAACCGCACGGGACGAAGAACTGGCCCTGGGGAAGGCCCCAGGGTCTAGGACCGGTTGCTGAGCAGGGGGAGATGAGACAAGATAGACGCAAACCTTCCGAGGTCCACGCCGTTTGATCGACTTTGCACCAGACGCCCCTTGGCGGCGATAAACAGAAACTTTCGGAGGTCCACGCGGATTTCTCGAATCCGTCAGACGCCCCCTGGATGCGCCTCCGGCGCCGATCCACGAAATCCGCTCGGACCTGAGAAAGCTCATGCCTACCACAGTAGGAGCTCGACCACAAGAAACCTTCCGCAAGACACCCAACCCTGAGGCCCGAGGACGTCCATGGATTTTTGGCGTGGGAACGTCACGCTCTTCATAGCAAAACTACGGAAACTCAGAAACCAAGGGCACTCTGGAGGCAAGCTGGGTGTTTCTTGGCATGGGCTTCCACTGTAGGCGGTTCCTCTTGGCGGCGCGCACAAGGGGGTCGAGGGAGGGGAGAGGGCCTCTTATAGAAGGAGGCTGCTTCTTAGAAGGCGCCGGCCTCACATCTATAGAGAAGGCCCGCGCCTTCTAAGAAGCAGGGGTGCTTCTAAGAAGCCCTCCCCCGCCCCCCACCCCCCTCTGCGCGTGGCGGATCCTCTTCGAGCTTCCCTCGAGCCTCCTTGCCTTCACGGCGGCCCCCAGAGGCCCAGACCCCTTCCCCCGGGACCAGCGTGTCATTCCCACGTCGTGTCTCGACGGCCCCTGGGCGCGCCGAGGGCACCCCTCTGGAGGCCGACGCCGGCAAAATTCTGGCGGGTGGTAATGGGGGGTGGCCTAAATGAGGAGGAGGAGGAGGAGGAGGCGGCGGAGGAGAAGGAGGAGGAGGAGGAGGGGAGGGGGAGGAGAAGGAGGAGGAGGATAAGGAGGAGGAGGCGGAGGAGGAGGAGGGAGAGGAAGAGGAGGGGGAGGAGGAGGAGGAGGAGGGAGGAGGAGGAGGAGGAGGAGGAGGAGGAGGAGGAGGAGGAGGGAGGAGGGGAGGAGGAGGAGGAGGAGGAAGGAAGGAGGAGGAGGAGGAGGAGGAAGGAGGAGGAGGAGAGGAGGAGGGAGGAGGAGGAGGAGGCGGAGGAGGAGGAGGACAAAGCTAGGTGCGCTCGCGTCATATCTGACGTCCTACCCCTCCCTCCCATCCCTTACCATGGCGCTGATTTTCTCTATCCGCGGACGCGTGTCGTAGCGGACCTGTGGCTCCGCGCGCGCGTGCGTAGTGGGTGGTGGTGCACGTGCGTGCGTGCGCGCGTGTGTGCGTGGTTGTCGTGGTGGTGGTGGTGGTGGTGGTGGTGGTGGTGGTGGTGGTGGTGGTGGTGGTGGTGGTGGTGGTGGTGGTGGTGGTGGTGGTGGTGGTGGTGGTGGTGATGGTGGTGGTGGTGGTGCTGTGGGGGTGGTGGTGGTGCTGGTGGTGGTGGTGTTGGTACTGGTGCTGGTGCTGGTGGTGGTGTGGTGGTGGTGGTGGTGGTGGTGGTGGTGGTGGTGTGGTGGTGGTGGTGGTGGTGGTGGTGGTGGCGGTGCGGCGCGGTGGTGGCGGGCGGATGGGCGCGCGAGAAAAAAGGCCCGCGCTGGGGCGAGAACGCCATCCTGAACGACGGAGGCCAAACACCGATCCGAAAATGAGGCCCACGCTGCAGCGGGAGCACGAGTCGGAACGATTCGGGAGCAGAAATGAAGCCGGCGCCTCAACGAGAGCAGCACTTTGGGAAAAAATGACGCCGGCGCCTCAGCGAGAGTCGTTTCCCGGGATTTCCCGGGCATCCTGTGTGTAAAATTATCTCGGCAAAGCAACCTAACAGCGATGTGTAGGAGCATATCTGGAAGCATTCCCCTTAAGATTCAGATGAGAATCCAGTTGTAGAATTCTGCTGTTCTCGCAGTCGTAGTCGCATTCGCGATGACAGTCGCAGTGGCAACGGCAGTCGCAGTCACAGCCTCAGCCTCAGCCTGCCTCAGCCTCAGCCTCAGCCTGCCTCAGCCTCAGCCTGCCTCAGCCTCAGCCTCAGCCTGCTCAGCCTCAGCCTGTCAGCCTCAGCCTCAGCCTGCCTCAGCCTCAGCCTCAGCCTGCTTCAGCCTCAGCCTCAGTCTGCCTTCAGCCTCGGCCTCAGCCTCAGCCTGCCTCAGCCTCAGCCTCAGCATCAGCCTGCCTCAGCATTCAAAATGTGGCCCGGGAAAAGTTCTGGGAACTCGAAGAACACGAAGTGGCCTAGAGTTGGCTCCGGGCATTCAAAATAATGCCCAGGAATGGAGTTCTGGGAACTCGAAGACCACGAAGTGGCCTACAGTTGGCTCTGGGCATTCAAAATAATGCCCGGGAATGGAGTTCTGGGAACTCGAAGACCACGAAGTGGCCTACAGTTGGCTCCGGGCATCCAAAATGTGGCCCGGGAATTGAGTTCTGGGAGGTCGAAGAGCACGAAGTGTGTGACTGTTGGCTCCGGTTATTCAAAATGTGGCCCGGGAATGGAGTTCTGGGAGGTCGAAGAGCACGAAGTGTGTGACTGTTGGCTTAAAACGAGCCCGGTTCTGTTCCCGGTTCTCCTCCCCGGCACCCGCCCAGACCCCCCTGAGGAGTCATGATGCTCTCTTTTGACCCTACTAGAAACCTATCAGCAAACGCTGTAAGGTAAAAACAGTACGCGGAGGGTGCGCGGCCATCACCCGGACGCCATCAGGGGAAGGATTCGGGAGCAGAAATGAGGCCGGCGCCTCAACGAGAGCAGCACTTTGGGAAAAAATGACGCCGGCGCCTCAGCGAGAGTCGTTTCCCGGGATTTCCCGGGCATCCTGAGTGTAAAAAAACAATACGCGGAGGGTGCGCGGCCATCACCCGGACGCCATCAGGGGAAGAGGGAGAGTATATTCATATTGAGTAATTGTGGAGGACGAGTCGCCTAAGCCCTTCGGAGAACCCCTCCACGCGGACCCCTCTCGGAGCCAGCAGGGGCCCAAAAGGGGCCCGAGAGTGCCCCTTCAGGGCCGCTCTCGTCCCCCCAGTTTAGGGCACCCCCCCATTACCACCCGCCCGAGACCCTCCCGCCGTGATTCGCATCGAGGGAAGTCTGGGGTGCCCCGGGCTCTAAGATCCCATTTCCCTCGGGACCCCTTCCCTTCATGGCGACCTCGTGCTTCCTGCGCTATTGACCTCCTTGCTCTCCCTGGCTGCTCCAGGATGTACGACATCGCCCCATGGAAGCACTGGGCCGCATGCAATCTAAGTCCATGGTAATGATGCAGGACGAGGATAGAAGGCCCGTGAACGTCCAATTTGGACGTCTTTGGACGTCGAACTTGGCTCAGGGAGCGTCAACCAAACAAGGATGCAAGGGCAGCCTTACAAAGCACTGAATCCTTACTATGGTTTTTGACTGTAGCATCGCTGGAACATCATAATCGAATCACATGGAGCCGGCCCGAACCGATCATCGACCCAGGGACGACCCTGTCTTTCCTGCCCCCTCGCGCGATCTGCGCCCGCGCCGTCGCCGCTGCACCGCCATCGGATCGGAGGAGGAGGAGGAGGAAGAAGAAGATGAGGAGGTGGAGAAGGAGGAGGAGGATTCGCAGGCCTGATGCTCTCCGCTGCCAGCCGAAATTAACCAGGGAACGCGATTCAAACGGCGGCAACTAGCCGCGTGGGAGGTCACGGCTTAGGGGGAGCCCCGTTCGCGGGTGACGACCTGCCTTGAGGATCTTCAGGGCAGTGGGTGCTACGTTCACGGCTAATCTGCCAATCGACGTGCCCTTGACAGCAGAAAGTCAATACTGGGAATTGCCGGGTGAATACTGATCCACCGCCGTTCAGACAATTCGATGGCCCAACGGGCCAGAGGCGTGCCAAGATCTCCATCAACTAATAAACCATATTTCTAGTTCGCGCGCGCGGGGCGGCTCCTGGGGATCCCCGGACGAAAAGTACCCCGGGCGGGCCCTGGGCGGTCCTACCCGGAGATGTTTTTGTTTCTTCTGGGCGTGGCTTTCAGGCGCCCCAGATCGCTCCCAGAGGGCTCCACGAGTCCCTGAGACGGTCCAAGATGGCTCCGAGTCACCAACGATCGGTCCAAGACGCCCAAGATAGCCTCCAGACGGCCGCAGACGCTCCCAAGACGCCCAAAGAGGCCTCGAAGAAACGTCTCAAGAGGAACCCAGGAAGCAAAAACCATCGATTCCCCTCTAGTTGTTGAAGGATTTTGGCGTTCTCATCTGTTCGGCTTTCCGACGCTCAAAGACGGCCCGAGAGGCCCCTAATAGCCGCCGACGCCTCGCCAGCAGCCGCCATCGCCTGACGCATCAGGGCCCCCGTGCCGACCAAGGGAACACTCCTTGGCCTGAGCCCAAATGGATACGGAGGAGGAGGAGGAGGAGGAGGAGGAGGAGGAGGAGGAGCAGGAGGAGGAGGAGGAGGAGGAGGAGGAGGAGGAGGAGGAGGACAAGCAGGGGGAGGAGGAAGGAGGAGGAGGAGGCGGAGAGGAGAGGAGGAGAAGGAAGGAGGGCGAGGAGGGGGCGAGGGGGAGGAGGCGGAGGAGGGGAGGAGGAGGCCCCCCGCCCCCATGAGGGGTCCACTTACTTGTACATGTTGCAGTACTGGCTTGATCAGCCCCCCCGTAGGAGCAATTTCTCTTGGAGGGGAGATAGCTGGGTTCGACCCGAACTCGGGGGCCGACAGTGACACCGACACGGGGCGAGGGAGAGGAGGCGGAGGAGGAGAAGAAGGAGGAGGAGGAGGAGGAGGCGGAGGACAAGGAGGAGGCGGAGGAGGAGGAGGAGGATGCGAGGGTGAGGAGGAGAGGACAAGGGACAAGGAGGAGAAGAGGAGAAGGAGGAGGGGGAGGGGGAGGATGAGGAGGGCGAGGAGGAGAGCGAGGGGGAGGATGCGGAGGAGGGGGGAGGAGGCCCCCTTCCCTCCGCGGCGGCCCCGTCCTCCCCAGCCACACCGCCCTCCTCTCCAGGCCCCCGCAGCGGGTCCTCCGCGCACGAGGCCAGCGGCGCGCCCAGCACCCACGCGCCCTCCTCGCGCAGCGAGCCGGCGGGGGGGCCGGCTGCGAAGCGGCGGCGGGAGGAGGGTTCGCAGGCTCGGAGCGAGGAGCCGAGGCCTCCTCCTCCTCCTCCTGCTGCTGCTCCTCCTTCTCCTCCTCCTCCTCCTCCTCCTCCTCCTCCTCTTCCTCCTCCTCCTCGTCCTTGTCCTCGCTCTCCTCCTCCTTCTCGCTCCTCCTCCTCCTCCTCGCTCCTCCTCCTCCTCCTCCTCCTTTTTCTCCTCCTTCTCCTCCTTCTCCGCCTTGTCCTCCTTCTCCTCCTCCTCCTTCTCCTCCTCCTCGACCTCCTCCTCCTCCTCCTCTCCTCCTCCTCCTCCTCCTCCTCCTCCTCCTCCTCCTCCTCCTCCTCCTCCCCCTCTTCCCCCTCCTCCAATCCTTCTCCTTCTAGATAGCTCCTCTTTATCGCACCCCACCTGAGACTTCCTCACCATTGATGGCTCTGAAGCTTCAAAAGTGGCAAAGGTTTCACAGATGGAGGGCGGGTGGTTTTCAAAATGTGGTTCTCGCCTTAGCGCCGCGCACATTCGTTTTAAACATGTGCAAGAGCTTCACGGATTGAGGGCAATTCCTTTTCAAAATGTGGCTCTCGCCTTAGAACCGCGCACATCCGTGTTTAACATTTGCAAGAATGTCACGGGTTCCCATGATCAGCGTACCGGAAATGGTGTTTTGGAAGGACTCCGGATTAGATGGGTGCAACAATTATGTTGATTCGCGGTGTTGAAGTCCCAAAAATGGCGCCCTGGCACGATCGAGAAGACACAGCAGTCAGGTTGATGCGCGGCGCTGAAATCCTGAGAACAATGCGTTGGCATGCTTCAAGATCTTCAAACGGTTGTCTTCCAACAAGGCAGTTGTCTCAATGGAAATGAACCGTTGTGGGGGCCTTTGAAGAGGGAGCATTGCGGGAGGGTTACTCCAACAACGTTGATGACTCTGGATTTTACAAGGCTCCTCCTTCTCCTCCTCGTCATTATCCTTTCTCTTTCTCCTTATCATCGTCCCCTCCTTCTCCTCCTTGTCCTCCTTCTCCTCCTTGTCCTCCTCATTTCTCCTCCGTCCTGATAATTGTCCTCGATGTCGGCCTCGCGCCCGTGTCACAGACCCCCGACGTCACGACTATTTGTTCACAACGTCGACCTCCAGGTCTGGATCCCTTCCCCGGGACCAGTTCTTCATCCTGAGTCGTGTTCTGTGACGGCCCCAAGGCCTGGCAAGGGCACCATAGGCCCAAAACTGCGAAAACCCTCCATCATGATTTTCGCCATGATCCGATGGGGTCTGACTTCCAGGACCCAGGACAATCAAGAACGGACCCATGAACGCACAAAAACTATTCGAGGAGGTCGGGACCGCTGAGGCCGCGGGTACAACTGGAACACCTCGCTGGATGTCCGCTGACCTCCTCGCGAAGTGGACAAACAAGCAGAGCAAGCACGATGGCAAGGCTTCGGGCTGCGCTCAGACAGCCTCCCAGGTAGTCCCGCCCCCCGAGCAGTCCCAGCAGGCCTCAACAGGCCCTCCGAATGGTCCGCGGCGGTCTCGACACCTCAACCCTGGGGCGCGGAGCGCCCCAGGGGGCGCCGCCGGAGGCGGCGTTAGGGTGTGGAGACCGCCCCAGACTACTCGGAGGGCCTGTTGAGGCCTGCTGGGACTGCCCGGGGGACCTGTTGAGGCCACGGGACTCCCTGGGAGGCTGTCTGTGCGCAGGACGAAGGCCTTGCCACTCGCGCCATGCTCTGCTCGGAGGGCCTGCGGAGGCCGGCGGGGACTGCCCCGGGGGGGACCTGCTGAGGCCGGCCCGGCTGTCCGCGCGCAGCCCGAAGCACGGCCAGCACGACAGGCGGCTCGCTGTAGGGAAACGAACCCAGACATCGGGCGTCTCGAAAAAATCGAAACAAAAGTTTCTCATCGCTTTCGGCCTCTGGAGGCCCTCGCCGGGCCTCGGGACCGTCAAGAAACAACTCGGGATGAAAAACCGGTCCTGGGGAAGTGGTCGGGAAGTTGGGGGCCCGTGTCTCGAAGAAATCGAGACGTTGGATGTCTGGGAACTCTATACACCGACGCTTTTTCCGGCCCTGCGCTAGACAGCTGCACGGGAAGGCGTTTCCTCTGCGGGGCCCTGGTGTGTGTATATATATATATATATATATACACATGTCGCTGTCTCCTGTGGAAGCGGAACCAGCAAGTATGCACCACACCACCCCGACGCCGTCCCCTTCCCTCAAAAATCGGGCCGGGCGAAAGGCGGGGATAGCAAAGGGGGAGGTTGAGAATGTGCTCACGTAGCTGATTCTCCTGGCGCCTCCCGGCGCCGGGACCCCCCTTTCCCTAATCCCCCCCTGGTCGTCCGGCCCTCCAGAAGTCTTGGGATTGAAAAGTAGCCCGCCACTGGTAAAGCACATGCTTCGATCTCCGACGCTGGGCCTCGCGAGCGCCCGGGGCCCGGCGTCGGCCTCCCTCCGGGGGCCCTCGCGGGTCCCCGGGGGCCGCCAAGAAGCGACAGCGGCCCCCGCCCTCGCGCCGCCACAGCTTGGGGCCCGCCGTATTCTGGTGGACCCTCCGACCTCAACTTCGGAGGCGGAAAAAAGGTACCCATACCTCTGCCCTTCGCCCGTTTTCCCCCTTGCGGGCCTCCTCGGAGGCCCTCGTTGCCACCGCTGGATTCGCCTCGAAATCCTGGTCAGAACGCACCCCGGGAGAGGTCTGGGGAGTAGCGGTTACCTTTTTGTCTCCCCACAACTTGTGTCGGCAGTGCATCCCAACCGATGCGAAAAAGCCGTGCGGGCATTCCGCATTAGAGTCATAGGGCTGATATGTCTGGCGAGGTGTCTCGAGCGAGCGGGAGGTCTCGGCGGAGGGAGAAGGATGCGTGTGCGGCTCCACAATTTCTGGAGGCGGTTTTGTGCAGCTGTTATTCGGAATCACTGAGACTCTTCAGCAAAAGAAAATCAAAAATAGCGACGGCAAAGTGGGGGGGAAATCCACATCAAAGGAGCCTGAAAGGTAGAGGAACAATTGCCGCCCTACTTGCGAAGTCGCCCAAAGTACGTCGGATCCGAAGTCAGGGCCTTCGACAGCGGTGTCCAGCCCCCGCCCGGCTGACAAACCCAGACCACCGACGTCGTGACTCTGCTCCCACCGTGGGCCCCCA
>CAUYUJ010020027.1:22500-107500 GCA_963575745.1 Prorocentrum cordatum
CGTCGATCCACTTCAGGCTTGCCTTGAGGAGATTCTGGCGCTCAGTGTCAGAAAGATCGCCAGGGCGCGGCCAACGAAAGTGTCCAAGGATGGACCGAGGAGGCAAGGATGCAAGGGTACCCTGGAAATGTTGCCCATCCTTTCTATGCGGGTTGACTGTAAGCGGGGTCGGTCAGGTTGCAGCGCATGTGCGGCATATCGTCAACAGTCGCTGCCCCGGATGAGGTCGCAAAGGGATCGAATGAACTCGCACAAGTCGGCGCGCAAGAAGCAGCTGTGCGAACAGGGCGCCGCAGGACAGATCGCGGGGGGCGCGGAGTTAGAATCTGAGGCAAACCCCGAGGGGAGAGAGGGACCGTTCCGTCAGGCGACCCACCCAACACGAGCGAGTCCTCGTACGAATACTCCACAACCTCACCACCCGCATGTTCAGCCATATCGCGCCCGTGAAGTTCAGGCACATCTCAAGGAGCAGCGCCTTCACTGGGGAGCCCAGGGATACGAAGGTGAGCATCGACAACGGCGCGTTCTTGCTGAGCCGCTCCATGCAAAGGAACGGGGGGGGCGCTTCAGGAACACCACGATTTGGCATGGCCTCCAGCCCCAGAGCCTTTCATAGCTGGCACGGCGTCTGGCAGGTTCTCCTTTCCTCACGACGCCTTCCCGGTCGCTGATGGCCTCGACCAGCGCCAACCTCAGAGGCTCGGTAGTCGGCCAAGCATCAGCACAGAGATCCCCCGCTAAATAGTCACGGATTCCAGCATACAAGCCGCCCCCCAACATTCTTGAACTGATTGTCAAATTCAGGCCGCAACAGTGGATTGACCGTGCACGGCACGCACCAGTCCGTCCAGCGTCTGCAAGAATCGACGCGCACGCCCTGGCGGAAGGGGCGCGGGGCCCACTGCCCAGCTGAGTAAGCAATAACTCCTTGGAGCTGCGCACAAACATCACGGCCAGGATCCTCGACGTGCGGGGCCATCGCGGTCATCAGCTGGAAGCCGTCGCCGGCCACTCGTCCGCAAGCAATGGCAACAGAGCGCAGATCTACAGCACCTTCTTGCTCGTCACAGAAAGCTGGAGCACGGCCCAGGGAGAAACGCGGCGGCGTCGCGTTCGACCCCCCCCCCCCCCCCCAAGCAGCGGCTAGCGGCAGATGCCCAACAACGAAAGTCAGCGCGAAAACATTGACGGCCAGGATGCCCCCGCCGTCGCACTCTGAGACTCCGAGTTCGGCGGGTCGCGCGTTCGCTCTTCAGTTTAAGAAGGCGCGGGCGGGGCTCGCGCCGAAGACCCCCGAAATCGGCGCAGCGCACCTCGAGGATTACGGAGT
This sequence comes from Prorocentrum cordatum, assembly GCA_963575745.1. Lineage (NCBI taxonomy): Eukaryota > Dinophyceae > Prorocentrales > Prorocentraceae > Prorocentrum > Prorocentrum cordatum. The sequence continues at coordinate 23,834 of CAUYUJ010020027.1, forward strand.
CGCAGAGCGGGCAGAAGCAACCTCGGCGGGGTGGCCGCGCTTCTGGCCCCCACGCGCTGCCATCTGTCACGGAGAGCCACCGCGCGCAAAACAGCTATTCCTCGCAAGTCTTCAGGTCGAACAGCTCACTAGGTTTTCACGGGTCCGAGACGCGCGCCCCGGCTGCGGGCGCCCACGCCGCTTCACGAATGCGCCGCGCCCTGAGCCAGAGGGCGCCAAGCAAACGAACCGGAGGAGCCATCATTCTGACCATCGGCTCGATCAGATGCGGCATGTCGAGCAGCAGCGCCAAGCAAGAAACGCGCCAGCCGTTCCAGTCAGCAAGGCCCCGCCACACTTCGGGCCCAGCCATGGAGAACCATGCTTGGCCAAGTTACCGATGCGATTGAGAACAAGCCAAGCCTCGTCACCGCCCAGATCAGGAATGCCCACTGGCGGCGAATTGGCTAATCCTCTTGGGCTCGCAGCTGCCGAACAGTGAACTGCGCCCGTCGCCGCCCGGTTGCGCGCGAGGAAGGTCGGTGGAGGCGCGCGCTTCATCGAGCTGGTGCCGACCAACTCACCGACCGCACACCCGCGTCCTGCGCCCTGCTCGTCCTGCCCACCATCTGATGCAGACATGCCGCCAATAGGAGGGGAACCATGGAACGTGTTCATCACGCCAGGGCGTGCCACTCCACAATGCACGCCGCGTGAAGGCTCGGTTCCAACTCCAGCATGCTCAGGAGAAGGCCATCCGCAGTCATCGGCCGCGCGCTGATGCAACTCTCCAGGCGCATTCCCATCAGGCACATCGGCGGGATCGCTCATCCCCGGATCAGCTCCCCAATCCCAGTAGTGGATGTCGCTTAGGAGCCGCTGTGCGCCAGTCAGATGACTAGAGGATGCCCCAGAGGCGGCAGGATAGGTTCCGCCTTCCATTCCATGGATGTCGACCTCTGCGCGCGACGGGAAGAACTTCTCACGCGGTAGGCCTGCGAACATCGTGACCAGACGACTCATGATATATCCGCAGCCACATCCCCCCGGATGGCGAAACCCATCACCTTGATTTCCAGCCAAAAGAATGACGGGCAGAGGGGCAGCCACGAGGGCGGGCGGCCGAGGCAACGAACGAAAGGTTCGTCGCATCTCTGGCGCCGTCCGACTTGGATCCGCTGGCCATCGGCGATTCCACGAACTGCCGCGCGCGAAACAGGAGGCAATCCGCGTCTCTCGCCCCTTCCAGGCCAGGCCCGCGCCAGCCGTTGCCGCGGGCGTTCGCGCCCCTCTGAAGACGCGCACCATGCTTCATCGCACCTGCCCCTCGCATGTCCCCCCTTCGGGGGATCGCGCAGGCCCTGTCCGGGGCCGACGAGGCCCTCGAAAATTTCGCGCCCGAGAAAGTCATCGTGGCACCGCGCGCCCCGCCCCCTCCATTCCAAGAGATCAGCCGGAAGAGGTCACCGAGAAAATTCGCCCCGGCTGGTCGGCGAAGCGCACCGCGGGGAGACAGCCGCGCGCCCAGCCGCTCGCACGTTGCAACAGCACTTGCCTCGTTTGGAAATCATGCCAAGGGTCGACCGATCGCAGTCTGCGGCCGCCACGGGCGCCACGTGGCGGCGAAGCCTCATCGAGGCGGGGCGCGCCGCCACAGCCAGAAAGCCATAAACAAATCAGCACCAGGGCCGCCCAGAGCAGGCGCACTGGGCATGGCATCGAGACACTCACGCAGTGAATTGTTCTCCACCTCGCAACGTTTAGTTGGCGCTTCCTCCACCAGCACGTTCACACTCGGCGATTTCGCCCAGACCAATCGTCGTCGCAGCATCGCAGCCATCGAACTGTAAGGTTTCGCCATCGTAGGCAAGCTCCCCATGCTCTTCAAGTTGGTCACGCAGGCTGGGGTATATCTCCGCAGACCGTTACTTTCAGCATCGACTTGCATCAACGCTGCCCCATCTACACCAATCTCACCATCCTCCTAAACAATCACACCGTGGTTCAGGAACGCTCTGAAACGACGCCACCTTCTAATTGCGGCAGCCCGTCTCCTGGTCCCGCCACAGAGCTCCCACAGTTATCGTTGGCATCCTCCCAATGGCTGCCATTGCACGGGATCGCTTCGCCCGTGCCATTTTCATCGACAGGCAGGCTGATGGAAAAACCACGCGCAGCTGAAGGCCTCCGAAAACTGTTGCGATTGCTTGAGATCTCCTCTGGCCCCAGATCAGGCTGCTCTACTGCACCGTCGTCACTGCTGCTGAACACAAGCACCCCCCCCCATGTATCGCCCCCGCCGATGTCGCGCGGCGCGCAGCGGGAGACAGGGCGCCGCTCGAGCCTCATCACCATTCGCTGTTCTTCCGACATCCTCGACGGATCGGGGCGCCAGTTGGTCAATTCCAAATGTTCAGTTGCCCCGGCGCGAACGGCGCGCGCTCTCGCCCGGCCACTGCGCCCCCATGCGCACGCGAGGCGCCCGCAGAATTTCCCCCTTACCCCAGCTGGCCCGAATCGCGCGGCCAGTGGAAAATCCCCCGCGGGCCGCCGTCGCCCGCAGTGGCCGGCCGGCGAAGTGGAGAAGAGCGTCGCAGAGCACTCGTGCCGAAGAAGGTCCAAGTAACTGGCCCATCACAACATCCAGTCGTCGGCGCAACCTCTGCCCGCTCCACTGGCGCAGATGGAAGATGGCCCACTGCGCGCCCGCGAGGCAGCCCTATCCGCAATTTCTGTCTGCCACCCCGGAGCCCCACCATCGCCCTGCCTAAACCCAGCGGGGCGCAGAGCACCGCGGGCAGCGACGCCGCCTCTGATCAGCACGGCGCGAACAGGCCCCTAACCGGCGCGACGCCCAAGAGGGGCGAGGAGAATCTCGTCACCATCGCTGCCATCGCAAGAAAAGAGGCCCCCCCGCGCCCCCCCAACGAGAGCAACTTCCGGCCAGTGCACGCGAAGCAGTTCATCGCCATCGCCGAGGGCGCCCACCGAGCTCGAGGACGAAACCGAAGGGAGCAACCCGCCCGCTGAACTGGTATACCCCGAAAAAGAGACAGACAAGCTGCTGGGAGACACAGCGCTGAATCGCGTAACCTCACTGCCTCCATGGCGCCCGCGAGCTCCTCCAAGAACGCGACGAACTTCGGGGCCATGACCTGGTTCTGCCTGTTCATCTGGGGCCCGCCGCCACGCGGCGGAGGCAAGCAGGGCAGACGGTCGAGCGCGCGAAGATCTGGATTGCGCAGCCCACGCTTTGATCCGAATAGCTCCTCGAGCCACCTCCAGTAGACACCCAGGCGGGACATGCGGCGGGCGCCCCACTTGGCCGTAGGTAATGTCGGCGAGAACCATGAAGGTCAGCGAATCCTCGGGCACAGACAAGATGGGCCAGCGGCGAAGGACACCTTCACGCAGCCAAACGGATCCCCCCCCAGCATCGCCATGGCCAGCCCCCATATGTGCGCGCGGCACTCGAGCTCACGAGCTCGACCATTCGCCACGTCGGCGCAGCCGAAGATGCGGGCTCCAGGACCACCGTGATATGGCATTCGCCACGAGGTCATCCACGCACCTGAGGGCGCCACGACGCAGGCTCACGCACCAGCCGCGGAAAACCTCTGCTCATCATACCCCGCGCGAGCCACCAGGGCGCATCACGGACTCCACCCGCGCGGCGCGGGCGCCATCTGGACCATCTAACGACCCACGTTCCAATGATCGAAGAAACAGGCGGGCGCGACACACCTGCAACCCCATCGATCACAGCAGCATCCGGGGCACTCGGGGTCGCGCGATAAGCAGCTGCTCTTGGGGGCCCCAGTCTCGGCACGAGCACCCAGGACCGCGCGGGCTGGACCAGCGCCAACAGCAGCATGCTGAAAGTCAGATGAGGGATCACGTCCTTGAGCGACGGCATCAAGCGTCTCCGCGACGGCTTCGGCCGCCCAACGCGACAGAGAACTTGCACCACCAAAATTCCTCGAGAGGCCGTTCATCGATCCAAGCAGCAGACGCTTCACATAGCCGACAATGGAAAACTGAAAATACGCGCGCGCGCCAAACGCGGAACGAATCAAAGCGGTTTGAAGGACCTCGCAGACAGCTTACAGCACGGGGCGACCCCAACCTCTGAGACAAGCAAAGTCGGCACGCAATGCACCCCTAGGGAAGCGACAGACCTGGACTAACCCGTGGACCTCATTCCTCAACCTCACGCGCGGAGCAGCATGGAATTGCCCAACATCTAATAAATGTGGAAAAGGCTGGGGCCTTGTAGAGATGGGCGTTAACATGCGTCGACGCAGCAGCCCCCGCCAACGAAGCGACCCCGCTGGAGCATTCGCGCCCGGGCGCCCCCCGCGACGCACGAAGTGTTGCACCCGAGCCAGCCCAACAGCCAGGGTAAAGCAGCTCGTCAGAAGTTTGAAAACCCCCCCACTCCGGCATCTCCACCGGGCACGCCTTTACGTCCGCAAATGCGTCCTCCGCGAGCGGCCCGCGGACAGGGGCGAGGCAGCGCGCTGCGGCTTGAGATGGGGCGCCGCGTGAATCCTCGCGCACGTCGCGATCGAAAGGAATGAGCAGAGACCACGCCCGTCGAAAAGAGCACAGACAATATAATTTCAATGGTCTCGGAAGCACCGATAGTCAGCGCCGCCGAAGGCGCTGCCCAGTCGGCGCATGATCGGCGCCGACGCGACGGCGGAGGGAGAGAGCCGCCCGGGCCAACCCCACCGAAGAATGCCACGACTAGGGCAACACATCGGGACAGCCGCAGAGCGGACGGTAGCGACGGCCACGACAAAACAGCAGAGCGCCTCCGCCACTTCGCGGAAGGCACTGGGACGGCCGAACATCGAGGATCACCGCCGCGCGCGGCTGGCTGGACGAGAGGGGCGATCGGCCGAAATCAAGTCCACGAGCGGGCGCGTGAGCTTCTGAAATTAGGCCCAAGGCCCACCCGTCGAGCTTCCACGCCGAGCACCGCGATGTCCTCAGCGAACGCCCTGCGAGCGATGCAACATTCCGGCGACAAAAGGCCACCAACGCAACAGCTAGAGCAATCGCCGCGTTGAAGAAGGCCGGACCGACCTTGACATCCGCGTCGCGCAAGCCGGGCGCCCCAATGCCTGAGGCGCCCCGCGCGACACCGTTAAGCTCGGAGTCGTCGGCCCGGATACCTCGAGAAAGAGCGGCTCGGCGCGCGTCGCCGGCCTCGCGCTGGATGCGATGCCCTGACGACATCCAACCCAGAGCACGTCGCGACCGCGTGGCGTCGCAATCCAAGCTCGGCACGGGGCCCTATTGCTTTCTCCGCGGCAGAGTCCGACGGTGCCAACCGCGACCCACCCTGTCGAACATTTCCCGGCCAATTACACGCGGTCTGGAATTCCCACAGCGCCCGCGTCGAGTGGAGCGGCCACCGAGACGGGGGCTGGCAAAGCGCGAGCGCGTTGATCTCATCCTGTTCAGCGATGCTGACCTCGCCCCCAGCACGCGCACCTTTCAAACTCGACCGGCTGGAGAAAGGCGCCCAGTGGGGCGCGCCCCTCACCGGCCGCAATCTGGCCCCTAATGCACTCCCGGTTCCCTTACTCCCGTCCGTCACGAGGCCATCAGTTTCTCGATTGGCTGCCACGAAAATGCCTCTCCCCGTCCGTGACCAAAACCCTTTGAGACATTCGAGGAAAACCTTCCGCTCGACCAGATCAACGTCCAAACGTGCCCTCGGCGTTTCGCTGGACTGAATGAGCGTATTCGCCATAACGCAATCTTGTCGCCGCACTGCCCTGGCCGCCTGCCCAGCAAAAATGAGCGGGCGCTCGAAGGGCCCCGGGTCTTGCGACAGCATCGCCTTAGGCGCGGCGTCGGCAGCTTCGAGGGTCGACTCCGAGCCTCGGAAGGCGCGGCGGGGGGGCCGCCTGCCCTGGGTGCTCGAGCGCATGGTTGATCAGCTGGTCAAGAACGGTTGCGAGCTCCTCCTTGTTCAAATCTGTTCCAGGAAGCGGGGGCGCGCCCGTAGGCGCGCGCGACCCCATATTCAAAATCGTTCGCGCGCCGGCGCGGCCGCAGATGCAAGCGTCGGTCGCAGCTTCGGGGGGCGAACCCACATTGCAAGATATATTAATCTGATCCTGCGATGATCTCGGCTGCGATCGAACGCGATGCTGGCCGCAAAGCTGAAGTCACCCGATACTCGCGCGGCGCTGAGGGTCGGCCCTCGCCCAGCAGAGCGTCGGCCTCGAGCGCGGCGCCAGTTGCTCAGACTTATCTCAGGAGGAGCCCGTGTCCGCGAACGTAGGTGCGCCTGATCTCCGAAGCACCATTGAACATGATCGCCCGACTCGCCCCCGCAGCGACAAGCACGCGAGACGCGACCCTGACATCAGGACCACGCGCGGCATTCTAACCACGCCACCTCTGGCCCGCTGCGCACTCCCATAAACAAGCGAAAACCGCATCACAGAATAAGGGGCAACCTTCCGAATACGCATGTTGAGCTTCTCGAGTGGTTGATGGTCGCCCTGAAACGCGTGAACTGCGGTCTGGATGGCCGCCGACTGAAGATGTGCAGCCGTTCCCATCGATCTGACGCCCCTCGACATCAAGGGGGCGCCAGCATTCCGCGCCCCACGCGATTTAGACCAAGGCGGAGAAGTCCGCGCACCGCGTGCCGATTTACAGACCAGACAAGGGAACGCGTCAAAGAAACAACTCTGGAGCTGCACTAGGCGCCACAATATTCTGGGCGATGTCGTTTTTTTTCTCCGCCGCCCGGGCCACCCATTATCACGGAGCGCTGCACCTGCCCAGAACACCTTCGCCTCTGCCGTCCTGGTCGTGGATCGAGTTCGAGGAACGGCGCTCACCCCTCGGACACCCGCCCGTTCGACTTGACCAGGTAGAAGTTCTTGCACGGAAGCAAAAACAGCATTGAGCAATCCCACAACTCTCGCGCCTCGCTTTTCACTACGGATACGGCGCGGGCCCTTAATTGGGCCTAGAAGAATATGGACTTACGCATGGTCTTCAACAGCTGCCTAGACTGGGAAAGGCATCCATCCACCTGGAAGACCCACCGGAGCAAGGACGCATAACAATTCCGGGCGAGCTTCGCGCCCAGAGTGCCCAAGCGTCGCGAGAGGGCTGGGCACGTCCCCGAGAAGCTTCAGCTGGTGAAGCCTTGGACCTCTCGGCACCGCTGTTCGCAGAGGTTTCGCGCCGCGGGTCGGCTTTGAAGGGACCCAAGGACACACGAATAAATACACACAAATAAGATTAATAGCTAATTTCCCATGTTTTCTGGGTTTTCGTCTTCCCCCACTACTTTCCACGATTCATTGTGTCTGAATGTTTTTTCCCCTCCCGAGTCTTTCCTGCGCCCCTGGAAGCCGAAACGAGCCCTGGGAGGCCCAAACTCCGAACAGGTGGCCGTCGCCTTCTTCTCTGACAGGGCGTTGGAGGCCTGGGTAGCCTCGCCAAGAAGAGCGCGTCGGTCAAGCCCGTGGACCTGTCCATGGGGGCAGGTTGACCAGCATTTCGATTGAGTCGGGCCTGTCCCCCTACAGGGGGAATTTGGACGAAACATAAAAATAGTCTAAAATGCTACCGGAGAAAAAAAAACTATCATAATCTTTTCAGAGCTGTAGGGCTATAGGGCAACAGGGCTATAGGGCTATAGGGCTCTAGGGCTATATGGGCTATTGGGCGATTGTGCTATTGGGTTTTTATTGGGCTATTGGGCTATTGGGCTATAGGGCTATAAGGCTACGGGGCTATAGGGCTATAGGGCTATAAGGCTATAGGGCTATAGGGCCATAGGGCTATAGGGCTGTTGGTATATGTGGCTATATGGCTATAGAACTATGGGGCTATGTGACTATAAGGTAGAGGGCGATAGAGCACCCAGGTCCCCGGGCACCCGGGCACCCCCCGGCACCTCCGGGCACCCCAGGGCACCTCCGGGCACCCCTGGGCACCCCCGCGCACCCGGGCACCCCCGGGCACGCCCGGGCACCCGGGCACCCGGGCACCCCCGGGCACCCGGGCACCCGGGCGTGCGGCGAAAATTGGCGGCAAACCTAACCTAACCATATGAATTCGCTAGGACCCCTACAGAGGCAAGCTCTGATTGGGGAAATACCCGAAAATATGCAAAAATGACATTAAAATAAGATCGTCCCCATACTATTTTCTTACTATTTTTGAATACTCCTCCTGTAGATGGACAGGCCCGACTTAACATTTCGAACGAAAAATCCAGCCCAGCCGCGACGACGAGAAGCCCCCAAGAGGCCCGAGGAAGACAAGCAACAGAAAAATGCGCAGAGCCTTCGACCGAAAAAAACCTGGGAGGCCCATACTCAGGAAAGCCAGCCTTCATTGTTTCTTGTTCAGAGCGCTGATGTCGGGCAGATCTGCTCAGCTTGAAGCCTCCGGATGCCCCTCGAGGGCCGAGAACAAAGGAAAACGCCAAAAACTAGTTACTCGAATTATCCTCGATGTCTTGAGGACGCTAGAAAGCAGCGGAGATCCGCCCGAAAGCAGCATTTCGGTCGACACCCCTGCTGACATGCCTTCATCGTCGTCGTCGCCTTCCTCGTCGTCATCGGCGTTCCCGTCGAAATCGTCGTCGTCGTCGTTCTCGTCACCATCCTCGCCCTCGTCGTCGTCGGTCGTCGTCGCCTAGCGGTCGTCGTTCGTCGTCCGTCGTCGTGGTCCTCGTCCTCGTCACCGACCGTTCTTCCGCAAGCGTGCCGCTTCTCACGGGCCCCCTCCGGTAGACGAGAGAGGAAGCTGTCAACACAGACATATATACAAACATCCATATCTATATATATATATATATATATATATGCACATATGCAAAAAAGAGAGATAGATAGATGTGCACACTCCTCTTCGAGAGTTCTGCCAACGACTCAGCGAAACCCCGCGGCCTGCCCGAAGGCAGGTTGCGCAAGGCGGCGCTGGACGTCCACTGGCGCTGCGCGCCCTCTTCTTGCCGCACTGCCAGGCGGCGGGGGGATTCGCCAGCAGCGCAGATCGACCCCCTGGTGGCGGGTCCGCCCCCCTAGACAGCGGCGACGACGACGACAAAGACGAGGACGGCGACGGCGACGACGACGGCCGCCACGACGACGGCGCCCGCGGCGACGGCGGCGGCGGCAAAGACGAGGGGACACCCGGGGACAGGGAGCGAGAGGAGGAACGGAAGGACCGGGATGGAGGGCGGGCGGGCAGGGGGGCACGTGGAGGTGGGGTCGGACGCACTGCCAGCAAGCCTTCGCGCATCAGCATGCAAGGTTACTGCATCGGGCCCGCCCATCCTGATCCACCGGGTGGGAACGGTCGGCGTCGTCCGTCGGTCGTCGCCGTCGTCCGTCAAACGTCGACCGTCGCCGCCTCCGTCGTCGGTCGTCCGTCGCCGCCTCCGTCGTCGGTCATCCGTCGTCGTCGTCGGCGGCGGCGGGGGCGCACCGAGCGCTCCGACGAGCGCGGAGCCCGAGTCGACGGCCATGCCCTCCGCTTCCCCTTCTTCCTGTCCGTTGCTGGCCCGCTTGTCGTGGCCGCGCGCGCGCTCTGGCTGCGGCCGGGAGCTCCTGCTCTGCGTGTCGCCGCGTCGCCGCGGCGGCCCCGGCGACACGCTGGGCCCTGCTGGCGGATAGCGTGTCGCTCCGCTCCGCGGGGCGGGAGGCTGAGGGGAGCTCGGCACGATGGCGCCTGGGGACCGCCGGGTGGATAGCGTGCCGCGCCGAGGCGTGGTGGGCCAAAACTGCTGGAGCGACACGCGAACCAAACCGCCAGACATTCCCGACCGCACAGTGCGGTAAGTTCCCCTGGGGCACAAGCTCTTTCTTGGTTCGGGACATCAAACACGCAGGCCCTCCTCGGTCTTTCCTGCCCCCCCATCGACGTGACCGTCCTCGAAGACCAGTACCGCGAACACCGATCCAAGCTGCTTATCGAATGTGTGCTGCAGTCACAGTGAAGCACAAAGGCAGAGAGAAGGATGCGCGCTTCTATCACGGACACACACATCTCTCTCTCTCTCTCTCTCTCTATATATATATATATATATATCCCTCGGCTGCCTTCGTGCAGAGTTGAACACGTCGGGCGCTGGGCGCTGGGGGGCGGCCCGATTACACTGCACTGCACTGATGGGCAGATGTTGTGCAGGCTCTTTATGTGTTCCTCTCTCTCACTCTCTCTCTTTCTCTCTCTCTGTCCCCCCCTGTCTTCCTCTCTCCCTCTCTTTTTTTCTCTCTCTCTCTCTCTCTCTCTCGTCTCTATAGGTGTGTATTTGTACATGTCTGTGATGCATATGCAAATATACAGGTACATATACCTCGCTCGTGATATCACTCTCTCTCTCTTCCTCTCTGCCTCTCTGTCTCTCTCTCTCTCTCTCGTTCTCCCTCTCCCTCCCTCTCCGCCACACCACCCCCTGACCCAGAAACGCCAGAGCCATGAGGGTCCGCCACGGGCGAAGGCGAGGCCCCCTGCAGGTCCCCCCGCCCCCCGCCTGCGCGGACGCCCCGCGGGCCACGCCTGCGACGCTCCCGACGGCCTGCGGCGGGGGCGGCGACCCCATGGCCATGTGCGATTGAAAAACGCACAAGGGAGGAGGAGGAGGAGGAGGAGGAGGAGGAGAAGGAGGAAGAGGAGGAGGAGGAAGAGGAGGAGGAGGAGACGGGGGAGGGGGAGGAGGGGGAGGAGGACCAGTGCAAACCTGGGTCACCTAGATTCGCGCACCGCGCCCCGCGATACGCGACGCGCGGCTAGCCTTGCGACCCACGCTCTCAAGTGTGTGACCGTAGATGGAGAAAAGAATAAAACTTTTGGCTCCTCTCCCCCCTTCCCCCCCTCTATTCAAAGTTGACCCTGGGCATTCGGGGGCACAGGCTCGAAAGGTGGAGAGAAGCGGAACCCCAGGGCCTCCAGCAAGCCGGACGCCAAGTGTGAGCCTGGGGGGAAGAGGGGGGGGGACGAACAAGGCTCAGGCCTCCCTCCTGGCCCTCCCTCCCGCCCTCCCTGCCTCTGGCCACCGCGCTGGCGAGTCCTGGGTAAGGGGCTGGGCTCGGGTGCGGGCTCGGGTGGGGGTGCCTCGTGTCCTGGAGCGGTTCCCTCCGGTGCCAGAGTCTCGTACTCGCGTCCCCTGGCCGTGTGCTGCCAAGGCAGCGGCGGGGAAGCCGGGCAGAGCCCCAAGCGTCGGACAACCGTACAGTCGGGCCGCTGAAAGAAGGAATGCAAAATAAGGAACGAAGCCCCTTCTTGGCCCTGTAAGCGCCTCCGTGCCCCATGAGGGCAAGAGGAACAGCACTGGAGGAACCTAAGGAACATCGGGTCCCTTCCGAACCCAAACTGTTGCTTATTTCAGCGTCTTGACTGTACGAAGGTGGCGGCCACGCCTGGCCAGCCCCACTCAATAGAGGCCAGGCGGCGTCGCTCGTCTGGCTGCCAACCGCGGTCCTCCCTCCTTCCCTCCATCCCTACCTCTCGTTCCAAGCTGGGCTACTGGGACGGTAGGGCTGGGTTGGGCTAGGACGGGCTGGTAGGGTTACAGCAGGAGGCCCCCGCCTGGTCGCTGCAGGGTCGCTGGTCTCGACCTCCCAGGCCCGCAACCCCATGCTTAAAGGGAACCATACCCAGGGTCTGCGCATGCCGCCCTGGTGGGGGGACACCATCCGTCCATCCGTCCATCCGTCCATCCGTCCATCCTTCCCTCCTCCTCCTCCTCCTCCTCCTCCTCCTCCTCCTTCTCCTCCTCCTCCTCCTCCCTAACCTCTTCCGCCTCCCCCTCCTCCTCCTCCTCCTCCTCCTCCTCCTCTCCTCCTCCTCTCCTCCTCCTCCTCCTCCTCCTCCTCCTCCTCCTCCTCCTCCTCCTCCTCCTCCTCCTCCTCCGCCTCCCCCCCTCCCCCCCCCCTCCTCCTCCCCTCCTCCTCCTCCTCCTCCTCCTCCTACCTCCTCCTCCTCCTCCTCTCCGCCTCCTCCTCCTCCTCCTCCTCCTCCTCATCCTCATCTCATCATCCTCCCATCATCATCATCATCATCATCATCATCATCATCATCATCATCATCATCATCATCATCATCATCATCATGAATCATCATCATGATCATCATCATCATCATCATCATCATCATCATCATCATCATCATCATCATCACATCATCATCATCATCATCATCATCATCATCATCATCATCATCATCATCATCAGCATCATCATCATCATCATCATCATCATCATCATCATCATCATCATCATCATCATCATCATCATCATCATCATCATCATCATCATCATCATCATTATCATCATGATCATCATCATCATCATCATCACCACCACCACCACCATCATCATCATCATCATCAGCATCAGCATCAGCATCAGCATCATCATCATCATCATCATCATCATCATCATCATCATCATCATCACCACCACCCTCCTCCTCCTCCTCCTCTTCCTCCTCCTCCTCCTCCTCCTCCTCCTCCTCCTCCTTCCCTCCCCCACAAGAGACCTTCGTCCAACACCCAGCCAGCAGCATGCCCCAACCGAAGCCCCCAGAAGAGTCTCCGAAACGCTCCAGACGCTCGCTGGAAGCTCCCGACAAAGACCCGCCCTGCAGGAGCAGCAGGCCGGCGCCGCGCGCAGGCGCGGCCACCCAGCACGGTGGTGGGCTTCTCGGAAGGGGATCGGAGACTTCTGAGAAGTAAGGCGACGCCAGGGCGAGGACTGCAAAGACGAGGATAAATCGAGAATCTCCGAAATCCGGCGGCTCTGGAGAACGTCTCGGGCCTCGCGGCCGTTTCAGAGCGTTCTGGGACGCTCTGGAAGCGCTCCAGAGCGCTCTGGAACTGATTTATCCTCGTCCGAGCCCTGTCCGATAGAAGGCTTCCCAGATAAAGTCCGATTAGACTGGGTCGGAGGGTCACGCCGCATCGTCGATGCATCACCGATGCATCGGCGATGCGCAGGCGACGTCGGCGTGGAGAACATCGGTCTCCGCATCGAGCCGAATCGACTACGCATCGGCGATTCGGCGCGATCCTCCAGCCACATGTTGAAGGCTTCTGAGAAGGCTTCCCGAGGCACCCGAGACTCCCAGATCTCCAACGATGTTATAGGTTTCGATCTGGGTGCCCTCTGGGGACAGATATGGAGCGCCAGGACAAACCAGGCCGGAAAACTGGCCATGTGGAAGGGGTCGGGACCTCCACTGCCGCGCATTGAAACAATCATAGCGACGGACGTCTGGGCTTCGATCTGTGCGATGCGTGGGCCCACGCACCTCTCGACAGTAGCTCGATGCGTGGGGCCCCGCTCAATGCGATGTTATAGGAGCCCCGTGCTTGTGTCTACAGCCTTGGTGCTACCACCGGGAAGAGCGCTGCATGAGGATCGAGGGGGTCCCCCTGGCCAGGGAGACCCTCGGCCACGCACACGAGATCCCCGGACCGAAAGCCCGAGCCGCTCTCGCACTTTCACGCCTGGACCGCCTAGGTCGTCGTCCTCCTCCTCCTCCTCCTCCTCCTCCTCCTCCACAAAGTCCTCGTCAAAGTCCTCCTCCTCCTCCTCCTCCTCCTCCTCCTCCTCCTCCTCCTCCCAGTGATTCTCCTCCTCCTCCTCCTTCTCTCCTCCTCCTCCTCCAATTATTCTCCTCCTCCTCCTCCCCCTCCTCCTCCTCCTCCTCCTCCTCCTCCTCCTCCTCCTCATCATCTCCTCCTCCTCCAGTCATTCTCCTCCTCCTCCTCCTCCTCCCTCCTCCTCCTCCTCCTCCACAAAGTCCTCGTCAAAGTCCTCCCCTCCTCCTCCTCAAAGTCCTCCTCCTCCTCCTCCTCCTCCTCCTCCTCCTCCTCCTCCTCTCCTCCAGTGATTCTCCTCCTCCTCCTCCTCCTCCCTCCTCCTCCTCCTCCTCCCCAGTTATTCTCCTCCTCCTCCTCCCCCCCCTCCTCCTCCTCCTCCTCCTCCTCATCCTCCTCCCCTCCTCCTCCTCCCCCCTCCTCCTCCTCCTCCTCCTCCTCCTCCTCCTCCTCCCTCCTCCTCCTCCTCCTCCTCCTCAAAGTCCTCTCCTCCTCCTCCTCCGCCTCCTCCTCCTCCTCCTCCTCCTCCTCCTCCTCCTCTCTCCTCCTCCCAGTTATTCTCCTCCTCGTCCTCCTCCTCCTCCTCCTCCTCCTCCTCCCAGTTATTCTCCTCCTTCTCTCCTCCTCCTCCTCCTCCTCCTCCTCCTCCTACTCCTACTCCTACTCCTACTCTCCTCCTCAAAGTCCTCCTCCTCCTCCTCTCCTCCTCCTCCTCCTCCTCCTCCTCTCCTCCTCCTCCTCCTCCTCCTCCTCCTCCTCCTCCTCCTCCCCCTCCTGGGGCCGCGGAGCTCCCGGAGAGCTCACACCCCGCGCGCGGGCGGACCCCGCGATCCGACGCCACAGGAAGTGGCAAGAGATCGGTTTGCGCTTTTGGGCGGCAGCCCGGGCAGTCCGTTTGGGGGAGGTGCCCACCGATAACCTAACCCCAGACATGATCGCGTCGTTAGAACATCAGGACGGTTTTTTTTGTTGCTATTTTCGGCCCCGGAGGACCCTCGCCGGGCCTCGGGACCGTCAAAAAACGACTCAGGACGAAAAACCGGTCCTCTTGAAAGGGTCTGGACTTCCAGGTTCCAGGGACGCCGTCCTGAAAAAAACAGGACGTCGCATGTCTAGGACCTTTTCGCTCTGGGCAGCCCACGTACGCCCGCGCGCGCAAAACACTGCGTCCCCACTGCGGACCTGCGCAGCCCACAAGGTCCGGTGATCCTGGAGGGGGGCGTGCGGGCTCGATGACCCAGGTTATCGCTGGACCCGGTCTCAGAAAATCACGACCGGAGCCCAGGCCCCATCTTTCTGCAGCGTTGGTCGGGTCAGATCGATCTGTGATGGCCCCGGGGCCCGAAGCCGGACGAAGAAGTGGCGACATCCGAACCCTTCCCCCGCCAACCCTCGATGCTCCTGAATCGATGGGAGGCGGGGGGGGTAGGGTCCAGGTTTCACCACGTGTTCGGCGAATTCCGAACCCTACCCCCGCCGCCCATCGGGTTGCCTGAGTCGTGGATCGGCGAGGGTGGGCTTCGGATTTCGCCGCCGAGCAAAAACACTTGTCCGTTAGCAGCGAGGCGGGGCAATCTGCACCAGCGTGGCAGCGATGCAGGGGCACTACAAAGCCAAGCGCAGGAGGCCCAGTCATGCGACGTCCTGATTTTTTCAGGACGGCGCCCCTTGAAGTCCTGACCCTTTCCCCGGGACCCTTTGTGTTGTTCGTCCTGAGTCGTTGTTTGACAGTCCCGAGGCCCGGCGAGGACCCACCATGGCCGAAAAATAGCCAAAAACTTCCCGTCCTGATTTTTCAACGACGCGATCCTGTCTGGGGAGGGAAAACCGCCGAGCAACAACACCCAGCGTGCGAAACAAATGCAGCGCCCAGCTCAAGGGGGAGCTGACCGGGCGCGCGGAGGCACGCGCGCCCCCGCGGGGCGCCTGCGACGCGAGGGCCACGTCGATCGAGGCGTTGCCTGGCGAGAGGAGGAGGAGGAGGAGAAGGAGGAGGAGGAGGAGGAGCAGGAGGAGCAAGAGGAGGAGGAATGCGGCGGGGAGGGGGAGGGGCGTCTCGAAAAATCGGCTACACGCAAAGAGTGGCACAGGGTGAGAGTGACCTTTGGTGCGCGGCTTTTGGGGGGTCGCGGGGATGCCAGACACAAGTGCGCAAGACGCTACTATCGCATCGCGTTCGGCGATCGGGGGACCTCCAAGGGCCCGCACCAAAGGTCACTCCAGCGAAGGGTCACCCTTACGCGCATAGCCGAAAAAAACGAGACGCAAGTTGTTCATCTTTCCCGGCCTCTCGGGGCCCTTCCTGGGCCTCGGGGCCGTCACAACACGACCCGGGATGGAAAACTCGATCCCTGGGAAATGGCCGGGAGGTCGAGGGCTCGTTAGGGGAACAAAAAAAGGCGTAAGCAGAAACTTTCAAAGGTCCGCGCGGAGTATTTAAACCCGCGCCAAACCTCTCTCCCGCCAGCGGGGCCCAGCGCAGATCCGAGAAATCCGCGCGCAGCGCCAAAGAACATATATGTGAATAGCGTTGTTTCTTCTTCTTCTTCTTCTTCGAGGCCGAGAGGTCGAGGGCTCGCGTCTCGAAAAGCTCGAGGCGCCAGGTGTCTGGGTGGAGCGTGGCGCGCCAGAAGTTAATTGATGGGCCTGTTTTCCACCACCACCACCACCATAAGTTGGAGGGGGAGGGGTCCTCCCCCTTCTCCTTCTCCTCCTCCTCCACCTCCTCCTCCTCCTCCTCCTCCTCTTCGTCATCCTTCTCCTCCTCGTCCTCCTCCTCCTCCACCCCTCCGAGGGGTCGATGGTTTCGGCGTTGCTTCTTCTTCGAGGTCGAGATGTCGAGGGCGCGCGTCTCGAAAAGTTCGGGGCGCCAGGTGTCTGGGCGGAGCGCGGCCGGGCTCGCGCCCCGCGCCGCAGCAGAGGCCGCGAGCCGCCCTGCGGGCCAGCCATCGAGCAGGGGATCGACTACCGGACTGATTTACCCCTAAATGAGCTTTCTCGTCGAATGTACGGAAAATGCTCATTATGCTCACTGGATGTGCGAACATTTGATGCACTCGCCGTAGATTCGATGGGGGAAATGGCTTCTGGGTCCAATCCATTCTGTAGTCGGTCCCCTTCTTGGCCTTCTTGTGGGCCTCCACTGAGGCCTCTCGTCGTCACGGCCAGATTCCCAGCGAGAGATCCTGGCCTGGACGCGCCCCAGGAAGGGTCTCCGGGGACGAGTTGTGACCCCATGGGCACCGCACTGTGAATGCAACGCATGTGTTCACTTGCTGTTTCGGTTTCCCTGCCTTCCTCCTCCTCCTCCCCCTCCTCCCCCTCCTCCAGGCGCCACGTTTGTGAACATTTGAATCCAGACTTTTCCTGCCCACGCGCCGGACGGCGTATGGCTTCGCCAAAAAAGCACCCTCGCGCAGCTACCGAAAAGTCCTGGCACATGGAGGGCAGGGCCCTCCTCCTCCACCAGGGCTGTCAAAAGTCCGCCCAGGGTGAAAATCTGGGGCTGACGCTGTGCAAAATCACTGCCCTGACTTCGGATCTGCCGTGCGTTGAGCGATTTCGTAAGCACGGCCGGGGCATTGGACAAGGAACCATTGGATGAGGAATACATAGTCTCGAAGCCGGTGGAACTCCAATCATGAATTGGCCATGGATACCACTGCCGCCTTCATCAGATAAGGAACCCTCCAGGGTCTGAAGCCTCCTGGGCTTCCTCAACCAACGCCCTCACCGTAGAGCAGAAATTTCCGCCCTACGTGTCAAGATCCTGTGATGCAGATTACCACCCTACTCCAGAATCAATCAGCATCGAATCATAACGCCGGATCGATTCGGATTGTGCGTCGAATCGGGCCGCATCGGCACGGAGTCGAAATCGAATCGGATCGGCTGCACCAGTATGCACAACAACGCCATGTAACCGTCAGGTCGCATCGGATCGGGCCGGCCGAAATCGACATCGAATCGGATTAATCGGATCGAAATGGACCCTGTACTTTGCCGTCGCTGCTGGCGTCATACTCTGCGAAAACATCTGCCTCACCTTCTGAGGCGGACATGACCACCCCACTTGTTCGCACCGTTTGGGGTGCCTTTCCGACACGCTTCTGCAGCGGAAGATCGCCCAAAGCGCGGCGAATCCGAAGTCAGGCTTAGGTCGGGCCTGTCCCCCTACAGGGGGATTTTCGACGAAAAATGAATCCAAAAATCGTTCCCTATTTTTTAGTTATTTTTGACCTTGTAGAGGGACAGGCCCGACTTAAAGTCAGGAGGGGTCGAAGCCCCCAGTGGAGCGCACCCTGCATCCGCTCCAGAGCGCGCGACGGGGTCGCTACCTCGCCCCCTCCCCGCCGGACGGGGCTCACCGCCCCGCCGCGTCAACGCCACGCGCCGGGAGGGGGGCGGGGCCTCGGAGGGAGGAGGAGGAGGAGGAGGAGGAGGAGGAGGAGGAGGACGACGACGGGGAGGAAAAGGAGGAGGAGGAGAAAGAGGAAGAGGAAGAGGAGGGAGGAGGAGGAGGAGGAGGAGGAGGAGGAGAGGAGGAGGAGGAGGAGGAGGAGGAGGAAGGGAACGAAGGAGAAGGTGGAGGATGTAGAGCGCCTTCTGTCGCGCGGTGGTCGCCTGCGACGGGCGTCAGCCCAGACCTCCAAGGTTGTGGAACAAAACCAAGGCTCGGGGTAGGCCAGGAGGGGGGGGCGTCCAAGAGCGGGGGGGGGAGGCGCAGTTCATGGCCGGCGGCACGTGCGCGGCCCAGGGGGGCGCCAGGGACGCATTCAAATGAGAAGAGGCGCCGTGAAATCTGGGGAGATGTCATGGCCTCCGCCATGACATCCACGCCCCGCCTAGTCACCACCCCCTCTCGGCCGCCCCGGAAGGACGTAGGCCTCTCGTAGTTCTCGGCGTCTCACGGGCCCCCGCCAGGCCCCCGGGGGAATCGTCAGCAAAAAAAATAGATCGGGTGCGGAAGAAAGTGTAGATCGGGGGCAAAAAAACGGCCCAGAGCTCTGGAGGGCGGGAGTGGTGGTGACTTCGGGTAAAAAGGAGGACGGCGAGGGCGAGGGCGGGGGCGAGAAGAGCGACGAGGGCGCTTCTTCTAATTAGAATGCTGCTGTTGTGATTGGTATTGCCACAGTCAGAGTGAGGGGGGCCGAACGGTCATTCACTCTCCCTGGGCGCGTGGCTGAAGTGGGGTTCCGCGGTGCGGAACAATGTTGTTGCGTTGTCATTATTGTTATCGTCGTCCTCGCCCGCGATCCACGCCGCGACCCACACCGCGACCCACACGCGACCCACCCGAGACCCACCCCACGCCTGCCCCCCCACTCCTATCTGAAAGTGAGGGGTGCTACGTATTGTGATTATTGAATCGCTTCGCTCATTCCGCCGGCCCGTGATATGGCATCGCTGGTTTTTGTCTGTGTGTTCGTTGCCCATGTTGCGCTCTTGGGGGCGGGTGTCGTTCGGACGCGTTGCGTGGGGAGTTTTGATGGTGAAGCAGTTCCCTGGGGGTCGTCTCTCGATGGGGCGAAATAGAGTCGTCGTCAAGATGCTTCTTTGGGGGGCCTCTTGGGGTCTGTTGAGAGGCCGTTCGGGGGCGCCTGGGAGACATGTTTGAAGCCTTCTGGGGCTTCTTTTGGGCCTCCTGGGAGTCTCCTGGGGCCTCTTGGCGACATCTTGGGGCCTCTTGGAGGCCTCTTGGGGCCTCTTTGGGACCTCCTGGGCGCCTTCTGGGACGGAGGGCTCCATTTTTGAGTTCTCGGTATCCCTCCTGAGTCCCTCTTGGGCCCGTCTTGGGGCCTCTTGGTCCGTCTTGGGCGGCACTTGGGCCGTCTTGAGGGCTCTCTTGGGTCGTTTCGGCGCCGTCTTGGGAGCTTCGTGGGCCGTCTTGGAGCGGTCTTGGGGGCCTCTTGGGCCGTCTTGGAGCGTCCGGAAGCCGAAAAAGCCAGAACACAAAAAACATCGAAAAAACAATGAAAATCAACGATTTTGGCCTCTTGGGGCTCTCTTCGGAGGCCTCTTGGAAGGCTCTTGGGGCGTCTTGGAGGCCTCTTGGGCTGTCTTGGGGGCCTTTTGGGCCGTCTTGGGGTCATCTTCGGCGTCTTCGAGCGCTCTTTGGGCGTCTCGGGGGCCTCTTGGGCAGTCTTGGGGGCCTCTTGGGGCACTCTGAGCGCGCTCTGGGGAGCCTGAGAGGCCGCACCCAGAAGGAAAACCATCTCTGAGTAGACTTGGTCGGGCGGCGGTCGGGCGGCGGTCGGGCGGCGACCGGGCGTTGGTCGGGGTACTTTTCGCCGGGGGACCCCCAGGGGCCGCCCCGCGCGCGCGAACTAGAAATACTGTTAATACTGTTAATCAGTTACCGGAGATCTTAGCACGCCCTGGCCCGTTGGGCCGGCGAATTGTCACTATTACTGCGCCAGTTATATGTTTCTTCGCTGGCTGATATACACCAGCCTCGGCTGGCCGTCGACTGCATCCGAAGCGAACGTCGAGGCAGAGCCTTGGGTGACTCGAAACACAGCTCGCCGCGGCAGCTGCCCGACCGCGAGTGCCGCGGACAGGCCTCCCACAACGTTGGGCCGCTGCGCGTGTGGGATGCGGGCCCCGGAGCCGGAGGTCTGGACGACCGGGACCCTGACACCCGCCGATCCGATCATGTCAGTCCGTGGCCCCAGGAAGTCCCGCCCGCTCCCCCGAGGGTGGCTTTTCGCCCCAGGTCCACTCGGGGGCGGCAAAGAGGGGGGCGTCAAAAAGGGGGGGGCCGCAAATCATGGCCGGCGGCATGTGCGCGGCCCAGGTTGGGGGCCAGGGACGTATTGAAGTAAGAAGAGGCGCCATGAAATCTGGAGAGATATCATGGCCCACGCCATGATATCCACCCCCACCTAGTCATCACCCCCCTCTTTGTCGTCATGGTCCCCGGGGCCCAGAAACGGCCCCCGAGGGCCGAGAGATCGGAGAAAAGGCGCCAGACCGAACAGATCACATCGTCGGAGATCCCGGGAGGACGGCGACGAGAGCGAGGACGGACACCTCGCGGAACGCGGGCCCACCCCCGCCGAGGGAGGGTTTTTGCGCTCGGAGCTCTTCGCGCCTCGCTACGCTGCGGTCCTCTTTCTCCCACCCGCCCACATTGCACCGTACAATGAGGGCATTGGAAAAGAAGGCATCTGATGAGGACCCCGGGGTCTGGAAGCCGTTGGAACACAAATGGAAGCTTGGCCATGGATACCACCGCCGCCTTCATGAGATGAGGAATCCCCCAGGGTCTGAAGCCTCCTGGGCACATTCCTTAACCAACGCCCCCACTGTGCACCTTACGATGAGGGCACCTTACGGGCAGGGCATTGGACAAGAAAGCACTGGATGAGGAACCCAGGGCCTGGAAGGCGGTGGAACACAAATGGAAGCTTGGCCATGGACATCACCAACGCCCTCATGAGATGAGGAGCACCCCAACGAGGAGCCCCCTGCCCCTCCATCGCTGGGAGCCCACAGCGGATGTACGCGCCCAACCACGCACATGAGCACGGCCCCCCACTCCGCGAGACCCGGCCTCATGTTATGAATGGTCGCGCCATGCGTACCCTCGAAACCAGCGTGGATTCCTGTACGCGCACGTCCCTCGTTCGCTCCTGGCCCAGGAGGAGGAGGAGGAGGAGGAGGAGGAGGAGGAGGAGGAGGAGGAGGAGGAGGAGGAGGAGAGGAGGAGGAGGAGGAGGAGGAGGAGGAGGAGGAGGGGGAGGCAGGGAGCGGGCAGGAGAGGCGCTCGTCGGATGGGGCACGCCTGCGGGCCCGCCCCCCTCGCCCCTGCCTCGTGGCGGGGAGCGGGAGGCTCGCTCGCGCCCCGTCTGCGCATGGCCAGCCCTCGGGTCGCTCGCAGCAGCCGCGGCCGCAGGGTGCTCCCGTCGGCGTCGAGCACGGGGGAGGGGCCCTCACCCGAGCAGCCGGCGTGGGAGCTCCCCGACGAAGGCAGCAGCGATCGGGCTTGCCAGCCAGAGGAGGGCGGGGGCCACGCACACGCAGCAGGAGGGTATACGGGCTGCCTGGTGGCCTGAGCGGCGAGACGCGCAAAGAAAGGCAGGCGAGGGCAGAGGATCTCTGAGGGCCAGAAGAGCCGCAGGATCTCTCTGGCGCCGCGGCCCTTGCAGGGTCAGCAAAAGAAGCTTCGAGCCTAAACATGCACCTCGGAGGACCACGCTGATGCCTGGGATCGGCACTGGACACCCCACTCTGGCGCGCGGAGAGCGCCAGGGGCGGCGCAGGAGGCGCTGCCAGAAAGGTCCAGCGCCGATCCTACGCGGACCTCCGAGGTTGACGTTCATGGCGATGCTTGCTCTTCTTCGAAGGGCCCTCTGGAATCAGCTGGCAAGGCCATGTCGCGCAGCCGACCATGAATCCCCTGTGTCCCACCAGCCGTCGGCGGTCCCTGGCGGTCTTCGCCACGAGAGCCTGGGCGGCCGCGCTCCGCACGGGGCCCACGGATCGGACGTCCAGACTATCTCAGGATCTGGAACGACCGTACCCCGAGGCTGCACGACGGAGCCATCTCCAGCACAGCACATGCCAGGTTCGCGCACCACGCGCGAAGGCTGCCGCAGGCCTCCGCCAGGAGCGCCCCCCCCAAAAAACAACCCTCTGACCCCGAACCTCGAACCCGGATCCTGGATCCTCGATCCTCGGTCCTGGAAAACCTCGGTCGTCGATCCCCGATCCCCGAACCTCTGGAGGGCCTCCAAAGGCCTCCGAGGGCCCCCACACGGCCCCCGACGTCCGCCGCTGCCATGTTTCCCTCCGCGGCCCAGGGAGTGGCCCCGACCGCGTCCCTGGGCGCAGGGCCCTCGTGACAGACGCGTCTGATCTCCCTGGGCGCAGTCTTAGGTCGGGCCTGTCCCCCCTACAGGGGGATTTTGAACGAAAAATTCGCCGGCCCAACGGGCCAGGGCGTGCTAAGATCTCCGGTAACTGGTTAACAGTATTAACAGTATTTCTAGTTCGCGCGCGCGGGGCGGCCCCTGGGGGTCCCCCGGCGAAAAATACCCCGACCAACGCCCGGTCGCCGCCCGGTCGCCGCCCGACCGCCGCCCGACCGCCGCCCGACCAAGTCTACTCAGAGATGGTTTTCCTTCTGGATGCGGCCTCTCAGGCTCCCCAGAGCGCGCTCAGAGTGCCCCAAGAGGCCCCCAAGACTGCCCAAGAGGCACCCGAGACGCCCAAAGAGCGCTCGAAGACGCCGAAGATGACCCCAAGACGGCCCAAAAGGCCCCCAAGACAGCCCAAGAGGCCTCCAAGACGCCCCAAGAGCCTTCCAAGAGGCCTCCGAAGAGAGCCCCAAGAGGCCAAAATCGTTGATTTTCATTGTTTTTTCTATGTTTTTTGTGTTCTGGCTTTTTCGGCTTCCGGACGCTCCAAGACGGCCCAAGAGGCCCCCAAGACCGCTCCAAGACGGCCCACGAAGCTCCCAAGACGGCGCCGAAACGACCCAAGAGAGCCCTCAAGACGGCCCAAGTGCCGCCCAAGACGGACCAAGAGGCCCCAAGACGGGCCCAAGAGGGACTCAGGAGGGATACCGAGAACTCAAAAATGGAGCCCTCCGTCCCAGAAGGCGCCCAGGAGGTCCCAAAGAGGCCCCAAGAGGCCTCCAAGAGGCCCCAAGATGTCGCCAAGAGGCCCCAGGAGACTCCCAGGAGGCCCAAAAGAAGCCCCAGAAGGCTTCAAACATGTCTCCCAGGCGCCCCCGAACGGCCTCTCAACAGACCCCAAGAGGCCCCCCAAAGAAGCATCTTGACGACGACTCTATTTCGCCCCATCGAGAGACGACCCCCAGGGAACTGCTTCACCATCAAAACTCCCCACGCAACGCGTCCGAACGACACCCGCCCCCAAGAGCGCAACATGGGCAACGAACACACAGACAAAAACCAGCGATGCCATATCACGGGCCGGCGGAATGAGCGAAGCGATTCAATAAAACATACCCCAAAAATGCCCAAAAATGCCCAAAAATAAAACATACCATAAATATTCAAAAATGGTCAAAAAATAGTCCCCAGGCTATTTTTTGACTATTCTTGAATGTTCCTCCTGTAGAGGGACAGGCCCGACTTAACCCTGGGTGCAGTCGTCCAGGAATACGGCGTCGTCGGCGGCGCGCAACGAGAGCCCCGCGGGCGGCCGCGCCCCGAGGAGGCCGGCGCGAGGCACCCGAGGAGGCCTTCTGCAGAGCTCTCTGGAGAGTGCTCGGCAGCTCTCGGAGGCCTCCGGGGAGGCCCCTCAGTCGGGGGCCCCCAAACGGTGCGTTAACCACACCGTGCGGTGAGTCGGTGGGGATTTGGGGTCACCGCACAGTTTTGGGACTCAGGTCGTTCTCCGAGGACGTCTCGGGCGACAGGGGCCTCCGGGGTCCCAAGACTGTGCGGTGACGGACCGAGCGGTGAGGTCTTGGGGGATTTCGAGGTCACCGCACGGTCTGTCACCGCACCGCTTCGGGACTCCCAACTCAAGAGGATCGATCTTCCGCCCCGGAAGGCTTTTTCAGATCGGGCCAGGGCCCGGCAACGGCCCGGGAGGGCCGAAGCTCAGGAGAAAGCCGCACTGGTGGCGTAAAAACATGTGGCCGATTCCGGGAACACGGATCCCAAAAGCGTTTTCATTTCTGGGGGGGCGCATCCTTTACTTCCGCCGCCTTCCGCCACCCTCCCGCCAGCTTCCGCCGGCGGAGGCGGCCTCGTGTTGCTTCCGCCAACCTTCCGCCGCCCTTCCGCCGCGGAAGAGATGACAACTCCTTCGATCCTCGAAGGCGAGGCCCTTTCTGGAATGCCCAAGGTACAGGCCTCGGAACAAAAATAGCGAACACTCCTACCACATTCACCTGTCAACGCCTCCCCCTCCCCCCCCCCAGTGCTCAAAGTCGGCGGTGGGTCTGATGAGTCGCACCTCGACCACAGTCACCCCCGCGCGTGCCAACTTTGAGTCTGGGGGGGAGGGGGAGTGTTCCGTAATTGTTCCCAGACATGCAACGTCCTGATTTTTTCAGGACGGCACCCCTTGAAGTCCTGACCCTTACCCCGGGACCGGTTGTTCGTCCTGAGTCGTTTTTTGACGGTCCCGAGGCCCGGCGAGGGCCTCCCGGGGCCGCAAATAGCCCCAAAAACCTCCCGTCCTGATTTTGTAACGGCGCGATCATGTCTGGGTAACTGCTTCCATCTACCGTATCCTGGGAGACCGGGGCCCCCCAGGGGGCCCGAGAGAGGGCCTTCGGAGGGGGCCCCCTGTTGGGGGCAGCTGCGCGGCGCGCGCGCGGAACCCGCGCGACGAGCGGCCCCCTGCGCTGGCCTCGCACGGCGCCGGCGACGACGCGGGAGATGGCCGCGCTGGCCAGGGCCACCGACTCGGGCGCGGGGTCCTCGAGGCAGCACACAGTCATGAAGGGGCCCAGGGACACACGAATCAAATAACAGGATTCCCAACAGTTTCCTATGTTTTCTTGGTTTTCGTCTTCCCCCCCCACTTCCCATATTTTCCCGTAATTTCTTGGGAATCGACGATTAATTGTGTCTGTGTGTTTTTCCCCTCCTGAAGTCAACCCGCAAAACAAGGGCCACGATGAAGATGCCAGGGCCCTGGAAGCCCAAGCCGAAGCTTTTCGAGCGGGGCGCGGCCAACGGAAGTGGCCGAGGATGGACCGACGAGGCAAGGGTGCACGGGCAATTACCCTTGGGGAGGTTGCCCATCCCCACTATGCTGGTTGACTGTATCAGCTTTCGGAGGTCCGGGGATTTCTCGATTGGAGGGCAAATTTTGACAGGTTCTCGCAGGAACGAATGAGGGCTAGATCAGGCCCGATCGAGGGTCCACTACACCGGATCAGGCCGGATCCAGCCCAGGACTGAGCCCGATCCAGCCGAACTTCGGATCTGGATTTGGCCCGTTTCCATCATGGATATGCCAAAGCCGATGCTGAATCTAACCTCCCAGGAGCTGCATCCTCGGAGATCCGCGCGGATATCTCAGATCGGCACTGGAACCCCCTGTCGGCGCCTCCGGCGCCGCCCCCGGCGCAACCCTCCGAATGTCTTACTACATGTGCCGTTGTTCTTCTCCAGGGTCCAGGAGCCCGACGCTGACGTTCAGGGTCTCCAGGAGGGACGAGGAGAACGCTGGGTCGCCGCTGGAGCTCGCCTCGTCGGGGCGGGGGGCGGGGCGTCGTCGTCGTCGTCGTCGTCGTCGTCGTCGTCGTCGGGGTGCTTATGGAGGTCTCGTCGCCATGGCTGGGCGCTGTTCGAAAAACAAGCCAGGGTGGATCCCGAGAAAAGTCCGGAGACTTGACCGTCGTCATGGGAGGCAGAGCTCCAGCGAGGCTTAGGAAGAGTGGCCTGTGGAGACATGCGGCGGAGCTAGACCTCCTTTCGTCGTGGCCGTTTTCGGCCTGACGCGGCCCGCACCCAGTCCCAACACTGTCAAAAAACTAGGAAAAGACGGCCCCGGGAAAAGTGTCTGAACCTCTGTATGTCCACGGTGGTGAAAAATCATGACGTCGGAAATCTGGGGAGCTCCGGCAAGGACAACGAATAGTGGCCTACGGAGAGATGGTTAGATAGCCCACTCAGAAGGGAGCAGGCCCACCCACCCAGGCACAGCAGAAGCACATGTTTGCCAGGCGTTGCACGCACGCACACACAAAGCTTCTCCGTCGGCGGCGAGGCAGAACTGCTGCACCAGCGGTCGGGGGAGGATGGAGGGAGAGGGAGGAGACAGAGGAGGGATAGGGAGAAGAAGGACGGCAAGGAGAAGCAAGGGACGAGGATTTGTTTGACACCAACGGCCGAATACCCCTAAGCAGGATCGGGAAAATTGGTGAGGAAACCCAGGTAGATCGCCACTACGACCAGGACAAATACAGAGGTAATCAACCAGCCATCGTCCCCAAGGCCACGAAGCTAGAACCCGAAAACACCATCGTGGAGGCCAGCGGCTCCATAATTAGCCTGCGATGTGGCAGGAAGCCAGGCTTGATCATCCAGAAAGCCACATACAAAACATACCTCACCAGCACGCTCCATACCTACGGGGCAACATGCTTGAGCCTCCGAAGCCCAACACCGCGAACAAGACCAACTCTGCTGAATACCAGCAGCACGCCGACGTCCAGCGAAAAGAAAGCCCTTGCCAGGGTCGAGCGGACACCGCGGCCCCCGAAGAAGAAAAATCATATGGACAGGAGCAGCACAAGTTGCGGCCTCGACTCCGCCAGCTTGACAAGCGGCATCAACCTCAGCATCAGCGATACCAAGAACGAGAGAGTGGTCGATGCGTTTTCCAGGACGGGTATGTCACCAAACGCTCGCCATGGACCGCCTGGAGCTCCACCACCTGGCACTTGCGCAGCTGGAACTCCCAGGCGTTGGCGGCGCGCACAAGGGGGTAGGGGCAGGGGGGAAGGCCTCTCAGAAGGCGGCTGGCTCTTAGAAGGCGCGGGCCTTCCATCTGTACAGTAGACAAGGCCCGCGCCTTCCAAAAAGGAAGGGTTGCTTCTAAGAAGCCTGCCTCCTCCCCCCTACCCCCCCTCTGCCTGCGCGTGTCCGATTTGTGTTTTGGATGCCATGACGATGGACACTCGAACAATCCTAGCATTGAATTAAAAACGTGATTTAACATGTGTAAAACATGTTCTAACAATGTATCTACCATGTTTTTACAACCTGTTTGGGACATCTTTTTAGACATGTGGAAACTATTTGGCAGCATGCTTCCTCTCCATTGGTCGTCCTCCACAAGATTTATGCAGCTGGAACTCCCAGGCGCTTCCACACCCGCCCTCTCAGGGACATCCACCACGGGGCGGGCGGGGGGCGGCACGCCGCCAAGGAAAAGCCAACCCGCCGCCGCGGAGGCGGCGCCACCAGCAGCCTCCTGCAGAGGACGCTCGAGATGACCACCGCGGTGCCCAGGCGCCTCGGCGGAAATGCGACCCTCGTGCCTTGGCGGCGGCGCACAGAACTTGCCGTCGCTCGGACATCCATGTCCTGTGCATGTTTCGGTTTCGTGCGTGTTTTTGTTGCTCGATGGTCCCGGATGGTCCTCGATGGTTCTCGCCGAAAAAATGCACACTTCCGAGCGATGCCAAGACAAAGGGGGATGGGGGGAAGCACCCCTGCTGCTTCGAAGGCGCGGGTCTTGCGTCTGCACGCAAGGCCCGCGTCTCCGAAGAAGCAGGCTTCCTTCTGAGAAGACCCCCCCTCCCCCTACCCCCCCTCTCTGGGTGGCCGAGTGCCACGCGCAGCTCCAGCGAACTTTGGCTCGTCCACGGTGTTGCGCTTCTCGGCCTGCGGCCTCACGGGGATCGTCGTCTCGGGGAGGGCCAGCGGCACGACGAGAACAACACGCAGCCGCAGGTGCAACTGCTCCCGACATCGTAGGCGACGGGGCTGGGCGACAGGGCTCGGGACGAACTCGACCGCGTCGGCGCGCAAGCTGGAGACCTGGGCAGCAGCGCAGCATCGCCTCCAGCCTAGCCCCGTGCTGCGCACGACGAAGCTGGGCAGCCGAAGCGCGTTCGCGTCGAGGTCCTCCGCCTCGAAATGCAGCGCGACAGTACTGCGGAGCACGTCGAGCCACTCTGGCTGCACCCCGGATGACGAAGGCCAGGATTGCAGAAAGCACCGCCCGAAGCCGCGACCCCACGCCACATCCGAGCTCCCCACGGCAAGCGACAGCACAGTGCCTCTTCGGCCAGCTGCAGCTGCGCGGCGAGCTGGCCCACCTCGCCAGAAGTACACTGCAAGAGACGATCCGCAGACACGCGTGCCCGAGACCTCCGCTCCGCGAGGCACGTGACGAAAATCGGGCGCCACCTGCAGGGGCACCTCCCGCAGCCACCTCCGCGCCAAAGAACTTCTGGCTGCCACCACCGCAAAGCATGTCGATCGAGCTTGGGCAATAGGGCGTTCATCCGCTGGTGGATGGCATGAGACGATATGGCTACATAGGAAGGAGGAGGAGGAGGAGGAGGAGGAGGAGGAGGAGGAGGAGGAGGAGGAGGAGGAGGGAAAGGAGGAGGAGGAGGAGGAGAAATAAGAGGAGGAGGAGGAGGAGGAGCAAGAGAAGGTTGTGTGAATGGATGAGTGGGCGAGAGGCAGAGGGAGAGGGGGAGAGCGAGAAGGAGGGAGAGGGAGAAGGAAATGGAGAGGGAGAGGGAGGGAGAAAGGGAGAGAGAGAGAGAGAGAGAGAGAGAGAGTGAGAGAGAGAGAGAGAGAGACATCGACTCCCCCGAGAGCCGGGAGCGCAGCGAACAAAGCGGGAGCCCGCAGCGCTCCTGGCGCGCGGCCGCGGCGGGACACACGAGCGCAGCATGCAGCAGGCGGCCACAGAGCAGGGCGCTGCTCGGCGAGCTTTCGCGTGGGGTGCAGACCGCTTGCGGACCCTATGAGGGGGAGGAGGAGGAGGAGGAGGAGGAGGAGGAGGAGGAGGAGGAGGAGGAGGAGGAGGAGGAGGAGGAGGAGGAGGAGGAGGAGGAGGAGGAGGTCGCCTAAGCTCTTCGGAGAAACCCTCCACCCTACCCCTACCGCCCACGACCTCTGAGCGGGAGGGGGGGGTCACTTCGTTCGGGAGCTCTCGAGCGAAGTGACCCCCCTCTCCCCCTCAGAAATCGTAGGGGGGCAGGAGCATTAGGGTTCGCACGCGGCCTCCTACTCTTAAGTCGGGCGTGTCCCCCTACAGGGGGATTTTGAGCGAAACATAAATTAAAAAGATGTTCAAACAATACCCCCAAATGCCCAAAAGTAGTCAAAAAAATCGTCCCCTGACGATTGTTTGACGATTTTTGAATATCCCCCCTGTGGAGGGACACGCCCGACTTGATCCTACTCATAGGAGGGTTCGCATGTGGTCTCCGAACTAATCACATGACAGGGCACCGCCGTGGAGAGGAGCGCCTCCCTGGGCAGGCTGGCCCCACCCAACGGGGGGGGGGAACCTCACGAGGCAGATACAAGCGCCAGCGCCCGGGGGAAAGCCGAGACCTGCCTATGTCTATGTTTATGTATTTATCTCTATATATCTACATATATCTAGATATATTTATGTATAGAGAGATATGGCTATAGATATATATATATATATATATAGATATATATATATATATATATACATATATATATATATATATATATATGTACCGCGCAACGACGACGCGAGTGCTTGGTTCCTCACTTCTCTGTCGGCGGCGAGGCGGGGCAATCTGACTACCTACCAGACCACCCCAACCCAACCCGAAGGCCCGAATTCGACCCGAATTTCGGGCTGGGGGGGGTACGGGTTCCATTTGTTTGTTCGATTCTCCCCGACCCCCCCCCACTGGAAATGGAGGGCAAATTGGGGCCTTCGGGTTGGGTTGGGGTGGTTTGGTGGGTGGTGACAATCTGCTCTCCCTGCGTGGCACCTCGCGAGCACTCGAAGTGGGCCTGCCCCCCCACACGGAAGGGGCGGAAGGACACAGCCGGGCGCCAGCGACCGTGCCAGAGGGCACGGCTGGCCCCAGCTCCCGGCACCACCAGGCCGGCCGTACCCAAAGGATTAAGTCGGGCATATCCCCCTACAGGGGGATTTTGGACGGAAAATAAAAAATACCCCAAAACTACTCCAAAATTGTCAGAAATAGTTGTTGTGTTACAAATCCTCAAGTAATATTTGTACTATTTTGAAGTTCCTCCTGTAGAGGGACAGATCCGGCTTAACCAAAGGAACCACCCGCTGACGCTAAATCGGCGCTCCCATCGACTCCCAGCTGCTGATCGATGCGAATCGACGCTAAAGACGGAATCTGGAGGGTATACCAGGCTCTCTCGAGTGCTGGCCGCTCAGTTGCCCAATATAGAATTCTGTATGCGAGGGGTTTGGTTTTCACGCTGGGTTCGTTTCACACTGTATTCGCTTCCGTCCCCATGAATGGGGCGAGCGGTTCTTCGAGCCGCCCGGCCAGACTTGCTTGCTTACCAGGCCCTCCTGATCTGCTGCCGAAGGAGAATCGGGCCGGGCGAAAGGGGGGGATAGCAAAGGGGGGGGGAGAATCAACTTA
Source organism: Prorocentrum cordatum (assembly GCA_963575745.1). Lineage (NCBI taxonomy): Eukaryota > Dinophyceae > Prorocentrales > Prorocentraceae > Prorocentrum > Prorocentrum cordatum. Next base: position 54,484 of record CAUYUJ010020027.1, read on the forward strand.
CGTAGCTGATTTCCCGGCGCCTCCCAGCACTGGAGGCGGCTATGTATCGAGGAATGGGCCCCTCGGTGGGGCCGAAACCAGCTGCGTGCAGCAGATTTCGTAACCCCCACCCTTTCCCAATCCCCCCCTTTCGTTTGGCCCGAGACGAGGCATCGGGGCAGAGCACGATTACGGCACCTTTGGATAAGGAGTCCAAGATCCGAAAGCCGGGGGGGAACGCCAACGAGGCTCGGGCGAGGACATCACCGCCGTCCCCACCAGAGAAGAGATCCTCCGGGATCTGAAGCCTCCCGGCCACATTCCTTCACGCACGCCCCCACCAGAAATACTCGGAGTCGGATCGGACCAGCCGCGTAGGGGTGCACGGCAGCCCCCCATTCCCAATCCCCTCCATTTCCCTAACCCCCCTCGTCCTTCAGGATTGTGCTCTCAAAGGCGCTCTTGAGCCGGTCCGTACGTAGGACCGTGCGTTCTCTTCGTCATCCCCCTCCTGCATATTGGTTTTCGCTCTCAACGCCGAGCTCGTCCGGCCGAAGGAGAAGGGCAAGGCCGACCTGCGCTCTCGCCGAGGGGCGCGACGGCGGGCCCCGTCTTCGGCCCACGGGCCCTGCGGCCGTGGACCCCCGCGGCCCGCTCTGGCCGCAGGACGGCCCAGCGACCGCTGCACGGCATGACGACCGAGCAATTTTCCAGCTGAGTATCGTTTAGCCGATCCCCATCCCCAGCGGCGTGGCCTGGGCCCCACTGGCCGATTTACCCCCTGGATAGGGATACACATATATATATACATATATGTGTGAATACATACATACATACATACATACATACATACATACATACATACATACATACATACATACATACATACATACATACATACATACAACCATACATACATACATACATGCATACATGCATACATACATGCATGCATGCATACAAACATTGGCGAGATCTTTTCTTCGGATGCTTGCCTTGATGAGTTGAGCCCGAACGTCAACGTACAGACTCTCTTACAGTAAACCTGCTGGGGGTCTCTGGATTCCTGCAGCCCCCTTCGTGCCGCCCGGCTCCTCAGCCAGGCACGATACTCGAATCCTGAAAAGCTCCGAAACTCATTGACAGTACACAGCGCTCTGGACCACGGCGTTGGTCGAGCACTGCAATCAAAAGCACACGCCATAGCCGCGCTGACGGCCGTAGCCCGTCCAAGGCAATGACAGCGCGGGGCGAAGGACTGCAGGCCGAACTGGCAAGGCCAAAATGGCCGTTCGTGCCTCTGGTTCAGACCTTCGCCTGAAGGGCACTCGAGAGAGGCGCGTCCGAGAGCTCGACATTCATCATCTTCAGCCCTCGGAGCATCGCCGCCTGGTCGAGGAATTTCGTCCCCAGGTCCGCCGGGTTCGACTTCCCGGGAACCTTGGCCAGTTGAAACCTTCCGTCCTTGAGTGCCTTCTGCACCCACAGCGTCGGCGTCTCCAGGTGTCGGACTTCGCCGCAGCCTCGTCGCTGCATGATGCCAAGAGCAGCTGCCGAGTCGCTCCAGATGCGAAGGCTCACTTCCCTGCCTAGGCCCTGGCACAGCGACTGCATGCCGATGGCCGTGCTGGCCGCTCGCACACAGCCGTAGAACTCAGCCTCCCCCGAACTCATGGAGATGGGGATCTGAGTCGTCGATGCCGTCACGATCAGGTGCTGCCCATGTTGGATCACGACTGAACTGGTGCTCCTCCGCGTGATCGGGCAGCCTGCCCAATCAGTGTCCGAGTAGATGTCCATCACTGTGGGCGCCCGCTGTCGGCCCCACTTCCAGATGGCCCGCGGCGCCCCGATCAAGAAGCGTCCAGCGCGCTTCAGGAGGCGGAGGTGTCGCTCTGTCGGCTTCTGCATGCCGCGAGCGCACTCCTTGGCCGTGAACTGCACCTCTGGCCGGTCGAGCGCCAAGTAGCCCAGCCTCAAGCACGCGCTGCGGTACTCTGCCGCCTCGTGCTCGTTCAGCTCGCGCTCGACCTCAGGTGTCAACTTCTGGCTCAGCCCTGGCGTGCTCAATGACTTCGTAGTGCGGGGGTCCATTCCGAGCTGTGCGTGCAGGATCTGCGCGTGCCTGGGATCCGCCTCGAACTCGATGGCTTCGCCCCCTTGGCACCATCGGTCTCGCCAGCGCACTACCCTGTTGAGGCACGTGATCTCCTTCGCGTCGGTAGGCGCCGGCCCGAGCACGCCCCTGTCCTTCACGATGAACTTCGTCTTCAGAGCCTCGCAGATCGACTCCGCCCCGTCCCGAGAGCCCTCGAGCACGAAGTCATCGCCGTGGTGGAAGAAGCGAAGGTCCTTGTGGCAGTACACGCAAGGCGAGAAGGCCGACTGGTCACAGCCAGCACCGATGACCGTCTCGGCAGTCGCGAGCTCGAAGATCTGGCCAGCGTCGCGCGTCCCGTAGAGCGCCATCCGCAAGAGCCCACACGTACCGATCTCCTGCGACATCGGATCCTCCTCTGGAAGCTTGATGTAAACCGTCCTCTTGATCTCGCAGTGCGGGTGTGCCCGCGAGATGTCCAGGAAGCGCAGCACGCGTCCCTCGGACGGGTCGCTCGACATCACCATGCTGCAGATGAGCCGAAGGCACTCTAGCGGCGGGGTCGCCGCAAACACCGCGCCGATGTCGTCCCCGGCGATGGTGCTCTGCGCCTTGGTCTCCTGCACGACGAGCCTGGATCTGTAGTCCGGCCGGTCGGTGTCGCCCTTGTCGATATCGACCCAGCGCACACTGAGAGGCCTCCGTCCAAGCTCGCGCTGACAGTCCTCCTCCCTCGCATAAACCCACACGCCAAGCTGCGCCATGAAATCCATCTCCAGGCGCCTCGCGGCTTTCACCCGCGTGGGGTCCAGCGGTAGGCCGGTGAGGTCGTCGTAGAACTCGGTCATAAGCGTGTCGCGCCACCTCCCGACGAAGTCCTTCAGGCTGATCTCCTCATCGTCCACGTTCGGCCCAGCATCCAGGGCCGAAAGCGTGAGCACCTTCTTGTTCCCAAGGTGACGGCGGAGGCCACGGAGGATGGCACGGAGGAGCTTGACCGGGTACCTCTCCGCCACACGCATGTTGCGGCCGACGAAGGTGGAATGCTCGTGGTTGCTGCCAATGCCAGTGGGGCAGCGCTTGCAGACCTCATCCAACACCTCCCTGTTATTACTCATCCGTCCTGTCGGATTCTTGGCGAGCCTGTCGCCGTGCGCGTCCGCAACCACCAGGCCGAACACGCACTGGTCGCCTCGCCCGACCTCGACAACCGGGAGAGCCATCACATCCTTCACGATGTCCAGGTCCCAGCTGTCCGCGCTCCAGGGGCGCTCGTGCAAGAACGTGCGGTCGTGCTTCAACTGCAGCGTGTAGAGCTCCATCACGAACCTCAGGTGCTCGCACCCGATGGCGTAGGCCTCACGCTGCTTCTCCGTGTCCTCGTTCAGGTACTTCAGCATGGAGAACGGCGCGCAGCGAGGACTGCCCAAGAGGAAGTACACCTCGAAGTGCTCGATCAGCTCCCGGCGCTGTCGCTGCTGCTGGCGGTCGGTCAGGTCCCAGCCAACCCTCAGGTCGAACGAGCCGCCGTGGACCAGACCGAAGAGGGGGGCAAAGCCCACAAGCCTATTCGGGCAGAAGACCTCCATAACGTCGGCCTTGCGCCCGCTGTAGCCGAGGGAGAGCAGGAGGGCACCGATCTCCTCCTGCATGTTGTCGTCGCCGGGGTCGTGTGGTGCCGGAGCCATCGCCACGTCAGCCGCCGCCGCGGCCTCGGGTGCTGGCGGCACCTGCTGAGCTGGGGCTGGACCGCCACTACCGGACGAGCCGCCCTCTTGGTAGACAGGCCCGGCGACGTCAGTGCGATGCCGCTTCCGCTCACGGGCATCCTCGAGCCTCTGCTTAGCCTCCTCGTCGTCCTGCATCGCCTGCTCGATCCGAGCGCGGCACTCGGCTGAGTGAGCCTGCGCCCGGGCGCCGTTGAGGATCGCGGCGCAGCCGTAGCAGCCCGGGGAGATCCCGTACTTCGCGATCTCGACGTCCTTCCTGATGTAGACGGCCCGCGGCCCTGCCGGTGGTCGCCCGACTCGGGGAGCCCGGGGCGGGAGGTCCTCAGCCTCAGGGATGGGCGCCAGAGGTCCGCCCACAGGCGCGACCGGCGCTGGCGCCGGCGCTCGGATCTCGATGGCCACCGGTACTTCGTCCACCCCCATGTCCGTCGGCACCGGCGCCCACGGCTTCCCCACGAGGCTGTTCAGCAGGTCCTTGTCAGCCCGCTGCTCGACCGTCAACCGCTTGAAGGTCCTGGCCCGTAGTACGCCCAACTCCGTGCCAATGTAGATCTCGTCCGTCCGAAGCGTGGGCCCCAGGTAGAGCCCAGCGAGGAACTTGTCCTCGATCCCGGCCTTGCGCTTGCCCCCTGAGAGGTACAGGACCTTCTCCGAGAAGCAAGCCAGGTCCTTGTTGAAGGGGCGGCCGTGCCGAAGCTCCCAAGCCGTGCGGCCGTCAGCGCCCCGCCTGCCCAGGTTGATGGACATGGCTGCGAACTCGACCATCCACGGGGTCGCTGGGTGCTCGACGCCAATGCTCACACCGTGGAGGTCGCCCACCTGCGCTCGCACCGTCCTCACCTTGGCCTTGACCTCGCGCACCGCGTGCTCGGCAAAGCCGTTGCCCTGAGAGTCGCCGACCGCGCTCTCCTCGGGTACCGTTTCGATGCCGTACCCCTCCTTGAGCTTGGCCCCGATGCGGGCCTTCAGGGCGACGAGCGGCGCCTCGCCGTCCGAGCGGAAGACGAAGCGCTTATGGCCAGCCGATGCCAGCCTCCTGGACCACGACTTTGCCGGCCAGGGATACTGCGTCCCCTTGGATGGAACCACCGACGCGTGGAACCAACGCTGCTTCGAATCTTTCCCGATCAGCAGCGGCGCGGCGCCCTCTCGTTCACCGAGGTAGCCGTAGTCGACTGATACCAACCACCGCGAGCGCCGACTCCTGGTGGTCCTTCGTCTGATGGCCTGCGGACAGGCCCCTGCCGGAGACGCACTCCCGGCACCATGCCCTGTAGGGCTCGTGCAGCACCTCATGCGCGGCTCGCTCGGCCGCCGTCGGCGCTGCGGGCTCCCTCGCCGGCCGCACCGGTGGGCCCTCCGCGACCTCCTCGTGAGCCGCGCCTGGCTGGCCGGCCTCGCCCTCGGGAGGCTCGTGGCCTGCCGCCTCGACTGGGCAGACCTCTGGCACGTACGGGTCGACGTGCATGTCCATCTCGTAGACCTTGTTCCTGCGGCAGAACTTGACGACGTCTCCGCTGGTCTTGTGGTACGCGTAGCTAATGTCCTGCCCGCCCTCCGAGTCGAAGACGAGCCGATGGCCAGAGTCGACCATCTCCGCGACGCTCAGCAACGGCTTGCTGATGTCCGCCACCCTGAACTTGGCAGCGCGTGCCTGGGATGCCCCAGGCATCGTCCCAACGAGGAGCCTCTCGCCCTCGTCGTTCACGTATCGAGGCGGTCTTGTACGAGATCGCCTGGCCGCCCTCGTGCACCGGGTAGTCCGTGCACGAGCCACGCGGCAGCACCGTTGCCGCCGCACGAGAGTCGATGCCCACACGCAAGATGCCGTTGAGCTCGACCTCCTCCGCATCCGAGTTGCCGTGGATCATGTTCAGGTCCAGGGCCGCGCCGGTCGCAGAGTCGACCACGTCCGTCTTGTCTGGCCCCGGGTCGTGGATGATGAAGGAGTGGAGGTTCGCGAACGGGTAGCTGACCTGCTCGTCCGCGTCGTTCAGGTAGAGTGCTGCGACCTGTCGAGAGCTCGCGCCGGACATCGCCGTCGCCGGACTCAGCCTCGTAGTCGCAGCCGTCGAGATAGAGCTGGCCGCCGATGGCACAGTCGTACTCGTCGACTGGGAGGCGTTGATGCGAGCCAGCGTCTGCTCCATGCTCGCCAACGTCCCCCTGCGCTTGCTCGGGCATTCGCGCTGGGTGCGGCCGCGACCGCCGCAGCCCCAGCAGAGTGGCCCAAGCTGCTGACCATGTGACTTGCTGCCGGTCTTGCCCTTGCCGTCGGACTTGGACTTGCCCTTGCTGTCGCCCTTGCTCTTGCCCTTGCCACTGGACTTGCTCTTGCCTTTGCCGTCGCCCTTGGACTTGCCCTTGCCGTCACCCTTGGTGAACGCACTCAGATCCATGGGCACGGGCACCGGGGCGATGGCGCTCTGGGCACGGCGGATGTCGGTGACCTCACGTCGGAAGTCCTGCCATTCCACCAGCCTGGTCGCATTGAGCAAGAGGTGCTGGCGTAGAGGGCCTTCCTCGAGCTGCCGAAGGACGATGCCGATCCTCATAGAGGCTGTGATGGCATCGCCGCTCCTCTGCTCGCACCTGAGGAGCTCTCGCTCGAACAACGCCAGCCGGTCCTCGACATCGCCAGTGAACGAGAAGTTCAGGAGGTTCAGCAGCTGCCCCGCGATGCGGGACCTCGCATTCGGTTCGTAGTATTCGACCAGCTTGCGCCAAGCCTGGAAGCCCTCATTCTCGCCAGCGTTCACGATCGTCGTCAGAGGGTGCTGCCGGCAGAGGAGGAGCAAGATGTAATACAGCTGCTGCGAGGCCTGCCTCATATTCTCCTCGATGAAGTCGTCGATCCGAACTGAGGCCTCGTCAACACTCTCTGCCGGTCGCATCCCTGCCAGCAAGTCGGCGTTCACAACGCCACAGTACGCCTTGAAGATCACCTTCCAATCGCTCCACTTATGTTCCTCGCCCGTGAACACATCCGGCTTGCCCAGGGTGCGAGTGTCCACGAGCGACTCGGCTCGAGGCTGCAGCACAGGCCCTTCCACCCGTGGTCTAGCCTCGGCCGCGCGGCCGAGCCGCTGCACCTCGGCCGTGAGATCGTTCTCCCTCTGCTGGCGGTTCTGCAGCTCCTGGGCCATCGCCATCATCTGCTGCTCTAGAGCCTGCACGCGCTCCTCCGCCATCTCAGCGGCGGTTCGCGCGCAGCTTCGTGAAATCCTCCAAGTGCTGGCCCAGCGCCGCCCAGGTCCTCCTGAGCCGGAACAGCTTGCGTAGCTGCCTCGCCACTCTCTTCCAGCCTCGATGGACCTCGACGGGCTCCCACCCGTCGCCGCCGCCTGGGCTTGGCCCGGCCGGCCCGCGCCGGCGGCCCGCCCCGGGCTGCCGGGGCTCTCCGCGCCGCTGGCGGGAGCGGGAGCCGCGGAGCCCGACCCCGTAGACTGGGGGGGTCGGGACCACGGCTCCGCTACCATGCCGAGATCTTGTCTTCGGATGCTTGCCTTGATGAGTTGAGCCCGAACGTCAACGTACAGACTCTCTTACAGTAAACCTGCTGGGGGTCTCTGGAGTCCTGCAAACATACATACATACATGCATACATGCATGCATGCATACATGCATACATACACACACAAGCATACATACATGCAAAACATGCATACATACATACATTCATACATGTCTACATACATTCATACACGCATGCATCCATACATACGTATCTACATACAAACATACGAACATACATGCATATATATATATATATACATACATGCATACATGTATGCATACATACATGCACACATACATATATACATACATACATACATACATACAGACATACATACATCCGAACGCTGGACCAGAGAGAGCGACGCAAAGAGAGGCGAGCTCATCTGTTTCATCTGTCGAAAGGCTGTGGACGCTCCCGGGAGACATGTCATCACTCTGGCCCCGGCAAGAGACAGCGTTAAAGGTAAAGTTGTTGAAACCAACAAAACGAGGAGGGGAAGGATGGGGGAGCCAAAACGGCCATGGAAGTACCGTGTTAGAGGGGTGTCACCCTCTGCGGCTCGGACGCTTTGGCAGGAAAACCGCTATGATAACAAACAATCCGAACGCTGGACCAGAGAGAGAGAGAGAGAGAGAGAGAGAGAGAGCGACGCAAGGAGAGGCGAGCTCATCTGCTTCATCTGTCGAGAGGCTGTGTACGCTCCCGGGAGACATGTCATCACTCTGGCCCATACCCATTACATGACCTGGGCCGTCAAGCTACAAGTTCCCTTAGGTGCTGGAGCCCCCGCGACTCTCGAGAAGTGACGATCCGCTGAACTAACAACTTGGCGAGGGAGAGCGGGTAGGGCCCAGCGATCTTCGTCCAGTGGATGTTAGAGCGGGGCTGCCGACCACGAAGATGAATGTGAGGCAACTTCGATCGGCAGCGCACTTTCACTGAGACGGACGGATCCTCCGATCTCATGGGGATACATTTTCGCTCAAGCCCTGGCGGCGGCAGCACCGCCGACCAGCCAACAAATCGTGTTCTCTTTTGCCAACGCATACCGAACATGCAGAAATCAAAAGTAATCGCACGGCCCTTTGGCAGTAGCTGAGACATCGAAGGTTCAGACCAAGCAAGGGGCGTGTGTGGGTTCTCTGCGATGATGGGAACTCCAAAACGGATACATCGGCGGATAATACTGATCATGAAGTCAAACGTGCCATTACCTTCTCGAAGCTGCTCGGCATCTCGCCCAGACAGCCCAAACACACCGCGGGGGTGCGATCGAGTCCGCAAGGGTGATCGCCTAGCCCGAGACCAGGTGGTACACGGAAACCCTCCGATGGCCCCGCGGATCTGCTTGCTCCTAATCCACCCGAAGACAACCTGCTGCACTGTACGGCTAGTAACGTCAAACTCGGCACCGCGCTTCAAGTCGCATCTGCTGCTACCAACGCCTCCGACGCTCTCAAAATATCTGGCCGCGCGGAGCGAACCAGAGAAAAGGTCCAGATATACAGATGCCGAGCCAGCTTGCTGCTTAGCACGTCGGAGGCGCGAATTAAGCCGACAACGAATCTGCCGCGAAGTCATCACTGCGGCACTAGAGCGCGCAGCAGCTGAGGAGTGGGGAGCTCTGGGGGCGACCGCTCGCCCCAGAGAAAGGCAGCCAGGTCCTGATTGATGGAGATGCCGTAGCGTCACAGGGCGAGAGGCGGCTCGGTGGCTTTGTTGGCGACCCGCGCGCGCTTGCTGTAGCGACTCACGCTGGCGTCGGCCTTCCAGCGCCCTTGACGCTTGATATGCTCGGGTGTTTGGCGCTCTGTGAGACTGTCGTAGCTGGCTCCTCCGTGGCGAAGGCAGCGTGGGCGCGGGCGCAGCACCGACGCGCCGCTGAGCTCCGCCAGGGCCCCGACATGCTCCGAGAACAGCAGCTGGTTGAAGGTCCAGAGCTTGCCCTGGCAGGCCTTGTGCTTCAGCTCGAGCAACCTGGACCTCAGCTGCTTCACCGCGCCCCAGTCCAGCGCCACGCTCTCGTCGAACTCGTGGGTCTTGCTCCCGATGTTCCCCTCTCCGGGCGACAGAAGCAGCATCCAGTGCCGCGTCGCAGACCCCGCCGCAGGGGCCACCAGCTGCGGCCCCTTCAGCTTGACCAGCTCCGAGGGCCCGAGGTAGCCGATGAAACAGATCAAGAGTGCGAGGGCCGCGTCTCTGAGGCCCTGGAGGAGGGCGGCGCCAATCATCGCCATCAAACCAACACAAGGGAGCGGCGCCCTGCTGCGGCCCGGCGCCAGCCGACGGAAACCCCCTAGTGCCTGGCTGGCGCGCGTGGGCGCGGCAGGCCAACCCTTCCTGAGCTGTGGGTACCTGTACTCCAGCGCTGCCAGCAACTTCGAGGCCGCCGAGTGGTTCTCGCCCTCGAAAAACAGGTGCCCCCAGTAGCCCAGCAGGTAGGTGTCCAGCCCCCCGGCCCTCAGCTCGCGGATGACGATCCCCGCCCAGCGCCCGAAGGTGGCCAGGTAGGTGTCGTAAAGGTCCGCGGTCGCGCCGCGGACCATGCTGGCTTCCAGGCAGGAGGCGCCCTGCTCTCTGCGCAGCTGGGCGCTCTCGAGGTGGGCCGCCCGCCGCTGCTGCCGCCGGCGCTTCCGCGCCGGCGCGCCGTCTGCCATGACCATGTCCACTGGCAGCGGCTCGACCGGCCGGGCCTGGCTCCGAGCGGCTGGGGCAGGCGGCCCGCCCGCGCCCCGCCTCCTGGCCTCCTGGTCGACAGCATGTCGGAGCGCCGAGAGAGAGGCGCCCCCTGCCGAGGTGGGCCCGCGCCTCTCGACGTCGCGGAGGTCTGGATGTTCCCGAGCTGGCCCGCGACCCTTGAGCCTAGACCCGCGCGGCCAGCGAAGTTGATTTCCGATGGGGCCCAGCGATAAAAGAACTTAGACCCTGTGGCGATCGAGAATGCTCTGACTCTCTGCACGTCTGATTTAGCTCTGGATTGGCTGCACGACCCTTCGACAGAGCAAGACAAGTGATAGATTGTCACCCAGAACGAGATGATCCTGACCGTGATTTTCAGCACAACGAAGCACGTGGCGGACTCCCACGATCGCACCACGCCCCTCGAGACGGAGGACGCGCTCCTCAGCGCCCCGGCGCCCACGCACGCGCAGCTGCCAGTCCTCCCGGCGCCCCGCGAGCCCGCAGGGGATCTCCTCGAAGAGGTGCCCGCCGGTGGGCAGGCCCGCCTCCGCGGTCGTGTGGTCGTCGATCTCCCCCTCGAGGATGCTGGTCATCGCCGCAAGCTCGTAAGCCTCCAGCGCGCGGCGGCGAGCGTCGATGGCGTCCTCCACCAAGTAGCGCCAGCCCTCGGCGACACTGCAAGCGCGGCTGACCTCCGCGACAGGGGCCTCCCGCTGCACCACGGCGAAGCCGCCAAAGTCGCTGCCGTCCTCCCCGGTCGACGCGTCCGTGGCGGTCACAATGGGGCTGCAGGACCTGCGCGCGTTAGCGAAGGCGAACACGATCAAGGAGCGCATCATGCGGAGCTCGGTCTTCACGGAGCCCCAGAGCTTCCATCTGGCGTCGCCAGCCTCCTCGATGAAGCGGTAGCAGGCGCGCGGCAAAGCCAACAACTCCATTCGCATGAGAGCAGCCCACGTAATGTGGGCGACCAGCAATTGGAGCTCCCTCCCCGTCGTGCGACCAAGTCCCAGCGCGTGCAAGCAGGCCAAACGGACCCGCCACAAGCGCTTGGACGTGACCGAGATGGCGCCGGAGTCGGAGTCGAGCAGCAGGCCTGCACTCCTGGCGACCTCCAGCGGGCTCGACGCCCTTGCAGGCCAGCCCTGCGCGCTCCAAGGCCACCAAGGCGTCGTGGGCCTTGAGGTCGACGCTGGGCTTCTCCTGTCCGAAGATGCCGACGTTGTCCACGTAGACGGCCGCCCTCGTGGCATCTGACTCCGGCTCGCGAAAATTCGGGCTCGCACGCTTGTCCGGCAACATGTCGGACTCCTTGGAAGCCCGCCGACATCGCCGCCGTGCCCGCCATCTCCCGGCAGAAGTAAAGCGACCGCGACCAGCCCATCGCGAGGACACGCAGTCGAGGAGTGGCCTCCTTGCCCGACAGGCCACGAGCTGCGACCGGGCCCACGGCACGCAGCGACTCCACGTCGACCGGCGGCAGCCTGAAGAACCTGCTGAGGCCTGGCGGGGTCCTCACTCTGAAGAAGGCGTTGTTGACGTCCATCTGAGCAAGGTACAGTGGGGCGTCGGCCGGGGTGCGCGCGGCTGCCCAAGCAGCAGGGGAAAGGAGGTGCGTGTGCTTCGGCTTTGCGAAGAGGCTGTTGACGCACCGCGTGTCCAGGATGAGTCTGAGAGCGTAGTCTTCCTTCGAGACAAAAAAGACGCCGACGGTCGGGTCCTCATAGTCCCCGAGCTCCAGCATGTTAGCGTTGAACAAAGATGAGCAGAATCTAGCGTACTCCCACTTGTTCCGAACTAGGGCAGCATCCGAAGGCTTCTCGGGGACACTGTCATTGGGGGCCGGCTCGGGCGCCAAGAGGAGCTCCTGCCATCGGCACCAGAAGTCGAGAGCAGCTCCGCGTAGACAAGAGCTGCCGTCAGTCAAGCCACACTCCTTGGGCAACGAAACCAAACCTGGCTGGCACCTCGCCCTCGGGGCGTCGACCATGTCGTAACCTGGTCCCGCTCGGGCGCCGCAAAGCTCATGAAAAGGCTTCCGCGGAAGTGCAAATAGGCGGGCCAGGGGAAGCCACCAGCCCGGCGATGCACTCCAAGACCTTCATCTGACCGGCCGACGGCTTGTGGGTCCCTGAGTCGAAGTCCGAGCAGCCGTACATGCGGTTGAGGCTCCTCGTCGTCTAATTGGCCCACAAACGCCACTTGATACTCGCATTGGTCCGCTTGCGAACCGCACGGCATCCAGCCGAGCTGTCCAAGAAATTCCCAATGGAGGTAGCTGGGAAAGGAAGAGGGAGCGGGAAGAGTTCACGGGGCACGTTCATGGGGGAGCCCACGTCGTGCTGGCCGCTCCGCGCGGCGTGCTCTGATGGAGTACCCAGCCAGGCCGAGCAGTCCCAGCCAGGCGCACAAGCCGAAGTAGGAGAAGGGGCTAGGCCGCCCCCTCGCCTCTGCCGTCGCCCTTCTTAGCCTTGCGCCTGGCCGCAGCACCGTCGGCCATGGCGTCACTCGAGTTAGGCGTAGAGGCGTGGCGGGAAGGCCTGATCAGATCATGATCCTCCATCAGCTTCCGCCTCTCCCTCAAGACGGACCCTTCCTTCTGCAGCTGCGAGGAGACGTACTCCTCCAGCTCTGGCCCGACCATCACCTGACCGCGAGTGGCGTTCGTGCCCATGTGCAAGTACCCGTCGGCCCCGTAGTCGTCGGCGGCGTCCACCTGCAGGAGCTTCTCTTTGTGCTTGAGTTCCGACAGCTCGGCCCGCCTCAAGGGCAACTCCATGCAAGCGAGCTCCCCCACGTTCAGCTGGTCGTAGGACACGGTGTGCTCGAGGCAGCGCATCGCCACCTCGTGCTCAACGATCCCGACGCCCCCCGGGCCCAAGCCGACATCCCTCTTACAACGAGTGTGGCGGGCCCGGGGGTGCCCGTCGGTCTGCAGGATGTAGTTGCAGCACCACTGCACAGCGCTCGGACCCGAGAGCGGCCATCCGCCCCAGTCCGGGCAAGAGAGCTGGCTGACACCGTCCCTGAAGTCTTGGTAGCGGACCCCATTGCCATCGCGCGTCACGTTCAGCACGCGGGCCTCGAGCTCCGTGGGCGTGGCGGTGCCACGGTCGGCCCCAGGACCCTCGAGCGCCTCCAGGTCCCCGAAGCCGTCGTCCTCCTCCACGTCGCACTTGAGGGCGACCACCTCGTCGCCGATGCGGCCCAGCCCCAAGCTCTCCGCCATCACGTGGTGATCCCACGTGACCCCGCCAGCGTCGCCGCGAACACCTCCACAAGACGAAGCCAGCACTCGCCAGGCGCCGCGCCCAGGGCGCGGGAGCGGCCCAGCTCCTCCGGTGGAGCCAGCCGCGGCCAGCTGAGCCCCCCCGTCATCTGGGCGGCCGCCCCTATTGACTCCCTCCTCGGCCTCGCATTCTCCGAGGATCTCACTCATCTCCGCGAAGGTCGGCAGGCCGTCGAAGCCAGGCACGTGAGAGAGGTAGGACGCGATTCCCCCCCGAGACTCGGCTATCTGCGACCCGCTCGTCCGCATCGACAGCAAGCCCGAAAACGGGCCCGTCACCCGAGCCTCTGGATAGACGTCCATGTCTGGAGTCACGATCCCCCCGAAATCCGTGAGGTAGTGCTCGAGGAGGCTCACTCCAGCGCACTTGGCGTACATCTTCTTGCTCGCCGGTCGGACCAGCGGCCTCTCGTGCCGCTCGCGCTCCCCAGCGTACTTCACCAGCACGCGCGAGCCCGAGGTCTGAAAGGAGGAGTCGAGACGCTTGCCAGGCTCCATAGCAGCACCCACAGGAACAGCAGCCGACCACCACTCCAGTCACAAAGCAGACCACCGCGATGGTGTGAGCGCTGCCGAAGACGGCCTGCTGGAGAGCACAATCCGCGAACTCCTCGAAGACCCCTGGCGACACCTACGATGTCAGGCGGCCGAGCGCAGCAGCCACGGGGGAAGCAGCGCCGAGGAACTGTAGCATGCGGACCGCACGAGCGAAGCGAGCTTGAGCCAACGGGAGCGTCCACATGAAAAAAAAAACATCATACCTACCTACCTACCTACCTACCTACCTACCTACCTACCTACCTACCTACCTACCTACCTACCGACCTACCTACCTACCTACCTACCTACGTGCATGCATGCATGCATGCATGCATGCATGCATGCATGCATACATACATACATGCATACATACATGCATGCATACATACATACATACATACATACATACATACATACATACATACATACACACATACATACACCTACCTACCTACCTACCTACCTACCTACCTACCTACCTACCTACCTACCTACCTACCTACCTACATACATGCATACATACATACATACATACATACATACGTACGTACGTACGTACACACCTACATACATACATACATGCCTACCGACCTACCTAACTACCTACATACATACATACAGACAGACAGGCAGACAGACAGACAGACAGATAGACATACAGACATACAGACATACATACATACAGGCATACAGACATACATGCTTGCATGCATGCATACACACAGACATGCATAGGTCGTTCCCTTTGGGTTTCGAGGGGTGTATCCCCAACTGGGGAATCATTTGGTGGGGGTCTCGAAGGGGATGGGGGGGGATGGGGATGGGGCTCGGATAAACGATACTGACCAGCGGCGCCAGTCACATCAACGACCGTGCCGCAGAGGCCGCTGATACAGCAGGGGTTCGACCACGAGAAACCCTTCACAAGAAGCCCAACCCTGAGGCGCCAGGGCGTCCATTCGTTTTGTTGGTGCGGGAACGTGGCGCTCTCCATAGCAAAGCCATCGAAACCCACGCAACCCAGGGCACTCTGGATGCAAGCAGGGTGCTCCTTGGCATACTTCCAACTGTGGGGTTGGAACTCTGGCTGATGCCCGCGGCAGCAGTTCCAGCACTAATGGGTGGTCTGTGAGTCTGGCACTGTGAGACCAGCGCTGTGGGGAGGGCGGATGCCGCCATCAGCGCAGTCCCCCCCCGTCAGCGGTTCCTCGGACACCAGTCGGCCTGAGACTGGCACACCGGCCGTTGGCCGACCTGGGCCACGGCCGTGGCAGAAGCGTATACCCAGACGTGCGACGTCCTGATATTTTTCAGGACGGCGTCCCTGGAAATCCCGACCCTTTCCCCGGGACCCGTTTTGCGTCCTGAGTCGTTTCTTGACGGTCCCGTGGCCCGGCGAGGGCCCCCCTGGGGCCGAACAAAAAAAAAACTAGCCAAAAACCTTCCGTCCGGATGTTTTCACGATGCTTTCTTGTTTAGGCATACGCGTGAGCACGCGCGCCAAGCGCGCGAGGGGAGGCCGGCGAAGGACTGGTGGCATGCGGCCTCGTCGCCGCCCGCCCCGCCGGGCACGAGGCTGCTCCGCCACGGCCGGAGCCGGCCCGGCCAAGGCCGCGCGGGCATCCCGAGCAGCCGCGGGCGGCAGGCAACAGCGAGGAGGAGAAGGAGGAGGAGGAGGAAGAGAGGAGGCGGGAGAAGGAGGAGGGAGGAGGAGGAGGAGGAGGAGGAGGAGGAGGAGGAAAAGGAGGCGGGAGAAGGAGGAGGGAGGAGGAGCAGGAGGAGGAGGAGGGAGGAGGAGGAGAAGGAGGAGGAGGAGGAGAAGGGATGGCGGGGGGTCTGCGCGCCCGCGTATGCCCAGACAGGATCGCGTCGTACAAGAAAAATCAAGACGGGGGGGTGATGGGGGCTGTTCTCGGCCCCCGGCGGGTCCTCGCCGGGCCTCGGGACCGTCAAGAAACGACTCAGGACGAACAACCGGTCCTGGGGAAAGGGTCGGGACTTCCAGGGACGCCGTCCTGAAAAAATTAAGACGTCGCATGTCTGTGTGCACATGTGGGGGGGGGAGAGAGAGACGGTGGGCTCGACGACCTCCTCGTCTTCCTCCTATGGCGGCGGCAGTCCAGGGGCTCGGCCCGCCGGTCGGCCCCGACGGGCATGCTGCACCAGAGGGCAGCCGAGCGCAACGCGACGCCTCGGGGCGTCACCCGCGGCCCACGGCTGGGGGCCCGCAAGGAGTCGGGCGGTCGCGAGGCGCGTCACCGGCGCGCGTGGCGCGTCGCCGGGAGCAGCTGCGGAGGGCGCGTGGCCTCGCATGCTGGGGTGGCGAGGGCCGTCGGGCGAGGGAGGCGGACGCCCCCCCCCCCCCCTTGCATTCCTCGCGCTCGTCGTCGTCGGCGGCCGCCGAAGCCCCATGTGCCCATGTGCCACCTGCCATGCGCTCTGGGGCGGCCGTCGCGGCCGCAGCGGTGGGATGGCTAGTTCGGCGAAGGCGGTCGGGTGAGAGGAGGTGGGCGTCGCCCTCGTAGTCCCCACGCTCATGGTCGTCTCCGGCATCGCACACCCCATGTGCCGGATGCGAAGCGGTCGAACCCCCCCCCCTGGCATTGGTGCTCGAAGGCGCCCGTCGCGTGGGCGGCGGCGCACGGCTCGGAGCCGTCGCGGCCACGGCAGTGCAATGTTTGGCATGGCGAGGGCAATCGAACGAGGGGGGGTGGGCGTACTCCTCGTAGTCCCCACGCTCGTCGTCGCCGCGGGCCTCGGACCTCCATGCGCCAGATGCGAGGCGATCGGGCCCCGCATTGCACCCGGTGCTGGTGCTCGAGGGCGGCCAGTCGCGCGGGTGGCGGCGCACGGCTCGGAGCGCGGCCGCAGCGGTGAGATGGTTGATAAAGGCACTCCGCTGATCACGGAGGGCCACGGCGGACCTGTGACTACCTGCCAGACCACCCCAACCCAACCCGAAGACCCGAATTTCGGGTTGGGGGGGGTATGGGCTCCATATATGTTTTTTCGATGTTCCCGGACCCCCCCACACTGGAAATGGAGGGCAAATTGAGGTCTTCGGGTTGGGTTGGGGTGGTTTGGTGGGTGGTGAACCTGGGGACGGCGCTGCTCCGTCGCAGAATCGAGGGCCACGGTGGCCCTGGCGCGCTGGCAGGGCGCCGGGCCGCCAGGGGTTGGTCCAGGCGCACGTCCTCTCGGACGTCGCGCAGGGCTCCGCAGGGCCCGTGGCGTAGAGCAGCAGGAAGGCCGAAGACAGGTGCTCTCAAGAGAGGGCCAGTGCCGAACACCGATGACAAGGTAGTCCCCGATGCGCGCACGGGCGCATTGCACGAAGCCCTGCATGGCGCGCTGGCCCCGCGGCGGCGGAGCGAGGGGTGAAGGCGTAGTTGTCGCGCGGCAGCCCTTGCCCGTGGCGGCCGCGGCGAATGGAAGGTATGGAAGAAAGGTGCATCCCTGTGCCGCAGGGAGTTCAGCCTCACGAGGAGGATGAGTGAAAATGAGGGTGAGAGAGAAAGAGAGAGATGAATGCGACATGCCTGTATATGTAGAGAGATAGAGAGGGTGAGAGAGAAAGAGAGAGAAGAGTGTGACATGCCTATATATGTAGAGAGAGAGAGAGAGAGACAGACAGGCAGGCAGACAGACAGACAGGCAGACAGGCAGACAGACAGGCAGACACAGACAGACGAACAGAGACGGAGACAGAGACAGAGACAGAGGCAGAGACAGAGACAGAGACAGGAGCAGGAGGAGAGGGAAGAGGGAAGGCAGAGGGGGGTGGTGGTGGAGCTCCGCTGCGACCAAGGCTCACTGGTCGAAGGACTTGAGACATGACTTGGGGCAACCTCCTCAGTCACAAGCCCCGGTGCCCCACGACCAGGGGGCCTTATAGCGACGGTGCCGCTCGGCGCCCTCCGACGCACGGCCTCGACCGAACGAGCGGGAGAGCAGCGAGGCAGGTCGCAGCAGGACGAGGACGAGGGCGAAGGCGAGGAGGAGGGCACGCACCACCTCCCTCTCGGGGCAGGCCGCCGCGGACCACCCCAGCGCCGACACGCGGAGTCTGTGCGGCGCGGCGCCGCGCGCCCGCGGCCCACCGCGTCACAGCTCGGCGCGCCCCGCACGCGAGGCATCCCCGGAGACCCAGTCGCCCTGGCAGGCTCGGCACGCGCGTCGGAACGACGAGGCATCGGGGCAGAGCACGAGGATCGGGTCGGGCGAAAGGGGGGGATAGCAAAGGGGGGGTTTGAGAATCAGCTCACGTAGCTGATTTTCCCGGCGCCTCCTGGCGCCGGAGGCGGCTATGTATCGAGGACTGGGCCCCTCGGTGGGGCCGAAACCAGCTGCATGCAGCAGATTTCATAACACCCCCCTACCCAATCCCCCCCTTTCGTCTGGCCCGAGAGGAGGGCACTGGGTACTCTGGATCGCTTGATAATCGCCCCCCCTTGGAGTGCCAGGGGGGGTTGGCCGCGGCGCGTCCGCTGGGGTGCCAGGGGGGGTCTGGGTTCGTTCCCTTCCCCGCTGGGGCGCGGGGGTGGTGCTGGGGGGGGTGGCCGCGCCGCGTTTTCACATTTTTCACACTCCAGCTGATGAATAAGAAGTTCGGAGTAAGGAACCTTTGGATAAGGAGTCCAGGATCTGAAAGCCGGGGGAACGCCCACGGAGGCTTGGGCGCGGACATCACCGCCGCCCCCACCAAAGAAGAGATCCTCCAGGATCTGAAGCCACCCGGCCAGAGTCCTTCACGAACGCCCCCACCAGAAATACTCGGAGTCGGATCGGACCGGCCGCGCAGGGCCGCTGCGAGCGCATCGAACCGCGCCAGACCGCCGAGAACAGCAGAACCCAGTCGGATCGGGATGGCCGGAATCGGTATCGGAGCGGATCGATCGGATCGAAGCCCAGACCCCCGACCTCAGGAAGTTGTCACAACGTCGTCCCACGGAGGTCTCGACCCATTGCCTGTGACCCGTTTCTCATCCCGAGTCGCTCTTGATGGTCGCGGGGCCTGGCGAGGGTCCTGGCAGGCCGAAAATAACAACAACTCAAACACCTTCATTCTCGATACGCTGGAGCTCTGGGCACGGGCCCCAACCTTATCGCCGTCGAAGCTGCCAGTGAACTTCTTCAGCTCACATTTCCTCGAGGGGGAACGATACGAGGGGGACCGGCACAGGGGCGGGCACATCGAGCTTGAAGCGCCGGTATATCGCCGACAGGTCGGCGATAAGCCTCCTCCTCCTCCTCCTCCTCCTCCTCCTCCTCCTCCTCCTCCTCGGCGAAACCGCACGCTCCTGGGCGGGGCGGGCGATCGAGCCATCGTCGGTGATCGATGGACGATCGGGGGTCGATGCGTGCCCCCTCTGAGCCTAATCCTCCCCGAGCGTTGCCCCTTGACTTCCTGGTGCCGATGTGCAGGTTCCAGTGGTGGCAGCCCTCGTCCGCCTCGCAGGCCTTCGCACACGCCGCCACGTCGCGGGCGCCATCGGCCACCTCTAGAATAAGAAGAAGAAGAATAAGAAGAAGAATAGCAAGAAACAGATGTTAGCCAGCGTGGCCCCAAACAGCAAGTCACTGCACTGTGGATGTGTGAGCCACGTCGTGCAAACTACGTGGTGAAAGCTATGTGATGCAGTTAATGTTTACCCATGAACTGACACATCCCATGCTCTTGCAAACATCCCACTCACCCACCCGCAACTTGGTGTGCAAAACCCATGCCCATGCGGTGGCGATTGCGATGCATGCTTGGCGCTAGTTGGTGCATCCCTGCGGCCGCGCCATCCCGAGCACGCGCGCGCAGCGGCCAGCTAGTTTGGTGCTGCCGACGCGGCCGCGGTGGCGATGATCGCTGCGGGCACTTCACTGCGAGTCGGCGACTTGGGCGGGCGCGTATCATGGCAACGCCGACAACGGTGGAGGCGATGATGATAGTGGCGATGCTGGTGACGATGTTCGCACCGACGAAGGCGCGGCCAGTGCGGGCGCCGATGCTGATCACGCCGACGACGATGACGGCGTCCTCGCGTCGGTGATGAAGGTTTTGAAAAAGGTTCGACATGCGCGCGCGGCCGACGCGCGAGTGGCCCGCATGGTTTGATTTGACACGGATCGTGCCCCCCAGCACGCGCGCAAGGGCGTGCGAATGATGTCGGCATGCGGCGCCAGAGGCCCGTTTGGCAGAATTCCCTGAAGATGTTGAAAACCTCTGGTCTCCTCAAGAATTCGCAAGAGCGCGCGTAAGCTTCTTTGGGAAACTGATGTTGCGAAACCTTGTGTTTTTGAATGTGTTCTGGACATTCGGTTTTGAAATCGCTACGAAACCGAAGGTTCTTGCCGGATTTCGGCATGCGCGCGCGACGACGCGCGCGTGTGCACTTCGTCCGATTTGTTGCAAAGGGATTCTGAAATCTGCGGATTTGTGTAAAACGAGTGCGCGCACATTGTATTTGTTGCAGAGGATGGCGGGGGGGGTCGATACCAGCTCGGCTGGGTTGGTGCGAGTTGACACTTAGGACGGAGGATGGGGCAGAACCATACGCAAATTGTACTGCGAAAAGGTGGACCGATGAAGCCGGGGGAGGGGGGGGGATCCTAACTCTTCTCCTAATTCTTCATTGGAAGAAGAATTTGAGTGGTGCAAGGCAGAGGCGGCAGCCAAGCGGCGACGGGCGGATGCGCGGCGAAACCTCGCCGGACCCACGCTACACACGAGGCGGCCACGAGGTGGCCACGGGCGGCCACGTGGGGAGACCTCGCGAGAACGCGCGAGGCGGCCACGCGGCGGCAACGTGGCGAAGCCTCGCCGAACCCACCCAGCGCACGAGGCGGCCACGAGGCGGCCACGTCATGGGCGGCAAGCGAAAACTCGCAGGGCGCACCCAGGCGCACGAGGCAGCCACAAAGCGGCCACGAAGCGGCCACGAGGCGGCAACGTGGAAAATGCTCGCCGGACCCATCCAGTTCCTTGAAGTGCAAGCACTGTTTGGGGCTTTCAGCTTTCGAAAGTCACGACGTTCGACGACGTGGCTATGACGTCCATACAGCCGGGCCAAAGGCAGAATAACATCCTTGAAGAGCATGAGACCCTCCGCTGGCCAAAAGACCCCAAAGTATAAGATCACCTTCCCCATGATGCACACAAACATGCGGAAAAAAAACACTAAGAACACTAAGGTACCTTCCCCGAGCCGACCTCGATCTTATACTTCAGTCCGACCGTAACAATGACGATGGGCCGTTTCCTTGAGGCCCTGGCACTGTCGCGCGGATCTCTTGGGTCGGAGCTGGACCCCCCTCCCCTGGCGCACGGAGCGCGCCAGGGGCGGCGCGGGGGGGCGCCGCCAGGGGAGGTCCAGCGCAGACCTATGAAATCCGCGCGGACCTCCGAAAGCTCATGTGTCGCCGCGTCGTTTGTGATCGACGCGCCCAAGTGGACGACGCCGACACCACGGCAAACCCACGGCAAGGCCTGCGCCCCGCGCCCAAGTAGATGACGCCAGCGATGGGGCGGCAAACGCCACGGCAAACCCACAGCGCCCGAGGCGGCGTTTGCCCTGGTACCCGCGGCGCCCTCCCCAAGATGCAAGGCCGCGCGTCGGAACAAACGGCGCGGCGACATGTTTTTGCAGCCGCCCAGTGGAGGTACCACCAGCGAGGGTGCACTTCAGTGAAAACGAACCTGCACCGCCAGTGAGGGTGCACCCTCCGCGGTCTAAGAGGGCCCATCACTGAAGGCAAGACGCGAGGACGAGGAGGGGAACCAGCCGAGCCGAAGGTGAACGTTTCCGACAGTTGAAGTTCTTGCTGTTGTTTGGCCTTCGGACCCTGTAGTCGCCGTAGATCCACGCGCCCTGCTTCACGGCCGTCCCGGAGCGGGCCCCCGAGTCCACCAGGCGCCTCCTCCCAGGCAACGCCGAGGGGGGTCACAACTGAAAGAGTAGCCAACTCCTCTAGGAGACGGATCTCCCTGGGCCCTAAAAGCATCCCAGGACTCCCAGAGGCGCCGCGCAAGACGCCCAAAACCTCTTCGATAGTTTTTCGACCCCTCCTCCTCCTCCTCCTCCTCCTCCTCCTCCTCCTCCTCCTCCTCCTCCTCCTCCTCCCCCTCCCCCAAAGCCCTCGACCTGCATGAGGCGGTGACCCCCCTGGAGGTGGTGACTAACCCGCCCAGACATCCGATGTCCTGATTCTTCAGCACGGGGTCCCCGAAAGTCCCGACCCTCTTCCCAGGGTCGGTGATTCACCCCGAGTCGCTCTCTGACGGTCACGGGGCCCGGCGAGGGCCCCAGAAGCCAAAAAAAAGAAATGAAACACCTGCGTCGTGGGCCGTGGCAGACGTCAGATGTCTGGGCCGTGGCAGCCGGGGGTGGACAGCAACCCCTCTAGCAAAGCGCCCTTCCGTGAAAGCTGCCCTGGGGCACTCCACGTGCGCACAGCACCGCATGCCGAGTGCACCCCAGCGGGGTAGCCTGCCGAAGTCCACACACAAGCGAACGTACCTGGCGAAGCGCACGTCGACCAACGAAACCGACTGGGGATTGCACCGGCACGCTCGAATGCCAATGCCGAGCGAACCGGTGCAGATCTCCTCAGTCGACTTGTCTGAGTGGGAGTTCTCGCAATGGCTGCTCCTCTCCAGCTTCGCCTCCTCGTCGGGGTCCAGCCTCGACTCCCCCCCGCCTTCGGGGGCAGCCGCCGGCTGCCGCGGCGGCGGCGGCGGAGGCGGCGGAGGCGGAGGTGGCGGCGGGGCGGGTGGGAAGCGGCGTGGTCGGCTCGCTCACGCCCGAGGGGCTTGCCCTGACTTCGGATCCGCCGCAATTTGGGCGAGTTCGCGGGTAGGGCGAAAATTTGCGTCCTACTCTGCAAGCTCCTTTGATGCCGATGTCCCGCTACTTTGCCGCCCCCCATACTCTTGCGAAAGGGACATGTCCGACACAAGTTTAGGTCGGAAGGTCCACCACCAAAGCACGGCGGGTCCGAGGCCAGGGACGCCCGAAGGCCCGAAGGTTTAGTGCGGGCAGGACCAAGACCTCCTCGCGTGGTGCAAAAGTCACGACACGTGTGGGGTCGAGACCCGGTCCCGGGGATGGGGTCGAGACCTCTGGGGGCCCCGCGCTTCGGCACAAAAACAAGAAACAACAAAAGCGATAAACGACGGGAGGCTGGAGAGCAGCACCTCTCCTCCCCCACTCCTCCCAACTCCCCTGCAACTCCCTCCCTCCCTTTTCCCCTCCCCCGCACTCCTCCCAACTCCCTCCCTCCCCTCCTCCCCCCTCCTCCCCGCTCCTTCCCAACTCCCTCCCTCCCCTCCTCTCCCCTCCTCCCCGCTCCTTCACAACTCCCTCCCTCCCCTCCTCTCCCCTCCTCCCCGCTGCTTCCCAACTCCCTCCCTCCCGTCCTCACCCCTCCACCCTCCCCTCCCCGGAGTGGGGGATCCCCTCCCCCCTCCTCCCCCCCCGAGCACTCGGAGAGGCCGCTCGACGGCCGAGGGGCGTCGACCAAGCACGACAGAGGGACCCTATACGGTCGAAGCACGGCCTCGAGAGCATGGGACAAGGATTGTGGATGCCACGACAATGGACACCCGAACAGTCCTATCATCGACTTTGAAATGTGCGTTGGAATGTCGGAAAACATGTTAGAAACATGTTTTAAACATGTGATTCGCATGTCTAAAACATGTTTAACACATATGTTAGACATCTGGGGATTAGTTGGCAACATGTTTCCTCTTCATTGATCGTCCTCCACAAGACAAGGACATGAGCACCCCTGCCGAAGATCCAAGGCCCCACTGGGACACATCATGCGAAGAGCACTCCATGGTGGAGAGGCTGCGAGGCGGGGATTTATCCATATCCACCGCCTGAGAACCGACGTCATGGTGCCCCAACGGGCGGTGGATATGGATATATTTCGGCCCCGAGGGGTCCGAATATGTCCATATCCACCGCCTGCCGAGGCTCCGAAAACTGACCCTCCAGGCGGTGGGTATGTATGAATTCCCGCCTCGGACGAGGCCCGACGCCAAGACCAGGAGGGCACCCCTCCAGAGCTTGGGCCGGTCTTGACCCTCGTGCCGACGGTTGCGGTCAGGTACTGTTAGCTAGCGTGTCGCTCCCCCGGGTCTGGCCCACCACGTTTCGGCGCGACACGCTGACCACTTCCTGATCCCCGAGCGCCACCGTCCATAAGCCTTTCGAAGCTGCCCGCCCCGCGGAGCGGCGCGACACGCTGGCCGCCATCCGCCTGCAAGGCATAGCGTGTCGCCGGGGCCGCCGCACCGACACGCGATGCAGAAGTTCCCGACCGCATGTGGCAAAACCAAAGGTACCGATACCGCTACTCCCCTCCCCGGACCTCTCTCGGGGTGCACTTCGAGGCGAATCCAGCGATGGCGACGCTTGGCCTACAGGAGGCCCAGAGGCGAAAACGAGGCAAGGGAAGCGGCATCGGTCATTGCCCCCTTCCTCCTCTGAGTAGGAGGGCAGGGCAGCGGGCCAGCCGACCACGCCATGAGCCCTGCATCGGCCGCGGCCTCGCCCTCCGCGCCACCCTCCGCGTCGGCCTCTGCGCCAGCTGGAAGCCCGAGCGACAGCGCCCCGAGGGCGAGGAGGCACAGGGCCTGTGCTCGCATTTTGGCCGGCGGCGGCTGGCGCCCGAGGGCGCGCGCGGGCCTCGAGCCTGCCTCCTCCTCCTTCTTCTTAGTATTATTCCTCTTATCATTATTATTAATAGTATTATTATTATTATTACGATTACTATTATTATTATTATTAGTATTATTAGTATTATTTGTATTATTATTATTATTATTATTACTCGTATTATTGTTATTATTAATCTTATTATTATTATTATTAGTATTGTTATTCTGATTAGTTGTATTATTATCCTCCTCCTCCTCGACCTCCTCCTCCTCCTCCTCGACCTCCTCCTCCTCCTCCTCCTCCTACCTCCTCCTCCTCCTCCTCCTCCTTCTCCTTCTCTCCTCCTCCTCCTCCTCCTCCTCCTCCTCCTCCTCCTCTCCTCCCTCCTCCTCCTCCTCCTCCTCCTCCTCCTCCTCCTCCTCCTCCTATTCGCACTATCATTATTATTATCCTCCTCCTCCTGCTTCTTCTTATCATTTTTCTTATGTTTATTCTTAGTATGGTTATCCTCCTCGTCCTCCTCCTCGACCTCCTCCTCCTTGACCTCCTCCTCCTTCGCCTCCTCCTCCCCCGCCTCTTCCTCCTCCTCCTCCTCCTCCACCTCCTACCTGCTCCTCCTCCTCCTCCTCCTCCTCCTCAACCTTCTTATTATTCTTATTCGTATTCTTTTTATTATTCTTATTATTCTTCTTATTATTCTTCTTCTTCTTATTCTTCTTCTTCTTCTTCTTCTTCTTAAAGCGGGATGGCTCTGTTCCCCGAGCTAGGCAAGGCTGCTTGGCAGCCTGGCAGTGCGCGCGGCGGCCATGGCGCTTCGGGCGTTGGGCAGCGGCAAGCCAGGCGGAGCAGCAACTTGCTGGAGGTGCACTACATGTGGCTACAAGAATTTGGGTTGGCGCGAGCAGTGCAGGCAGCCTGGCTGTCTGGCGTATCGGCCTTCTCATCACGTACCTGGTGGCGGTGGCGGTGCTCGCTGCCCTTTGGGGCGATGGCGTGACGGGCCGCCACAAGGTGAATATCCATGGCATAAGCGTGGACCTGAGCGCGGAGCCCCCAGGCGTGGAGGAGGTGGGCCTGGTGGCGGGCCTGGCTTCATCAAGCTCACCGACGCCGTGCGGGAGCGGTTCCTCGCACTCAGCGCCGAGGACTTCGCTATCTTCGCCCCCGCAAGCCTGTCGCCTTCTGATCATCATGCACTACGGCAGGCCCGTTTCCTGCTGCAGCAAGAGTTGGGCTCTCTGTCGGATTGCAAGGCGGTCAAGAGCGCGCAGGTCAAGGCGGACGAGGCTGGCAAGAAGCTCAGGAAAGCACAGCAGGATGCAGAAACTAAGGACCGACTGGCTGCCGAGGCCCTCCTTGAGGCGGTCAAGCAGAAGAAGTACGTGGAGCAGCTGGAGCAGGAGCTGCGCGTGGCTGTGGCAAAAGCTAAGCAGGAGTTGGAGCAGCAGGAACGTCAGCGGGGAGGTGGAGCAGTCCCAAGAGCCGTTCCCCAGCCGAGTGAGGTCCGCAGCATGGTGGACAAGCACGCGAAGCTGGCCAAGCTGGTGGATACCAAGATCGAAGGAGTGGATCTCGGTGAAGCAGGTGCTGCCCTCAAGGAGCTTCTCTCGACGCTAGTCGACGACCAGTCCAGGGTCGAAGAGGTCCCTCCTGTCCCTGCTCCAGCCACTCCTCGTCCTGAGGAAGCCAGCCAGCCTGAGGCAGCCGGAGGGTCCCATGACGACGCCGTTCAGCCTGAGGACCTCAGCGGTTTCTCCAGCGCCACCTTCGACGCGGCGATGGAGGAGCTCGGCGGTGACTGCCCAGACAAGCGCAAGCCCCTGGAGCAGTTCGCGGAGAAGATTGGCAAAAGGATGCGCGTGGGGTAGCAAGACCCGCAGAGCCTTCAAGATCGGGGTGCTGAACGTCAACACCTATGCGAACATTGACAAGTGTTTGGGTGGTAGCCTTGCTGACTGCGGCACGCTGTTGTTCCAGGAGACTGGCTTGCCAAGCCAGCGCACGGTCGACGCCGAGGCTGAATTGAGACGGCGCGGGTGGAGAGCCGCAGGGGCGCCTGCGCTCCCGTCTGCCGCGGGCGGCCTGGCCTCGGGTGGTTTGCTCACGCTGTCGCGCATGGTACATGGCCTAGCCCCGATGTTCGGCTCGCAGTCTCCAATTGTTTGCCCAGGACGTGCCTTTGTGATGCACCAGTCTGGGTTACTCGCAGGTGGGTTCGTGGTTGTGGATATTTACTTGCAGAGTGGAGTTGGTGTGAACAGGTTCAACTATTTGGTGTTGCAGGATGTCGCTCGTAGAGTGCGAGAGTACAAGAGGCCCTCTGTTGTTGGTGGAGATTTCAACTGCGCCCGCGAGGAGCTGGTGGCTAGCGGGGCCTTGAAGCTGTTCCGTGGGAAGCTTGTTGACACGCTGGAACCCACATGCGCCCAGTCCATGCGGACGATATGTTCATCATCTCTCACGGGCTCGAGGTGCTCGATGTCGAGATGCTGTCAGGTTCACCTGTTTGGCCGCATCGGTCAGCAGTGCCCACGCTGCAGGCCGCGAGGGAGCCGTCCCGTGTGAGGGTTGTCGAAATTCCCAAGGCGTTCCCTCGGGTGCGGCCCGCAGGTTGTCTGCGGCAGTCTTACGTCGAGCAGTGGCTGAGTGTTGGCGGGCAGGTGCGGGCACTTCTCAGTCGCCCAGGGTTTTTGGCCGAAGCCTGGAGCCAGTTCCTCGGACGAGCCGAGTCTGTGCGGTTAGACGTGTACCAGATCACTGACCATCAGCAGAAGTATCGGGGTAGAGGAAAGGATTGCTCGCCGAAGTGGGTTCGGAACCTTCCAGTTGCAGGGGCTCGCTGGCCCAGGGTGCCTGCTGAAGCTACGTGGTTCTTTCAGGTGTCCAACGAGCTGGAGGTCGCTTCCAGGATGGAGTACCCCATATCGCGTCTTCGAGCGCTGCAAGGTCTGCGCAAGCTACTGGCGAAGCCTCCGAAGCTCGTGAAGGTGGAGCCTGCGGCTGGGGACGCTGGCTGTGTCTCGCCAAGGGACCTTCCCCTCGTGAGCAGCTGGTGGCATGCGCTCAGCAGCCTGCGCATTGGTCGGCTGAACCTGGACGTCGTGTCTCAGCTCGCCAGCCGCACGAAGCAGGAGGCCTGCAGGGTGGCGGATCATGATATGTATGTACGTAGGGCTGAGTTCAACGAGTGGGTCGAGCGGCAAGCAGCTGGAGGAGGTGGAGGCCGTCATGCTCTAACCAAGGTGCCCGCAGGGTTCGAGTCTAGTCCGGCGGAGTGTCTTGCTGAAGATCGCCCGTACACGCCTGTCGACCTGGGCGCTGAAGTAGTGGCCCTGGAGAAGGAGTGGAGTCGATGGTGGAGGTGTCATCTTCATCAAGAGCGGGTTGTTTGGCCTGCAGACTTGGGTGAGAGGCCGCCTCGGCCCTCTTTGGAGCAGGTAAAGAAGGCCCACCCCACCTTCCCTGTGCAGACGGGCATGTCCTTCGACACTATCAGCCCACGTCAGTTTTTGGAGCTCGACGATGCGGGTTTGGAGGTCTTGGCGGATATCATAGAAGGCATTGAGAGAGAGGCGTCTTGGCCGAAACTGGTTACGAAGGTTTGCTTCATTCAAAAGCGAACAGGTGGTGTTCGGCCTATCGCTCTTATCATGGCCATTTCCCGAGTACAAGCGAGACTTCGGCGTGATGTGGCGAGGTCCTGGGAGGCGCGCAACTCGCGGCCCTTCTGGTGGGCCACGCAAGGTCGTTCCTGCGAGAGAGCGATATGGCACCAGACTGCCATGAGCGAGTGGGCTACCCAGAAAGGAGTGGCAGCGGGAGTCGAGCGTGGATGGACGGCAGTTGCAGTTCTCCTTGGACTCCTCAAAGCCTACGAACAGATTCGGCATCATTGGCTGGTGACGGCAGCCATTGAAACGGGGTATCCACTTTGGCAGTTGAAGTTGTGGTTGCAGCTGCATTGTTCTCCTCGTAGTCTCACGCTGGGAAGTGCGGCATCGGGCGTGGTGGATGCGCGGCAACCCGTGCTACCTGGCGATGGGTTCGCCACGACTTTGTTGAAGCTTATCCTGATCAAGCCCTTGGACATGCTAGTGCGCCACCACCCCACGGTCCAGTTGGCAGTTGTCGTGGACGACGTGATGTTCCATAGAGCTGGGGGGCTGGTCAGAGTTACGAGAGAGGTCTCGGACGCTGCTTTCCGCTTGCAGACTTTGCATGAGAGTGTGGATTTGAAGATCGCTGCTGCCAAGTCACGGGCGATGTCCAATGTGCCAGCTGCTAGACACGCTTTGGAAAAAAACGACTGCGGCGGCCGCTAGGTAGGCAATCAGTTGGCACTGAACGTAACCTTGGAGTGGGCTTTGCTTGTGGCAGGCGCATTCAAAGGAACGTCAGGAAGGAGAAGATGGTGGCTGCTGGACTTCGCATTCGACGAGTTATGTTTCTAAAAGGCGGCAAAGACCGACGACTTGCTGTGCGCAAGGTAGCTCGCAGTGGATTGGAGGCGTCGGTCAGCTACGGATTCGTGGTCACTGGCTGTTCTAGCACAGAGCTTGACAAGCTGAAGACTCTGGTTTTCACGTCCGTCGCCCTGCCCACTGCTGGCCGGTCGCGGTCACTTACTTTGATGCTATCTCCAGGCCTTGACCCGATGTTCAGGGCAACTTTGTTGCCAGTCATAACCATGCTCCGTGCGGCGTGGGAAGGCTGGATACCGCAGCACATCACCAGGTACGGCCTCATGCATTGTTGTGCAACCAGCTGGGCTCAAGTCAAGGGGCCTTTTGCAGCAGTGAGACTGTCGCTTGATAGAGTGGGATGGACCGTGCTATCGGACGGGTGCTGGCGTGCCAACGAAGGCCTCGTGGTTCAGGTGTTTGATACGTCACCATGGGCAGTTCGGCGGCTTCTGGAAGGTGCTGTTGAATCGTGGCAGTGGAAACAAGGTGGACCGCATGGTGGTTTTGAACACCTCATAGACGGAGGAGAACTGGAGCCGCTGACGCGGCTCGTCAATGGAGGCGCAGCTTGTAAGACGGGCACGTTCGGCAAGCAGGTCGCCCCAGGTACCGCAGCCAAGTTGAGACCGCGAAGGGCGCCTTCATACATTCCTCCGCGGCATAGGCCTCCTGAGGTTCGTCTTCTTCCTCGTGTGGATCGCGCGGGAGCGCAAGGGTCGATGCTGGGCCCAGGATACCAGCCGCTCGCTGGCGCGTCTTCGTGCACGTTGAAGGGTCTACGGAGAGATGCTGCGCAGGGCTGGGCTAGCGCATTCCACGATCTGCTGGGGGATATTACCGTTTCTGACAACGATGCGGCTGCAGATGGAGGTCCAGATGCCGAGGCACCGCTGGTGATCGCTGGTGATGCGCCAGTTGCCGAGACACCGCTGGGAGAGAGCAGCCTGTCTGCGCCCCTGGCCCGACAAGACGAGCCAGCCAGCCAGGCCCCGCGCGGCAGCTTCGAGGCTGTTGGTCCTGCGGTGGGCAACTTACCCTGAATGCTCGGCCCCGGCCATGCGCCACGGGTCACGGAGTCTGGGGGTAGTAACGGAGTCGAGTCGGGCCAGTGCGGCCGCGCAGACGCGGCCTCATTCGTTTCCAAGATGGTGGCTGTTCGTTTGACGGCGAAAGAGAAGGGACATCTGGACTCGCTGGTGCAAGGCGGCCAATGGCCGCAGGCTCGCAAGTTTGAAAAGGGCTACGCTACTGCACCGGACTGTCTGCGCTGCGGGCAGCTTGAGACGTTGTACCACAGGCATTGCGAGTGTGGTAACTGGCCTGATGGACTGGTGCTGCCGAAGCAGATCGAGCTGTTGGCGCAGAAAGCAGGTGATGATAAGGTACGTTGCCTTCTTGAGTGTTGTCTGTGGCCAAGTCCCCAAGGTGTGCGCATACCTCCCCGACCAGCGGAAGTTTGTTGGCTCGGTATGCCTGGTGAAGGTTGGCTACCTCCTGGGGGATTGTATCTTGACGGGTCAGCTTACGAACGGGACTACGAGCGTTACACTGCAGTTGGTTGGGCAGTCATCGCGCTGAGGCCAGACTCGGACGACTTCTACTAGGGCGTCTCAGGGGTGCTGGATGCGCCCTGCGTGGACATCAACGGTGGGGAGCTGGCAGCCTTGCTTCACGCCCTGAGGTTCTCCCTCCCACCAGTGGTGGCGGTTATGGACAGCTCCTTCGTGTTCGAGGGCCTCTTGGAACACGGGCGTGAGCGGACGACGCATCATACATATGCATGGGCCAATGTGTGGAAGCAGATTTGGACCCTGGTCGATGAGTTCGGTGGTTTGGGACCTGGAGGTTTGACCATCGAGAAGATTCAGGCGCACGCTAGCAGGCGACGACTCGCAGATGGTGCGGGCCCATGTTATCGCGATTGGTATGGCAACTACTTGGCAGACAAAGCGGCCAAGCGGGCGGCTGCTGTTGGGCGGATCTCCGAAGCTGATCGTCGACGGCTTCGGGAGTCTCGTGAGGTTGCTGGAGGAGTGGCCCTGTGGGTTGCTGCCGTGGGTTCTCGAGTCGATGGTACGGACTGCTCACATCGCACTGCGAAACCCAACAAGCCAGCACCCAAGGCAGCAGTCAGACCTGTGGCAACCAAGCTGATGTGCGACCCCAGGGGTGGCGAGGGTGCCAAGTGGTGTGCCAGGTGCAGATGGTACGAGCGCCGCAGATCGGAGTGCCCAGGTAGCATCGTCCCGACGGTGCTTGAGATGAATTCCAAGTTGGACAAGAAGCATGTGCTTGTGGAGCTAGCGCCCGTGAGGGGTTCTGAGCTTGTCAAGGACATGGCGGTGATTGGTTGCCTAGTATGTGGCGTTTCCGCGGCAGCCAGGCCCTCCACGTTCAAGAAAGAGTGCGGTCACCCTGGCAGCAAAGGCAAGGCTGTGCTGTCGAGGCTGGAGAAAAGGTTGGCGCCCACGATCTCCTCGAAGGTCGTGGTCTCCATGAAGATGCTGGACGGAAGTTTGTCCTCCAGCAGTACTGGCTCGCGCTGATGGTGATGGTCTGCACCCAGATGCGCGAGTACCTGATACTTGCATGGTCGGGGGTCTGGCCCAGTTGGGGGCCCCCGTGGTCGGGAGCCCGCTGCCTGCGGGCTCCCGTGGCCAGGGGCCATTGCCTCGCAGCAGGGCCCCTGTCTCCTCGTCGGGAGCCTGGCTCCCGTGGCCAGGGGCCCTTGCCTGGCGGCAGGGCCCCTGCTCTCATCGTCGGGAGCCTGCCTTGAGCGGCTCCCGTGGCCAGGGGCCCTCGCCTGGCGGCAGGGCCCCTGTCGGCGCGCCCGCGACCGCGGGCGCTTGTGAGGCGGCCGTCAGCCCGCCCCTCGATGCGCGCGGATCCTCCTCCTCGACCTCCTCCTCAACTTCCTCCTCGACTTCCTCCTCCTCCTCGTCCTTCTCCTCCTCCTCCTCCTCCTCCTCCTCCTCCTCCTCCTCCTTCCTCCTCCTCCTCCTCCTCCTCCTCCTCCTCCTCCTCCTCCTCCTCCTCATCCTCCTCCTCCTCCTCCTCCCATCCTCCTCCTCCTCCTCCTCCTCCTCCTCCTCCTCCTCCTCCTCCTCCTCCTCCGCCTACCCCTCCTCCTCCTGACTCCTCCTCCTCCTCCTCCTCCTCCTCCTCCTCCTCCTCCTCCTCCTCCTCCTCCTCCTCATCATCATCATCATCATCGTCATCATCCGTATCATCAGCATCATCATCAGCAGCAACAGCTGCATCATCATCAGCAGCAGCATTCACATCGTCATCATCATCATCATCATCATCATCATCATCATCATCATCATCATCATCATCATCATCGTCATCATCATCTGCATCGTCATCAACATCATCAGCAGCAGCATAATCAGCATAATCAATGTCATCAGCTGCATCATCAGCATCATCAGCATCATCAGCAGCAGCACCTGCATCATCAGCAGCATCATCGGCATCATCATCAGCAGCAGCATCATCACCAGCAGCATCATCAGCAGCATCGTCGGCAACATCATCATCGTCAGCATCATCAGCAGCAACATTACCAGCATCATCAGCATCATCATCAGCAGCGTCATTAGCATTACCATCATCATCATAATCAGTATCATAATCATCAGCATCATCATAATCATCATCAGCAGCAGCATCATCGTCATCATCAGCATCAGCATCAGCATCAGCAGCATCATCATCATCATCATCATCATCATCATCATCATCATCATCATCATCATCATCATCATCTGCATCATCAGCAGCAGCATCATCCTCAACATAATCCACCTCCTCCTCCTTCTCCTCCTCCTCCTCCTTCTCCTCCTCCTCTTGCCTCCTCCCCCTCCCCCTCCTCCTCCTCCTCCTCCTCCTCCTAGCACTCCTTTGCTTATGATCAACTCTGAATGACTCCTCCCTGTCGCACCCCGAGGCTGGTCGAAAGGGCGGCCCGGGCGGTTCGCAAGGGACTTCCTCACAACGTATGATCCTGAAGCTTGAAATTTGCAACAGGTTCACGGATTGAGGGCGGTCCGTTTTGAAAATGTGGCTCTCGTCTTAGCGCCGCGCACAGTCGTGTTCCAAATGTGCAATAGCTTCACGAACGGAGGCCGGACCGTTGTCAAACTGTGGCTCTCGCCTTAGCACCGCGCACACACGTCATCAGTTTGCAAGAGCTTCACGGATGGAATGCGGCTACTTTTTAAAAGGTTGCTCTCGCCGTTGAGCCGGGCACATTCGTCTCAAAAGTTCGCAATAGTGTCACGGATGGAGTTTTAAAATGTGGCTCTCACCTTAGCGCCGCTCACACTCGTCGCAAAGTTTGCAAGAGCTTCACGGGAGGGCGCCTCCTTTTCAAATGTTGCTTTCGCCGTAGCGCCGCGCACATTCGTCTCAACAGTTCGCAGCAGTTTCAAGGGTTCTCGTGGAAAATATCCAAGAATCAGCATGTTGGCACGATGTCGGCATAACAGGGCGCAACAGTCACGTTGAGGGTGTTCAAATCCCATAAATGGTGTTATGGTAAGGTTCGGATCGTCAAGACGCAACAATAACTGTGATTCGCGGCGTTCAAGACCCAGAAATGGCGTTCTGGCACCATTCCGGAATGTGCAAAGGTTGTCTTCCAACGGTGCCTTTCCCCCATTGAAAATGAATCCGTGTAGGAGCCCATGAAGAGGGAACTTGGAGGGAGGGTTTCTCGCAATATTATTGATGAGTTTTGGGCTTGCATTGTGTTTACACTGGTCTTTCTCCTCCTCCTCGACCAACTAACTCCTCCTCGTCCTCCTCCTCCTCCTGCTCCTCTTCCTCCGCCTCCGCCTCCGCCTCCGCCACCTCCTCCCTCTCCTCCGCCTCTACCTCCTCGTCCTCCTCCTCCTCATCCTCATCCTCTTCGTTCTCCTCCTCCTCCGCTTCCCCCTCCTCCAACTCAGAATCCTCCTCGTCCTCTTCTTCCTCGTCCTCCTCCTCCTCCTCATCCTCCTCGTCCTCGTCCTCATCCTCCTCCTCATCATCTTCATCGCTTTCTCCTCCTCCTCCTCCTCCTCCTCCTCCTCCTCCTACTCCTGCTCCTACTCCTACTCCTCCTCTCCCTCCTCCTCCTCATCCTCCTCTTCGTCGTCGTCGTGTGGTCGTCGTCGTCGTCGTTATCGTCGTCGTCGTATCGTCGTCGTCGTCGCCGCCGGCGTCAACATCATCAGAATCATCAGCAGCATCATCGTTGTCGCCATCGTCCTCGTCATCAGCATCGTCATCATCAGCAGCATCATCATCATCATCGTCATCATGATCATGATCATCATCATCATCATCATCATCATCATCATCATCATCATCATCATCATCATCGTCATCATCACCACCATCATACTCTTTATCCTCCACATCATCGTTATCATCATCATCATCATCATCATCATCATCATCATAATCATCATCATCAGCAGTATCAGCATCATAATCATCATACTCATTGTCATCATCAGCAGCATCATCAGCAGCAGCACGATAAGCATCGTCGTCATCATGATCACCATCGTCATCATCCCCATCCTCCGAATCCTCATCAGCAGCATCGTCATCATCAGCATCATCGTCGTCTGCGTCGTCATCAGCATATCATCGTCCTCGACATCCTCATAGTTGTCGTC
The DNA here is from genome assembly GCA_963575745.1 of Prorocentrum cordatum. Lineage (NCBI taxonomy): Eukaryota > Dinophyceae > Prorocentrales > Prorocentraceae > Prorocentrum > Prorocentrum cordatum. The sequence goes on from CAUYUJ010020027.1 coordinate 89,115, forward strand.
GTCGCCAGCACGATCAATCAAAGTATAACCTGTTTAGTGGCCATCACCATCACCACAATGATAGTCATGATTACCATCAGCAGCATCATATGCAGCAGCATCATGAGCATCATCCTGATCCTTATCTGCATCAGCACTATCATCATCGTCATCAGCAGCATCAGAATTATCATCAGCATCAGCATCCGCAGCAGCATCAGCAGCAACATCAGCAGCAGCATCATCACCATCATCCTAAGCATCAGGAGCGGATGCATGAGCACCAGCATCGTCATCATCATCAGCGGCGTCAGCATCATCGTCATCATCATCATCATAATCATCATCATCATCATCATAATTGTCATCAGCATCGTCATCGACGTCAGCATCCTTATCATCATCGTCGTCTGCGTCGTCATCTGCATCATCATCGTCCTCGACATCCTCATACTTGTCGTCGTCGCCAGCACGATAACTAAGTAAAAGTATAACCAGTTTGGTTGCCATCACCACCAGCAGCATCATAGTCATAATTACCAACGGCAGCCTAATCATCGTCCTCGACGCCAGGAACATCATCAGCATCATAATCGTCATCATTAGCATCATCAGCATCATCAGCGTGACCATCATCACCATCATCATAGTCATCATCATCGTCGCCATCATCATCGTCATCATCATCATCAGCATCGTCGTCATCAGCATCATCGCCATCATCATCAGCAGCATCATCAGCATCAGCATCATCATCGTCATCATCATCACTATCAACATAATAGTCATCATCAACAGCATCATCACCAACACCATCAGCATCCGCATCAGCATCATCAGCAGCAGCATCATCAGCAGCAGCATCATCAGCAGCAACATCAGCATCAGCATCATCACCACCATGATCACCACCACCATCATCCTCAGCATCACCCTCCTCGTCCTCCTCCTCCACCTCCGCCTAATCCTCCTCCTCCTCATCATCATCATCCGCCGCCTCCTCCTCCTCCTCCTCCTCCTCCTCCTCATCATCATCATCATCATCATCCCCCTCCTCCTCCTCCTCCTCCTCCTCCTCCTCCTCCTCCTCCCCCTCCCCCTCCCCCTTTCCCTCCCCCTCCCCCCTCCCTCTTCTCCTGCTTGGCCCGCCTCTTCATCCTCCTGCCTGCTCCTCCCCCTCCTGCCGAGAGGGGGAGGGCAGAGAGAAGCGAGGCCCTGACGGTCGCGCCCCTGCCCACTGCACCGCCCGCTCGGCCTTCGCCGCCACGCCGATGGCTACCGCCGTCGAGAAGCGGTTTCCCGCGACCTGGGCGCGGGGTGAGACGGCCCGAGAAGGCCTGAGGGGCACCGTTTAGGAGGGGACCAGCTCAGGGGGGAAGCAATGCCTTCCCGCCCTGAGCCCATTCCCCCCCTTTATCCTTGCCCTGGATGGCCGCCCCATCTCCCGGGGGCACGGGTGCGGGAGCGCGGGGAGCGACCTCCTGCCCGCAACAGCATGGCAGCGCACGTTTGGTGTGGGAGCGTCTGGCCTCGCGGCGGGGGGCCTTCGCCCTGGGCCCCAGGGCTGCCAAGAACCGGCTCTGGGTGAGAAACCAGCCCTGCATGAAAAGTGCATGTATATACTTCTCGATGTGTGCGTGTCATCCTTGCGCAGGGGCCATGCTAATCTCCTCTGTGTCGTTCCAATTCTAACGGATGATCCCCGAAGGGAATCCAAATCGCGTCGTGCAGCAAATCGCGACAGGCTGTCTTTTATATAGACTGTCTGGCCCCTGGGGCCAAGTTTCGGGCCTCCGGGGCGTTTTTACACGGCTTCGGCCCCCGGGGCAAGTGTCGGACTCCGGGGCGGTGACAACAGGAACGTGGCCGAAGCTGAGGCAAGAGCTCCACTCTTAGCCGGGAATGTAGCCGTCGCTGGGGCGAGAGCGCCATTCCGATCAAGCAATACGGCTCGCATTGAGGCCAAAGCTCGCACCCCGCACCGCACAACGGCGCGTGATGGAGAGAGAGAGAGAGAGAGAGAGAGAGCGAGAGAGAGAGACACAGAGAACAACAAAAAAAACATCGAAACCGCCACGATGCACCCGACTATATTTCTTGCCTCCTTGAGAATTCTCGACAAAAACGGAAATATCATACGGCGAATTGCTGCCCTCGTTGTGCGGGCCTTGGTTTCTGACGCTGCGTGGGCTCAATCTTGAATGACTCCCGCTCTCGGGGGCCTCCAGAGCAACGGAGAATTAGGGTTCGATTCCGGAGAGGGAGCCTGAGAAACGGCTACCACATCTAAGGAAGGCAGCAGGCGCGCAAATGACCCAATCCTGACACAGGGAGGTAGTGACAAGAAATAACAATACAGGACATAGTTGTCTTGTAACTGGAATGAGTAGAATTGAGAGGAGAACACCGCAGAACATAAACTTTCGGCGCACCGTGCGGATTTCTTGCGCCGGACCCCCCTCCCTGCCGCACGGAGCGCGCCGGGGGCGGCGCCAGAGGCGCCGCCAGGGGGTCTCCGCGCCGATCCGAGAAATCCGCGCGGAGCGTCGAAAGTTCATGATTGTGCCGTACACGTCGTTCATTTCTAATCGTGCTCATTTCTCATCGTGCTCGTTTCTAGTTGTTCCTGGCCCCCTAGTGGCCAGGAAGAGGCCCAGGATAAGAAATGAAAGGATCTTGGCCCCCCAGAAAATCAAAGAACTTTCGAAGACTTAGAAATGAGAAATGTGTATGTGTTATTTCCTTCGATCCCGGAGGCCTCCAGAGGCTGTGAGCCCCATCTTTCGCACCGATTTCGCGCCCCCGGCTGCTGCTCGTGAGGCCTGGGGCCCGACACGGGGCCCCCCCAGAGGGTGCTCCACCTGGCGCGCTTGCGCATCGCGTCGCCGCCGCGGCGTCGCGGAGCGAGCCTGCCGTAGGTCTAGATCGAGCATGCCCTCCTGCAGACGGATTCTGGAAGAAAACCAAAAAATACTCAGAAGATGATCCCAGGGCAACCTGACTGGTTTGTTACTGTTCTGGACTATTCCTCCTGTAGAGGGACACCCCCGACTTGACCGTGGATCTCGCTGCTTCCGTGTCATCCCCTCCCTAATGGCGACCACGATGGCGGAGAGCACGTCGAGCAGCTCGCCGTCGCTCTTGCCGGCGGTGAGCGCTGAGAGATGGCCGCTTTTCTGCGGGGCCCCGGCGCGGTCCGTGCCGAAGCGGGCCGCGTTCGCAGCTTCCTCAGGCCCCGAGGGGCGCGGTCTGCGGCTGGTGAATTCTGCGATGGAGGTGGCGCTGGTTTCGAACACCATGCGGGTCGTGCACTGCGGCGCAGAAGGACATGCTAGTAGTTTTTGGTGGGGGGAGGAGAGGAAATCGGGCACCCAAACGACAGCAGACTCCGCAAGCAGGCGCGTCAGAAGTAGTGTGAGACAGGCCGCCCGGTAGGAAGAAGGACATACTAGTACTGTGCCCCCCTTGGAGGCGCACGTCCGATCGGGAGCAATGGCAATGACATGCTGCAGCGTGTCGCTATCCAAGCGGTACGGCCAGACCGAGCCCGCCAAGGTGCTTGTGCTACACCATGTTTCAGCGCGTGCGTCGTTCATGCGGAAGCGAAGGACACCTGGTACAAACGCTAATGCCTGTGCCCGACCACCTAAATGACGGCCGATCCTCGACCACTGGCGGCGTCCAGACTTGAACGCCCGCGCGGGGGCCGCCGCCGCGCCAACGCGGCGTGAACCGACCGTGGGCCAGGATTGGCCCTCCCCTCCGGCTCCGCCCGGGCGCTGGCCAGAACACCGATCGATGTCCGCCACATCAGGGACGCCGCGGTCGGCGCTTCGGGGGGAACTGCGCTAGCTCCGGAGCTATAGCAGGGCCCCCCAAAAAATAGTGCGTTCCCCGCCCTCGCCTTGGCGAAGCAACCCCAGACATCCGACGTCCTGGTGGTCAATACGGGGTCCCTGGAAGTACCGACCCTTCTCCACGGGCCAGATTCTCTTCCTGAGTCGCGATAAAGCGAGGCTGGGGCCCACAACCAGCCCCCCGTAGGCCGAAGATTATCGAAAACCTCCGTCTTGACTTTTCAAGAAGGTAGATGCCTGCCCTCTCTCCATCTCCCTTTTGCTCCCCTCCCCTGCTATGCCCTACTGCCCCTCCCAACCGTATCCCTCTCCATCTCCCCTCCCACCCCCTCCTCCCACCCAGACCTCTTCTCCTTGCAAAAAAAATCACGGCGAGAGGCTTTCCCTGAATTTCTACATCCCGGGGCCCTCGTCTGGCCACGCGCCCGTCAAAAACAGCTCGAGATATCCAGAACCAGCCCGGGGGAGCAGCAACTGCAGCACAGGGGCAGCGGCAGCAAGAGTTGGGATGCAACTCCTGGGAGGTCAAATTCTGATTTTGCACTGGTCCGAAGTCCAGCCTAATCCGGCTTAATCTGGCTTAATCTGGCTTAATCTGGCTTAATCCCGCTTAATCCCACTTAAACCTTGTTAATCCGGCCTTAATCCGAGGCCCACTCCGGCGTAATACGAAAACCTCCCAGTAGAAGCCTCCTAACAAGAGAGTGACCGCGAGCGAGAGGGACGGAAAAGAGGGAGGGAGGAGATGCCGGTGCCGGCGCTGGTGCACGCGGGCCTGCGCAACGGCACGAGCGGCCACGGCCCAAGGCCGAAGCCCAGGATCGGGCGCCCAGGCAGGGCATGACTCGCTACCTGAACGCAGGCGCTCATTCGGCCACCTTGCCGAAGGATCTCCTGGGAGCATCCGTGGGGTGTTTTAGGGAAGCGAAAGATGGCATAAACACAAAAACTCGGAGGTCCGCGCGGATTTCTCGGATCGGCGCTGGACCCCCCCTCCCTGGCGCGCGGAGCGCGCCAGGGGCGGCGCCGGAGGCGCCGCCGGGGGGCCCCAGCGCCGATCCGAGAAATCCGCGCGGACCTCCGAGTTTTTATGTTGATGTCACGTTTTGTTCCCCCGATCTTTGTGGGGGAAACAAAAGGTACCGATGCCGCTACTCCCCACACCTCTCCCGGGGTGCGTTCTGACCAGGATTTCGGGGCGAGTCCCGCGGTGGCGACGAGGGAGGCCCAGGAGGCCCAGAAAGGGGAAAGCGAGGAGAGGGTAGAGGTATGGGTACCTTCTCCTCTGGGTTTGGACGAGGACGCGGCAGCGAGCCACGCCTCGGCGATCCACCGCCAGGCGGTTTCCTGCGAGGCCAGCTGCACGCGGGGCCCCTCGGCCCACCCCTTGCGCACGCCATCGTCCGGACTGCGGGGAGCCCGAGCCACTGCCGGCACCCGCAGGGCGGCGCCAGGCGCGAAGGCTGCGCGCTGCTGTCCGCGATGCGCTCGAGACGCACCACACACACGCACACACACACACACACGGCCCCACGTCGCGAAACAAACTCGACGTAAATGTTCGGCCATTCTTGGCGTCCACGGGCCCTTACCGGGCTACAGGGCCGTGAAAACACGACTCGGGATGACAAGCCGGTGCCAGGGAAGGGGTCGAGAACTCTGGGGGCCACGTTGTGAAAAAAACGGCGCCGGGAGTCTGGGCCCTGTCGCGAAGCTGCGACAGCTCCTTCTGCTGCCGGTGGAGGTGCTCGAGGTGCTGCACACTAGGCGTCGGCCTCGCTCCCGACATGCTGCAACTCGTGCTGCGCGACATGGGCGTAAACCGCGCGCCGATGAGATCATAGATTAGCTCTTCAGCATACAATGTTGGCAAGCGTGGACCCAACACTGTGGGTGTCGCACTCTCGATGTGCGCTCTATCTGATGCAACCCGCACGATGCAGTCCAAATGGTTCAGACCATGTGGCGCAACGTATGTGTATTGCAACCTGTGCGGTGCAATCGATGTGGCGCAGCATCTGACATGCAATCTGCGTGGCTCACCATTTGCGGTGCACTGTATGGGATAGAATCTATGCGAGGGAACAGAGACGTGCCCATACCTCTCCAGGGGCGCGTTCTGGCTAGAGCTTCGAAGAAACTCCAGTCGTGGCGACGAGACCTCTTCAGGGCGAGAAGCGGCATCGGTATCTTCTCCACGGGGCGGAAGCCCAGAAAGAAACGCCAGCCCACACGCGGTGTGGCGACGACGCGGCGACGTATTGGCCACCAGACCGAGAACCCAGGAACCGTCAGCCAGCGCCCTGGGGCAGCGACGAGGCGGCGACGGTCAGCTGCGGCCCGACAACGGGGAGGTGCCAGCCCACGAAAGAGGCGGCGACGAGGCGGCGACGGCCTCCCACCAGGCGAAAGCTTGGAAACGTCGGCCGACGCGCTTGCCTGCAGCGCTGGCGGGCGCAGGCGCGTCTGTAAGCCAGCGGGGCGCGCAGAGCCAAGGCGCGCAAGTGCGGTTGGAAAGAACAGGGGGCGGCCGCGGAGGCGGGAGGAGGAGGGAAGCCTGACCGCAGAGAGTCTGCGGGCGCCAGCCAAGCACACAGCAACGCACGTAAGAACACCTTAGTTCGAGCACTGCCTGGAGAAATATCCAGCTCGCTCACGCTTGAGACTGCCACGAGCTGACCTAAACCTGCAGTATCAGTCCTCACGCCGATGCCTCGGTGCCTTCTTCACCAGGGGCGCCGCGACGACCATAAATGCGAAGTAGAGATGCGAAGACAAGTGCGCTGTGTTGCCCCGCAACTGGCTAGGCAACCACCTGTGGCGTTTGACAGACTGCTCTGCGCCCTGATACTCCTTGAGAAACGTGCGACTCAAGCCAAAAGGGCTACGAAAGGAGGGGCACGAGGAGGACGCATCCGCATTCAATGCACGACCCCACAGGTCCCGATCCCTTCCCTGGGGGGAGTGGTTCCCCCTGGTTCCGTTTTTGACAGCCCCTGGGCCCAATAACGGGCCCCGGAGGCCGAAATCGAGAAAAATCGCCCACATTGAAAAAAAAACATATCTTGGGAGATCTAGGGAGAGGAGGTCTGAGGAGGAGGACTGGTCGCGCGGAAGAAGAAAAGATACCCCATCCTACGACGGTCACTGTGCCCAGCGCGCTCGCGGACGACCCCAGGGTGTCCTCCGAGCGGCACCGCGGGTGAAAAGAAGCCACCGGTCTGGCCCTCCTCATACTGCCCCTCCTCCTCCTCCTCCTCCTCCTCCTCCTCCTCCTCCTGCTCCTGCTCCTACTCCTCCTCCTCCTCCTCATCATCACCACCAACATCACCACTACCATCGCCATAACCACCATCATCATCACCATGATCATGATCATGATCATGATCATCATCATCATCATCATCATCATCATCATCATCATCATCATCTTCATCATCTTCATCATCATCATCAGCATCATCATGATCAGCATTATAACGAACAGCAGCAGCAGTCGTCGGTGTCGTCATCGCCGTCATCGTCAGACTCGCCATCCTCATCATCATCATCATCACATCATCATCATCATCAGCATCAGCATCAGCATCAGCATCAGCATCAGCATCAGCATCAGCATCATCATCATCATCATCATCATCAGTAGCAGCAGTAGCAGAAACATCATCATCAGCAGCATCATCATCATGTTCATCTTGATCCTCATCCTCATCCTCATCTTCCTCATCCTCTGCCTCATCCTCTGCCTCATCATCGTCATCATCAACAACATCGCCATCCCCCTTGCGTCATCATCATCACCATCAGGATCATTATAAGCATCATCAGCAGCAGCATTATCATCAGTATCGTCATCATCGTCATCATCGTCATCCTCAACATTAGTATGATTACCGTCACAATCAGAAGGTAGTGTCGCACTTGACCGTGGAGTGGAGTGGAGTAAGTGATCCCCACGCCAATCATCCGCATCATCATCATCATCATCATTATCATCAGCATCATCGTCGTCGGTCGTCGTCGTAGTATTCGTTGTCATCATCATCATCATCACCATCGTCAACAGCATCGTCCCCCTTCCATTCCTGTCGCTCATCGTCCTCGTCATCATCATCATCATCACCATCATCACCATCATCATCATCATCAGCAGCGCCATCATCAGCATCACCATCATCATTCCGCATCATCATCACCCTCATACTCATCAGAATCAGCATCCCAATCAGAATCCTCATCATCCGCATCAGCATCTCAATCATCGCCACCTTTACCATCACATCATCCTCACAATCATCATCACCATCATGATCACCATGATCGTCAGCATCATCATCATCATCATCATCAGCACCACCATCATCATCATAATCATCATAGTCATCATCGTCATCATCATCATCGTTATCATTATGATCATCACCATCATCATCAGAATCGTCACCACAATTAGCATCATCATCACCATCATCAGCATCATCGTGATGGTAATCATCAAAAACATTGGGATCACTATCCATCATCAGCATCGGCATCGACATCGCCACTCTCATCAGCAACATCATCCGCATCAGCAGCAGCAGCATCATCATGATCGTCACTATCATTTCTAGCGTATGGGTCCTATCATCATCAGCCACAGCATCACCATCATCATTATCATCAGCAGCATCATCGCCAACATCAGCATCAACATAACAATCATCAGGAACGACGTCATCACCAGCAGTATCACCATCACCATCGTTATCAGCAGAATCGGCATCCCATCCATCATGATCAATATCATCGTCATCGTCATCATCACCAGCATCACTGCTCATCATCATCATCATCACCAGCATCATCATCATCATCATTATCATCATCATCATCATCAGCAGCACCATCACCATCACCATCAATATCGCTCTCTGCGGCGACATCACCATCATCCTCATCATAATCAGCATCATCCTTATCATCAGCAGCAGCAACATCGCCTTCATCATCATCAGTATCATCGTCATCGTGGCGGTCATCAACATCAACAACAGCATCATCATCATCATCATCATCATCGTCATCCCCATCGTCATCATCACCAGCGTCATCATCCTCATCATCATCATCAGCATCATCCTCAGCATCACCCCAAACATCAGCATCATCCTCTTAAGCACAATCATCAGCAGCATCGATCACCAGCATCATCGCCATCATCATCATCACAATCGTCATCGTCATCATCACCATCATCACTAGCACCATCAGAGTCATCCACATCATCATCAGTATGACCATCATCATTATCATAACCATCACAACCGCCCTACCATCACCATCACCATTACCATCATCACCATCGTCATCATCGCCATCATCATCACCATCACCACCATCACCACCACTGTCGTCACTACCAACATCACCACCACTATCATCATCATCAGCAGCGTCATCATCATCATCATCATCACATCATCATCATCGTCATCATCATCATGATCATCATCATCATCAGCATCAGCATCATCATCATTAGTATACACCATCACCACCGCCAATATCATCATCATCATCATCACCAGCAGCAACAGCCTCATCATCATCATCATCATCATCATCATCGTCGTCATCCTCATCATCACCACCACCACCGTCATCATCACCAGCATCATCATCATCAGCATCATCAGCAGCACCACCATCACCATCATCCTTTCCACCACCATCACCATCATCATCGCTATCGTCATCATCACAACCGACATCATCATCATCATCATCATCATCATCATCATCATCATCAGCATCACCATCATCATCATCATCATCATCGTCATCATCATCATCATCATCATCATCAGCAGCATCACCATCATCATCATCATCATCATCATCGTCATCATCGTCGTCGTCGTCGTCGTCGTCATCATCATCATCATCATCATCCTCCTCCTCCTCCTCCTCCTCCTCCTCCTCTCCTCCTCATCATCATCATCATCATCATCATCATCATCATCATCATCATCATCATCATCATCATCATCATCATCATCATCATCATCATCATCGGAGAGGCGTGATCCACCGCCGCTTTACTGTGGAAACTTCTCCCCCCTCTTCCTCCGTAACCCGGGGGTCCCCCCCCCCTCCGAAAATCTCCCCCCCCTGCTGGACCCCCCCCCTTCCCCCGGCAACGCCCCCCCCCCCCCTAACCCTTCCTCCCCCCCTCCAGAAAACCAGAGGGGGTCACTACGGGTTCGACCCCCCCCCCGGGGAAAACCGCGGGGGTGGTCACTACCGGTTCGAACCCCCCCCCCCGGAAAAACGGGAGGGTGTCACTACCGGTTCGACCCCCCCCCCCAGAAAACCAAAGGGGGGTCACTGCAGGTTCGAACCCCCCCCCCCTCGGGAAAACGGGGGGGGGTCACTACCGGTTCGACCCCCCCCCCCCCCCAGAAAACCGAGGGGGGTCACTACCGGTTCGAACCCCCCCCCCTGCCCCCCTCCGGAAAACCCGGGGGTGTCACTACCGGTTCGAACCCATCCCCTCCCGCCCCACGCTCACCGCCGGCAAACGACTCCCGGGTCCCTACCACCGTCCGCACCACATCCCCCACCTGCTGCCCCCAGCACCACTGTCCTCACCACCACTGTCCCCACTGTTCCAACCATCGTCCGCACTGCCCCCACCAGTGCCCCCACTACTCTCGCACTGTTCCCACTGCCCCCACCACTGTTCCCACCACGGTCCCACTCTCCCCACTTTCCCCACGGCCCCAACCACTGTTCCACTGTCCCCACTATCCCACTGTCCCACTGTCCCCGCCGCTGTCCCACTGAGCTGTCCCACTGTTCCCAAGACTGTCCCCACCACTGTCCCTACTGTGCCTCTGTCCCATTGTCCCACCGCCGTCCTCGCCACCGCCCTCACCACTGTCCCCACCACCACTGTCCCCACCACTGTCCCACTGTCCTCAAAACATTCCCACTGTCCCCACACCACTGTCCCCACCACCACCGTCCCCACCACTATCCCAGTCCCCACCACTGTCCCACTGTCCCCACTGTTCCCACAATTGTCCCCGCTGTCCCCACCAGTGCCCCCACCAGTGTCTCACTGTCCCCACTCTCCCCACCATTGTCCCACCACGGTCCCACTCTCCCCACTTTCCCCACGGCCCCCACCACTATCCCACCGTCCCCACTGTACCCACCACTGTCCCACTGTCCCCGCCGCTGTCCTACTGTGCTGTCCCACCGTCCCCACTGTCCCCACCACAGGGCTTTCAGTATCGAGCGTGGCGTGAAACAGGGAGACCCACTGAGCTCTTTCTTGTTCAATGCTGTCCTCGAGCAGGTGTTCAGACAAGTGAAACCTGGGTGGCAGCGCAAGAATTTCGGGATCCAACTAGGCTTCGCACCACTAGCACGAATCACAAATCCACGTTTCGCCGACGATGTCTTGCTCTATGCCCCAAACTTACGACAGCTTTCCTGCTCGCTCCGAAATGTACAGTCCCAAGCCAAGGCATGCGGTTTGGCACTGCACCCGGACAAGACCAAGATCCTGACGAACGTCAGCCGGAGAGAGGGGAGAACAATTTCTCATGTCGACATCAACGGCGAACGCATCGAAATATTGCGTTCCGTCCAGAGCACGAAGTATTTAGGAAGGAAGCTTACTTTCCATGACTTCCACGAGACAGAGCTACGCAATAGGATTGCCGCAGGATGGGGTCACTTCAACCAATTAAGCGCTTCCCACTCCACAATCGACTGAGGCTGTTCAACAAAACAATCACAGCATCAGTGATGTACGGGTGCTCCTCTTTGACCCTCACAAGCGACATGCTTCTCACTTTACGGCGTGCACAGCGAAGGATGCTCAGGCTTGTCATCGGGATGCCAAGGCGTCGCAATATACAAAACCACATTCGCGGCACTGACACCAACGAAACGACCAGCGCCGACGCAGCAGACTCCCCCATCCACCACGACAGAGCCGACGACAGAGAAGAAGACGACGGGTTGGAACCATGGGAAGAATTCATACGACGATCGACGCACGCATCCCTAGAGCATGCTCGGCGCGCAGGCGTAGAGGACTGGCCTACGGTATACTTCACACGGAAGTGGCGGCGGGCATCGCGCGTCGCAACCCACGACTACGACAGATGGACGCGGCTCTCACTACAATGGACCCCGAACACCCACGACCCACGCCAAACCCTACGACGCCACGGAGGACAACGGAAAAGATGGGATGCCGAAATCACACAATTCGTACGCACAGTCACTACACACGAGGGAGACGACGACCACAAAAGGTGGATACACATTGCGACGGACAAGAGAGCATGGTCGGCGTTGGAGCCGAAATTTTGGCTTATGTCAATTGTGGGGATTGTGTGCGAAACTCCCACTTCACGGTCTGAGTCGTTCCTCCCTCCTTCCCCCTCGACTAAGGTACTTTCTCGGCGCTCCGGCGCCACCGCCGGGCTCTCGTAGGGCCGTCCCCGCCGGGACGACTGACCGGCGCCTCGCCTCGCCTCGCCTCGCCTCGCCTCACCACTACCGTCCACTCCACTGTCCCACTGTCCCCACCACTGTCCCGCTGTCCCCTCACCACTGTCCCCACCACCACCGTCCCCACCACTGTCCGCACCACTGTCCCACTGTCCCCGCACCACTGTCCCCACCACCACCGTTCCCACCACTGTCCAGTATCCCCACCACTGTCCAACTGTCCCGAGGAGCGGGAATCGTTTGCCGGCGGCGAGGGGGGGGGGGAGGAGGTTCGAACCGGAAGTGACCCCCTCTGGTTTTCGAGGGGGGGGTGGGTTCGAACCAAGTTGTGAACCCACCCCCCTCTTTTCATGATGGACTGGGGGGGGGAGGGGCTCGAACCGGTAGTGACCCCCCCCCCGGTTTTCGAGGGGGGTGGGGACGGGTTGGGAACCCCCAGTGACCTCCCCTGGTTTTCCGCCAGCAGCGGTAGAACACGCTCTTTCCATCATCGGCATCGCCGAAGTGGTCCTTCGGCAGCATCATCAGCATCATGATCACTTTCCTCATCATCGACATTACATCAGTACCACCAGCACCATCACCATCACCATCACCATCGCCATCACCACCACCATCACTATCACCACCACCACCACCACCACCACCACCACCACTACCACTGTCATCCTCATCCTCATCATCATCAGCGTCATTATCCTCATCATCATCATCATCATCATCATCATCATCATCATCATCATCATCATCATCATCCTCATCCTCATCCTCATCCTCATCAGCATCAGCATCAGCATCATCAGCATCATCATCATCAGCGTCATCATCATCGTCATCATCATCATATTTCAAAGAATTATTGGTTATACGACCATCATCATCAGCATCATCATCAGCATAATCATCAGCATCATCACCATCAATCATCATCGTCATCATCATTGTCATCGTGCTCCACCTCCTATTCCTCGGCCTTCTCCTCCCACTCCCTGTTTTGCGTGATTGTGATGCCAAGCGGCTCAGAAGAGTCCCAAGATTCTCCGCCAATTCCCATGTCTTCCCATATTTTCTGGGGAATCGACGATTCATTGTGTCTGTGTGCTTTGTCCCTCCTGACGAATGGCTCGCAAAGAGCCCCAAGATGACCGCAGAGGGCCCCTCCCCAGTGTTCCACCGGTGGTTTCCCCAAGCGCTGGGCGAATCAGCAGTCCGCAAGCATGGCCGCACCATCGCCCGACATTCCACCACACAGTCTTGGAAGCCGGGCGAGGGCTGGCAAATCCGTGGCTGCTAAAACGGTATTCCCGGAAGGAAAAACAAATTCCCGGAATCAAGCTCAGCGCACTAACTCGTAAGCGGGCTGCTTCCCGGAAGAAAAAACAGGTTCCCGGAGCTCCGTTTGAGCAGCCACGGATTTGCCAGCAGTCGCCCGGCTTCTGACAGTCGTTTCAAGATGGCACGGGGTGGCGGGGATTCGCTGCAGGGGTCTTCGATACGCAACCACCAGGCCTCCACACCGCACGGCTTGGCGCCGCCAGTGGCGGCGCCGCACGGGCGCTCCGCGCCCCAGGGTCGTGGTTTTCAGGCCGCCCGGGACCCATCGGGGAGACTGTCGAGTGAGTACAGTATCGTTTGACCGATCCCCATCCCCAGCGGCGTGGCCTGGGCCCCACTGGCCGAGTTACCTCGGGTTTCGAGGGGTGTATCCCCAATTGGGGTGATAATTTGGTGGGGGTCTCGAAGCGGATGGGGATGGGGATCGGTTAAACGGTACCGATCGAGGCCAGCCGTGACTGCCTCGAGAGGCTGCCCGTGCGCACTTCAAGCCTCACCACCTCCACGGGACCAGTTTGGGGACTGCGGAGGTGGCCAGGCTTGGGGAGGATGGTCCCAGCCACGCCACACCTCCGCGCCTGCGGCGTCCCGCGCGGCGTGCGGCCAGGCCTCGGCTCCACGGCTGCTGCGGCGTCCGGGAGCGGCTCTCGGGACCAGGCCCGTGCGCTCTCCGACGGGGCGGCGGCGAGCCACCGCAGGACGCCCTGGAGCTACTGCACGCCGCGGCTGCCGATCCGTCTCTGCGGCCACGCCTCGGCTCCACGCCTGCGGCGTCTGGCCGCGGCCCAGGCTCAGGCGGTTGCGCTCGCCGCCGGGGCGGCGACGAGGCCTCGCAGGAAGGCCTGAAACTCCTGCATGCCGCGGCTGCTGGCCTGCCTCGCGAGGACCCAGGCGACGTAGCCTGGGTCTTCCGCGACCACCTGCTCGTAGGCCTTGCCCCTGTGCTTCCTCCCGAAGCTCACCACGCCGTGGCCGCTCTCGGGCGGGCTCTCCTCCACAGGTCGGCCAATGGAGGCGCGCGCGGGCTCAGCGCGCGGCCCTGGGCTCCGCTCGAGGCGGCCAGACTCCAGCATCTCCATGAAGCGCTCGGGCTCCAGATGCATGAGCCACGCAAGCGCGAGCACGTCGTTGATCGCGCGGTGCCCGACGAAGCAGTAGCCGCGCGCCTTGAGCAGGTGCTCCTGCTTTTTTGGTCCAGGAGGCCAGCGGATGCCGTTGCACGAGCAGGCCCAGTCGGCGTCACAAGACCATTCCGGGAAGTACTTGTCGCAGAAGCGTTTGTCGAACCTGGCGTTGTGAGCTATCAGCAGAGGCTTCCGCCCGCGGCACGAGCCCTCCGAGACAAACACCTGGGCCGCTTCCCTGTCGAACTTCAGGCCAGCATTTGGCCCACTAAACTCGCCAACCTCTTGGGTACTGGCGTGAGAAGTGCCTAACCATTTCGCGACCGCACCACCCCGTTGTTGGTGTTTGGGAGGTGCTCGGGAGGGTCCAGAGAGAGCACCAGAACCCAAGGCCATCTAGGACGAGCTCACTGGCAAAGGAGGGGGCCAAGATGCCGCTCTCACGAGTCAGAGAGCCGTACAAGGCCACAAGGACGGCCGAAGAGGTCTCAAAAACTGCGTGAGAGGCCCCAAGAGGCCCCAAGGAAGCCACGAGAGACCCCAAGAAGAGTCGGCAACAACATCCCCCCGCACAGCCCAAACCGTGAAATCTGCAGCTGCTGCTTTCGAAGCTTTCTCGGCACCCCCCAAAAAATCGCGAGTGTTTCAGATCACTCCGGACCCAATAAGGCCCCAAGAAGGCCCACGAGGGCCTCCACGGTCACTGAAGACGGCCCAAGAGATCGCCAAGACGGCGAAAGAAGGCGCCCAGATGGCGCATGACGGCCCAAAAGAGGCCCCAGCGGGCCTCGAAATGCCCCAAGGCAGCCCAAGAGAGTGCCAATAGGCCTTCAAGCTGCCCCCAGGGTGGTCCCATAGGACCCCGAGACAGCCCCCAGAGGGCCAAAAGAGACTCACGGCGCCCCAACAGTGATTCAAACACCGTCCTATCCCACACCTGTGTTCTCATTTTCTCACAGTCTCCTCCTCGTCTTCCTCCAACTAGTCCTCCTCTTCCTCCTCCTCGTCACGATCATCTCCCTCACCATCTGCGTCAACATGACCACCATCATCGCCATCATGACGTTATCACACTGTAATACCATCATCACCGACATCAGCAGCATCATCGTCACTTACACCATCATTAACATTAGCATTGTCATGTCTCCAACCCTCGTCCTTCCCATCCTCCCCCTCCTTCTCGTTTGTCATCTTCCTCGTTTTCAGCCTGCTGCCCATCCTCCTAAGTTGCATCATCATCATCATCATCATCATCATCATCATCATCATCATCATCATCATCATCATCATCATAATTATCATCCGTACGGTTGCCGTCGCCGTAATCGCCGCAGTCACACTCGTAGCTTCGCCGTCGTCGTCATACTCATCAGCGTCAGCATCAGCATCATAATCCTCATCATCATCATCATCAGCAGCAGCAGCATCAGCAGCAGCATCATCCTCCTCATCATCAGCATCATCATCATCAGCATCATCATCAACACCATCATCATCATCATCATCAGCATCATCATCATGATCATCATCATCATCATCCACATCATCATCATCATCATCATCATCAGCAGCAGCATCATCAGCATCATCATCAGCATCAGCATCACAATCAGCATCAGCATTGTCATCATCATCAGCATCAGCATCATCATTAGCATCAGCATCAGCATCAGCATCAGCATCGTCATCAGCATCAGCATCAGCATCGTCATTAGCATCAGCATCACCATCAGCATCAGCATCGTCATCATCATCAGCATCAGCATCCTCATCACCATCATCATGTTCATCATCATCAGCATCATCATCATCCTCAGCAGCATCATCGTCAATTGCATCATCAACAGCAGCAGCAGCATCAGCATCATCGGCCCAGCCTCGATCACATCCTCATTATCATCCTCGCCGTCCTCCAAAAAAATGCTCGCGTGTCTCCATCAGCGCCTGCTGGGGGCAACCAGTCGACGCAATAGCCTGGGAACGGCGGATGTGGCGTCGGCCTCATGGATTTTTCGTTCGAGATGCCTGTGAGACCAGTGATAAAATCCCACCAGCCCTTTAGGGCGTAGGTGGTCTAGAGCGTTTCCTCTGCCAACCCCCCTTCTTTCCCTTCGGGGAGGGGTTTACCCCTCCCCTTACCCCTCCCCACTGACCTGGACGAGGCGTCTCGCGAGGTGTCAGGGACGCCCAAGATGGCTCAAGACGGCTCCAAGAGCGAAAAAGCGAGAAAGCACAAAACATTGATTTTCCTTAGGTTTTGGAAGGATTTTGGCCTCTTGGGGGGGCCCAAGAGGCGCTTCGAGGCACTCTAGAGGGGCAACCCTAATTGGAGCTCCCCCCTTCTTTGATAGATCTCCTCCAAGATGGCCCCAAGAGCGCCCCGAAGGCTCCCAAGAGCGCCCCAAGAGCGCCCCAAGAGGGCCCCAAGAGACCCCAAGAGGCCCCCAAGAAGCCTCTAAGAGGCTGCCAAGAGACCCCCAAGAGGCCCCAAGAGAGTTCAAGATGGCCCAAGACGGCTCCA
The DNA here is from genome assembly GCA_963575745.1 of Prorocentrum cordatum. Taxonomy (NCBI): domain Eukaryota; class Dinophyceae; order Prorocentrales; family Prorocentraceae; genus Prorocentrum; species Prorocentrum cordatum. The sequence continues at coordinate 106,448 of CAUYUJ010020027.1, forward strand.
AGAGCGAAAAGGCGAGAAAGCAAAAAACATTGATTTTCCTTAGGTTTTGGAAGGATTTTGGCCTCTTGGGGGGCCCAAGAGGCGACTCGAGGCACTCTAGAGGGGCAACGCTAATTGGGGACCCCCTCTTCTTTGATCGATCTCCTCCAAGATGGCCCCAAGAGCGCCCCGAAGGCTCCCAAGAGCGCCCCAAGAGCGCCCCAAGAGCGCCCCAAGAGGCCCCAAGAGGCGCCCAAGAGGCCTCCAAAAGGCTCCCAAGAGACCTCCAAGAGGCCCAAGAGGCTCCCAAGACGGCCCAAGACGGCTCCAAGAGCGAAAAGGCGAGAAAACACAAAACATTGATTTTACCTAGGTTTTGGAAAGATTTTGGCCTCAAGAAGGGCCCAAGAAGCGATTCGAGGCACTCTAGAGGGGCAGCGCTAATTGAGGACCCCCCCTTCTTTGATAGATCTCCTCCAAGATGGCCCCAAGAGCGCCTCGAAAGCTCCCAAGAGCGCCCCAAGAGCGCCCCAAGAGAGCCCCAAGAGGCCCCAAGAGGCCCCCAAGAGGCCTCCAAGAGGCCCCCAAGAGACCCCCAAGAGGCCACAAGAGGCTCCCCGAGATACGCAAGAGGCCCCCGGGACCGCCAAGAGGCTCCAAAGACGGCCCAAGAGGCCCCAAGCTCGCCATTGTCCTCCTCCTCCTCCTCTTTTTCTTCCTCCTCCCTCCTCCCCCTCCCCCTCCTCCTCCTCCTCCTCCTCCTCCTCCTTTTTCCTTTTCCTCCTTCTCGTCCTCCTCGTCCTCGCAGTCCTCCATCTCCTCCTCCTTATCTTCCTCCTCCTCCTCCTCCTCCTGCTCCTCCTCCTGCTCCTCCTCCTGCTCCTCCTCTTCCTCCTCCTACTCCGACGACGACGGCTCCTCCTACATCCTCCCCCTCTTGGGGTATATGGCGGCTCACCCCGCCCTCTGTTCTTCTGCATGCTCCCCCGCTTCCCTCATAACCTCCACTCCCCTGGGACTCATTTCTGGACGGGCTGGTGGGGATACGCGAAGCGTCTAGAATTGCTGATCTGC
>CAUYUJ010020027.1:110000-112500 GCA_963575745.1 Prorocentrum cordatum
CCTTCGTGCCGACTGCCACGCCGAAGCTCCACCACCCGCCGAGCTGGGAGGCCACAAGGCCGCCATTGCAAACTGCAGCCAGCCTCCCTGTGCCAGAGCATCACGGCCCTACCGACGGGCCTCCGCCGACTGCCAGAGAAATGGCCACCAGGCCAAATCCGTGCACAGCCCCCACGTCGTAGTTCATGGCTGCCCTTCCTCTGAAAGTCCACCAGCTACCACTGGCGCCAGCAAAGGGGGCCACCAGGACCAGGCCTACACTGCAACCATCGACCGCCCGCCGCTGTTCACTGCGACCCTCCAGCCGTGCGTCCGACGACCGCCAACGGAGCCGCTCCGTGCTGCCACAAGGCCAACACTCCGGCCAATCTCCGTCGTGATACCGACGACGCAGTCCGTATCGACCCTCCGTGTGAGCGTCCGCCGACCCTCGGGGACGTCAGCCACATGGGCCGCCAGGCCCGCGCTGCAGCGAGTCCGTCCGCCGCGGTTCAGTGTGGCCCTCCCGTCGGGTGTCCAACGACCCCCGCTGGCACGTCTTAGTGTTGCCACCAGGCCAAGACCCCAGCCAAACTCCGTGTTGTCGCCCATGACCGTCCGATGACCGCCGATGACCGTTCGCCGATCGCCAGAGCGACCGCCGACGACCGACTGTCGACTGCCCGACCTCTGACGACGATCGACGACCGTCATGCCGACCGTCGGCGGACTCCCAGGGGAACCAGCCCCGTTGGCCACCAGGCCCACGTTGTAATCAGTCCGTCCGCCATGGTTCACTGCGACCCACCCGCCAAGTTTCCGAAGACCCACATTGGAACCGCTCCGTGTTGCCACCAGGCCAACACTCCAGCCAGCCTCCGTGATGTCGCCCATGACGTAGTACTTAGCGACCCTCCGTCTGAGCGTCAGCCGACTCTCAGGAGCACCAGCCACGGAGGCCACCAGGCCCAGGTTGCAGCACCAACCACGTGGGCCACCAGGCCCGCATGCCTTTCTTCCAATCGCTCAATCGAGGATCCGCTGAATGCCAACGGACCCCACGACGTCCCACGACCGCCCGCCGGCCGTCAAACGACAAGCCAGACGACGCCGACCCGAATGACGACTACATGCTGGCCGTCCGCCAGCCGTCCGCCACCCAACGACGACCGTCAGACGACCGCCGACGACCGCCAGAACGACCGCCGACGACCGGCTGTCGACTGTCCAACCTCTTACGACGACGATCGACAACCGTCTGCTACAGACGCACCAACCGCTCGCCGCTTAACAGCTTCCCCCCCCATTTGCAGGGAGAAGTCCTCCTGCGCCTCGCCGCCGACAGGCAGACCAGCGTCCGACGGCCGACTACGCCCGGCCGCCGCCCGTCCGACGACTGCCCGACGACCGTCGGACGACAGTACGCCGACACCCGCCGCCGACGGCCGCCGAACGAACGTCGACCGACAGACGCACAAGCCTGACGACCAGGCAGCCACACGCCGATGCCACCCCACCGCGGCTCCCAGCGACCCGCCCGCCGAGCGGCCGACGTGCACCACGGGCACCCCTTGGCAGGGCCTTCAAGCCCACACGACCGCCATACCACGCGCTGTCACGCACGCCCTCCCCTGCACCTCGTCCTGCGAAGGGGTGGGCGTGCTCACCCTCCCACTGGGCGCACCGCCTGCGCGGGCTCGCCTGGCTGGCCACCGCTGCCCGAGAGCTGGCCACTCCCCTCCACGTGCTGCTCCTCCCTGCAGCGCGCTGCCGCACTGGCAGCGACGAAGCCCGTCGCCCGCTGCGGGCCTCGCGCTCCCACGCCCCCCCAGCGCCTCCGGGAGCGCCCCGCAGAGTGGCACGCCACCGGGCACAGCCGCGCGGCGCAGGTCGGACCGCCGGCTTCCGTCGGGGACGCGGGGGAGGCGGGGGAGCAGCAGGAGGCGGAGGCAGAGGGCACCAGGCCGCCCCGCCAGCGACGGCCACTCCGCCGCACGCCGTGCCTGAGCATCACGGCCCCCCACGGCCGCCGATATCGCCAGGCCGTCGCGACATCTCGCCCTGGGCGCTCGCCGCAGACCTGATCCACCCCGAGTCGGTTACCGACCTCCGACCCGCCCTCGGACACTGGGGACTCCGGAAAAAAGCCCCGCCCTGCGCCGACATACTGACAGCGAGCCAGTGCCTCAAGCTACGCGCGTAAGCACTGCGTTCCCTGCCACGTGCCCTGCCTGGGACCACACGACTGACTCTGGCATACAGCTTTTATACCCTCACTTCCTGCCTTGACGACGCCCTCGGCGCCAACAGTGGCGCCACGGGCGTGATGGCCAAGCGGACGACGCCCATCACCGACGCCTGTCCTGGCTTGAAGCCTTCAACCACCGCTGGGGCCCGACGTACAACAACGACGACGTCTTCGTCCGACCCTGTACTCCGACGCCGTCTGTAGACTGACCGACGGATCGCTGCCTCTGGGGGGCACTACCCCATGCTCAATGCTGCCACTCTGCGCCGCTGC
>CAUYUJ010020027.1:115000-165943 GCA_963575745.1 Prorocentrum cordatum
ACCTGGAGCACCCTGAGCGCAACAACTCCTTCAACGGCTGCGGGAAATCAACGCGCAACGCGAGGAGCAAAGAAACCCGGGATACCCTGACGAAAAGCATATGGCTTCTTGATGCGGGCCCTCACTGTAGTCGAATACTTCTCTGCGCCCGACAACCTGGATCTCCTGGGAGGCCAGCGTTGGCAGCGTTGGCTTCCACCGAGCTTCCTCTTTGGACGCTACTCCCACTCCCAAGGAAGTTTCGCGGGGGCAACTAAAAACTACCGCTCAACTGCGGCCCAACCGAAAAAGTCGCATGGTGCCCTAAGGGGGAGGGCGCGCACGTGGCGGCTTCCGCCGAGCTTCCGCCGGCTTCCGCCGGCGGGCACCGCCTCCGTTCTGCTTCCGCCAGCTTGCGCCGCGGAAGCGGTGACAGCGCCTTCGATCCTCGAAGGCGGAGCCCTTCTGGGAGCGCGCCGCACTGGCCGATTGGTGGCTGGATGGATGGACCGACCGCAGGGTCGGCACGTCTTTCTGCACAAAACCGGCATGGTAAGGACGGACGAACACACTCCTCCCCGACGGATGGAAGGATTCATCTGCTCGGCCTGACTGAACGGATGGCTGGACGGACTACCCCATCGGTGGGGTCATGCATCTACCTTGGATGATGCTCGGTGGGTCCACACACCATCAACCAACTTTCCAATGAATGGACGCGTGGCTGCATGGACAGACTGACCGTCAGAATCTGCATTCTTCACGCATGGAGTGCACTCCAGGATTCCATCAAGTGCCTCTTCCACACATCGCATTGCACAAGTGTCTCATCGGGTCCTCGAAACCCATTTTGAATTGATGGATCGATCGACGATCGGATGGTTGGATCTTTGATTGCACGCACCTTGGTTATGTGTTGGCCCGTTGTGCGTATCCATCGACCAGCCCGTCGGCGAATTAAGGACTGACGATTAAAAGCGCGGGCGGCTGAATGGCCACATCCAAGCGTCGAGCCATCACTGCACAGCTTTGTCGAGTGGCCAAACCCCAATGGACGGAAGAAGAGGAGGAGCAGGAGGAGCAGCAGCAGGTGGGCGAGGTGAGGGTTCAAGTGAGGGATCACGTGAGGGATCCTCTTACTGCACGTCCGACTGCTACCCCCCCTTTACCTCATTCAGGATCCTTCGGCAGTCAGGTTTCTGTCATGACGGAGCTTTCGCACGCCACCATGACGACGCCGAAGAGAATGATGGATGACTCGGTCAAGACGGGGCTCGAGCCCGGCACGAAAGAAAAATAAGATCATGGAATCAAAATTGGACGACCACACTGAGCCTATCGAGAAGTTGGAGGCTATTTCTAACTCACCCGGTACGGTAGCGTCCTCGTCTGTGGGTTTCGGGAGCCAGCAGGGGTCCAAGCGATTCATCCCGACGTTTTCAAAATCGAAAACTTCAGCACCTACGATGATCGGAAAACGCTCGGTATTTCTCGTTTGGGGTTCGAGGAGTTCCTCAGTGGGCTTAAACAGAAGATACCGCAGTCGTTTCAGGAGAAGATCGGGGAATCCCAATGCTTCGGGACCAAGTCGGACAAAATTAAAACTCAAGTGCAGCCCCCGTACGCGTTGGAGATCGCCCTGACGTTCACAAACCTTTTGCAGGACGAGACCTTCAAATACAAAGGGCGTTCTTTATGGACGGCCGTGGGAATATCTCCAGCTGAACAAACGAAATACGAGAGAATCGGTAAAGCGAAAGCCTACCTCACCATGAAAACGCAGACCAAGGACCCCACTACTCAATACTTACGCCCGATGCTCCTACAGTCCCCATTACGTCCTCACCTGCTTCAGCAAGGAAAACGGGACGGAGCTGGAGGTGGGAATTGTGGACGGGAAGGGGGACATTACTTGGAATGAGGTTCACGTGAAGACGGCGTTCGACAACATTGGGGAGCAGATGAACAAGGAGCTCTGCAACTTCTGGCGCGGTTCCCGTGGAATACAGCCGAAAAGGGCTGTTCTGCAGCTTCGAAGTTTTATAAGATTGGTCGTGGTTACATTGGGGATTAGATCGCTTGCTTGCAAGAGGTTCCTGCGTCGGGGTCGCTGGACGGTTTCACCTATAAATCACACACCATCATGTCCGCGGCGAAGGGTGACTGCGCCTGTATTATTCCTAGATCTTAGGTGCCGGCCAGAGGTTTTCGCTTGGACACTATTGGTGCGGAGTGGCAGTGCATGATCAAGTTTCCTATCAGCGGAAATTCTGGGTCATCCTAAAGAGGGTGGTCGGGCTCAGACGGTACTCCAAGAATCTATTTCTTTTGTGCACGGTAGCCTGGCTTGATTTAGGGCGGGGTTTTCGGACTCAACCGACTCAACCTGTTTTTGCATCATCGTCATCATCATCGTCATCATCGTCGTCATGATATTCATCATCGTCCGCCCTGGGCCGACGACGATTGTAATGATGGTGGTTATCAAATCGTAGTGCTGATGGTGGTGGCGATGGTGATGGTGATGATGGTGGTGCTCATCACATCCAGAATCACCATCATCACCATCACCATCATCACCATCACAACCGCCCTCACCATACCCTCATCACCATCCCCACCATCATCATCATCATCATCATCATCATCATCATCATCATCATCATCAGCATCATCATCATCATCACCATCCATACCATCAGCATGTTCCAGTATGTTAGAGCTCCGTGGGAGCTCTAACATGGCTTGTTAGAGCTCCCACGGAGCTCTAACATAGCATGTTCGAGTATGTTAGAGCTCCCTGGGAGCTCTAACATAGCATGTTCGAGTATGTTAGAGCTCCCTGGGAGCTCTAACATGCTATGTTAGAGCCCCCATGTTAGAGCTCCCTGAGAGCTCTAACCTACCGAGCTCCAACGGAGCTTTACCATATCATGTTAGAGCTCCGTGGGAGCTCCCTGGGAGCTCGAACATAGCATGTTTGAGTATGTTAGAGCTCCCTGGGAGCTCTAACATGGTATGTTAGAGCTCCGTGGGAGCTCTAACATGGTATATCAGAGCTCCGTGGGAGCTCTAACATGGCTTGTTAGAGCTCCAACGGATTTCTAACATAGCATGTTCGAGTATGTTAGAGCTCCCTGGGAGCTCTAACATGCTATATTAGAGCTCCCATGTTAGAGCACCCTGGGAGCTCTAAAATACCGAGCTCCAACGGAGCTTTAACACAGCATGTTAGAGCTCAGTGGGAGCTCCCTGGGAGCTCTAACATGGTATGTTAGAGCTCCGTGGGAGCTCTAACATGGCTTGTTAGAGCTCCAACGGAGCTCTAACATAGCATGTTCGAGTATGTTAGAGCCCCCTGGGAGCTCTAACATGGTATGTTAGAGCTCCGTGGGAGCTCGAACATGGCTTGTTAGAGCTCCAGCGGAGCTCTAACATAGCATGTTCGAGTATGTTAGAGCTCCTTGCGCAATCGATTGCGACACGGTTAAAGCACCCCCCCCTGGCGAGAGGGGGGGGGGGCCTTAACCGTTTCACAATCGATTGCGCAACGGTTAAGACCCCTCCCCCTGGCGAGAGGGGGGGCTTAACCGTTGCGCAATCGATTGTGAAACGGTTAAGTACCCCCCCCTCTCGCCAGGGGGGTGCCTTAACCGTTGCGCAATCGATTGTGACACGGTTAAAGCCCCCCCCCCTCCCTGGGCGAGAGGGGGGGGCCTTAACCGTTTTGCGCAAAAATCGATTGTTGAAAAGGGTTTAAGGACCCCCCCCCTCTCGCCAAGGTGGGGGGCTTACCCGTTTGCGCAATCGATTGTGACGCGGTTAAGCCCCCCCCCCCCTGGCGAGAGGGGGAAGGGGTCTTAACCGTTGCGCAATCGATTGTGGAACGGTTAAGGGGCGGCGGCGGCGGCGGCGGCGGGTTTAGAGCTCACAGGGAGCTCTAACATAGTAAGTTAGAGTATGTCAGAGCTCCCCGGGAGCTCTAACATCGCATGTTAGAGCTCCACTGGAGCCCTAACACAGCAAGTTACATTATGTTAAAGGTCCCTGGGAGCTCTAACATTGCATGTTCCAGTCTGTTAGAGCTCCCTGGGGGCTCTAACATGGCATGTTAGAGCTCCCATGCAAGTTAGAGGATGGAAAAGCTCCAATGGAGCTGTTAAAGCTCCAATGGATCTCTAACCATAGCATGTTATATTAATGTAGAGCTCCCTGGGAGATCTAAACTCGCATGTTAGAGGCTCCGTGGAGCTCTAACATGCTATTTAGAGCACCCAGGGAGCTCTACCTAGCAAGTAGAGTATGTTTTAAGCTTCCCACGGAGCTCTGAACATACCATGTTTAGAGCTCCAGGGAGCTCTAACAACTGGAACATGCTATGGTAAGAGCTTCCGTTGGAGCTCTACATGCCATGTTAGAGCTCCCACGGAGCTCTAACATACCATGTTAGAGCTCCCAGGGAGCTCTAACAGACTCGAACATGCTATGTTGGAGCTCCGTTGGAGCTCTAGCATACCATGTTAGAGCTCCCACGGAGCTCCCCTGAGCTCTAACATGCTAAGTTAAAGCTTCGTTGGAGCTCGGTAGTTTAGAGCTCCCAGGGAGCTCTAACATGGGAGCTCTAATATCGCATGTTAGAGCTCCCAGTGAGCTCTAACACACTCGAACATGCTATGTTAGAGCTCCGTTGGAGCTCTAACAAGCCATGTTAGAGCTCCCGCGGAGCTCTAACATACCATGTTAGCTCCCAGGGAGCTCTAACATACTGGAACATTCTATGTTAGAGCTCCGTTGGAGCTCTAACATGCCATGTTAGAGCTCCGACGGAGCTCTAACATACCATGTCAGAGCTCCCAGGGAGCTCTAACAGACTCGAACATGGCTATTGTTAGAGCTCCCAGGGAGCTCTAAATACTGGAACCTGCTATGTTAGAGCTCCGTTGGGAGCTCTAGCATCCATGTAAGCTCCCACGGAGCTCTAACATACCATGTCAGAGCTCCCGGGGAGCTCCCACTGAGCTCTAACATGATATGTTAAAGCTCCGCTGGAGCTCGGTAATTTAGAGCTCCCAGGGAGCTCTAACATGCGAGCTCTAATATAGCATGTTAGAGCTCCCAGGGAGCTCTAACATACTCGAACATGCTATGTTAGAGCTCCGTTGGAGCTCTAACAAGCCATGTTAGAGCTCCCACGGGACTCTAACGTACTATGTTAGAGCCCCCAGGGAGCTCTAACATACTGGAACATGCTATGTTAGAGCTCCGTTGGAGCTCTAACATACCATGTTAGAGCTCCCAGGGAGCTCTAACATACTCGAACATGCTATGTTAGAGCTCCGTAGGAGCTCTAACATACCATGTTAGGGCTCCCAGAGAGCTCCCACTGAGCTCTATCATGCTATGTTAAAGCTCCGTTGGAGCTCGGTAGTGTTAGAGCTCCCAGGGAGCTCCCACTGAGCTCTAACATGCTATGTTAGAGCTCCGTTGGAGCTCGGTATTTTTGAGCACCCAGGAGCTCTAACATGGGAGCTCTAATATAGCATGTTAGAGCTCCCAGGGGGCTCTAACATACTCGAACATGCTATGTTAGAGCTCCGTTGGAGCTCTAACAAGCCATGTTAGAGCTCCCAGGGAGCTCTAACATACTCAACATGCTATGTTAGAGCTCCGTTGGAGCTCTAACAAGCCATGTTAGATCTCCCAGGCTCTACATACCATGTTAGAGCTCCCAGGGAGCTCCCACTGAGCTCTAACATGCTATGTTAAAGCTCCGTTGGAGCTCGGTATTTTAGAGCTCCCAGGGAGCTCTAACATGGGAGCTCTAATATAGCATGTTAGAGCTCCCAGGGAGCTCTAACATACTCGAACATGCTATGTTAGAGCTCCGTTGGAGCTCTAACAAGCCATGTTAGAGCTCCCACGGAGCTCTAACATACCATGTTAGAGCTCCCAGGGAGCTCTAACATACTGGAACATGCTATGTTAGAGCTCCGTTGGAGCTCTAACATGCCATGTTAGAGCTCCCACGGAGCTCTAACATACCATGTTAGAGCTCCCAGGGAGCTCTAACATACTCGAACATGCTATGTTAGAGCTCCGTTGGAGCTCTAACAAGCCATGTTAGAGCTCCCACGGAGCTCTAACATACCATGTTAGAGCTCCCAGAGCTCTAACATACTGGAACATGCTATGTTAGAGCTCCGTTGGAGCTCTAACATACCATGTTAGAGCTCCCACGGAGCTCTAACATACCATGTTAGAGCTCCCAGGGAGCTCCCACGGAGCTCTAACATGATATGTTAAAGCTCCGTTGGAGCTCGGTATGTTAGAGCTCCCAGGGAGCTCTAACATGGGAGCTCTAACATAGCATGTTAGAGCTCCCAGGGAGCTCTAACATACTCGAACATGCTATGTTAGAGCTCCGTTGGAGCTCTAACAAGCCATGTTAGAGCTCCCACGGAGCTCTAACATACCATGTTAGAGCTCCCAGGGAGCTCTAACATACTGGAACATGCTATGTTAGAGCTCCGTTGGAGCTCTAACATACCATGTTAGAGCTCCCACGGAGCTCTAACATACATGTTAGAGCTCCCAGGGAGCTCTAACATACTCGAACATGCTATGTTAGAGCTCCGTTGGAGCTCTAACAAGCCATGTTAGAGCACCCACGGAGCTCTAACATACTGGAACATGCTGATGGTATGGATGGTGATGATGATGATGATGATGATGATGATGATGATGATGATGATGATGATGATGATGATGATGATGATGGGGATGGTGATGATGGTATGGTGAGGGCGGTTGTGATGGTGATGATGGTGATGGTGATGATGGTGATTCTGGATGTGATGAGCACCACCATCATCACCATCACCATCACCACGACCATCAGCACTACGATTTGATAACCACCATCATTACAATCGTTGTCGGCATCAAAACACAAAAACACTCAACCGACTCAACCTAAATCCGCCCTAAATCAAGCCAGTACCTGCCACGAAAATCCTACGATTCGTTTTCATGTTGTGGTTGGAACGGGCACAAACGTCCAACTCTGCGAGACTTTCGAGTCGATCATTGACGACGCTGTTTATCGTGAGCGGTCGCACCATGATTTACCTCGTAGGCGCACGGTTGCGGCTTGGATGTTGGCTCTGGGGGTCAGGGCGGACAACAATTTATCGCAACAAAATCGTGGGTATGTCAGGCAATATCCTGGGCAACCTTCTGTGGACCCGGAAACAGAAACACCATGCGGAGACCAAAGCATAGATCGACTACATGTGCTCCTCGTCCGATTGATCTGGCCATGCTTATGTCCGAAATGTTCCTGGTTTATTATCTCGCCGCACAAGTCACAAACCTGCTCTTGGTTTCTATCGCCTACCTGTTGCAAGCCAATTTCAGGTGTCGTCTACGCCGTCCTTGGTTGGGTGGCGTCCTCGTTCTGTGGAGGCCCTGGAGGTTTACAAGGTGGAATCTATCAACTTCGGGAACTTCCAGGACGCGCCGCTGCCAGCCGCGCAGGCCGGCGTGCTGCAGCTAGCCTAATCCATAGATCACAGCACCATCAAAGAACGTGCCGCAACACAAGCTCGACCTTGCTCGGAACGGTTTCGGGCCTCCCGTCGAGGGTTCCACGCTTCGAAGGACGAGGGGCTGGAGGCAGTCAGGGAATTTCGGCGGGCGCGCAAAAAGATGCGCCGGCTACGCAACGAAAGGAAGCTGGCTGCCCTCACCTATGATAGGCCGGCGCGCCAGATGTCCATGTTGTTGGAGGTGGACGGGGAGATGACTGGAGACAGGACGCTATGGAGAAAGTCGGTGCACGCGCTTGGCACGAAGCGGTTCGCGGACGAGGAGAATCAGGTGGACGTTCAAAAGGCTAGGCTTGAAAGGTTGGACAGTGTTGCAGGGAATTTGACTCTTGACGAATGCCCTACTCCTGAACTCACATTTGAAGGGGCCCTGGGACACACAAATAAATACACACAAATAACAGGATTCCCCATATTTTCCAATCTTTTCTGGGTTTTTGCCTCCCCCCCACTTCCTATATTTTCTTATATTTTCTGGGGAATCGACGATTAATTGTGTCTGTGTGTTTCGTTCCCTCCTGGACATTGTTTGACGCGTTGTCTGGGAGGGTCGGTTTGAAGACGGGACGTCTGCTGGAGCCGACGGTTCGCCGCTAGAAGTTTATCAAGCACTCTCTCACTATATGGTGCATCGCTTGCGGCGCCTTTTACGACAACGGTATCTTTCCAGCAATTCGCCAGACGTCTACATGGCGGTTCCTTGAGTTCTGATGTCTGCTTAAGATTCCTAAGCCGATCGTGTCTGAGGATTTCCGCCGGTACATTGGAAAAGAGGACTGTCTATCGAAATGGTACATGCGAAATTTGCGGCCAGCACTTTCGAAGCCAGTTCCTGAGACCCCTGTGGCAACTGTTGGCTTCAAGGGGGGATGTGGGAGTGATGGCATTACTTCGGTTTTGCATCAAACCATCGACGTTTCCTATCATTGGGGTGAATTTCTTATCTTGGGCGCCACTCATGTTCGCTTCGCTTTTGAAAGTCTTCGTCACGCAACTTTGCACGAAACGTTGACGAAAAGAAAGGTGCATGTGAATGTATTCCGGGTCGTGATGAGAGAGTTATCTGTTCTGGAAGGCGCATCGCGATACCTGGGGCAGAACCTTCCAACATATTTCAGATTCTGGTGGGGTTAAGCAAGGAGGCGTCAAGACGTCGCCGCTTTTCAATTTCCTCGTCGAGTTTATCCTGTGGCCAGTCGGGGTGAGATGGAGGGCAGAAGGTCGTACGACGGCGACTTGGATTATATACCGCATTTCGTTTGGGCTGGCAACATTTTCTTGCTCGCAAGGAGCGTAGCGGAGTTTCAGCTGATGGCGCAGGAAGCGACGGATGCCCTGTACGAGCACGGCTCGACGTGGAAGCACTCTTCCTTGGAGGTCATGCGTTGTGGGCCCGCCGAGACTTTGGAATGAGGTGGCATTGTTGCTTTTATCCCGGAGCCGCTGGTTTTCAAAAGAATGCGTTCGATGGCCGGACAGCGGAAGCCCTGGAACACAGGCTCTGCAGAGCGGCGGGCTTGTATTTGAAGCACGTTCGGATTAGTAAGGGGCCGGGGTCGGCTGGGGCAAAACTTCGAGCGTGGTCCCAGGGGCCGAGCACGTCAGCTATGTTGGCTCTCACTCCTGGCAGTTGAAGAAGTACGGGGTATCTTACTGCAGTTGGAAATCCGGCGCGCTGGTTACCGCAGGGGGCGCGGAGGGACAGGTCAGCAGGAGAGACGACCAGTGCGTCCACACGCTGGATAACTGCCCCGTGGCACATACGGAGGCTGGATGCGATGATCCCTCATTCTCTTGGAATGGTTTTGGGCGCCATTTTGTTTGCGTGTCGGACTGCTAACCGTTGGTAGAGATTGCGATTGGCAGGTCTCCCATCGCGAATTTCACTCTTGAGCTGGCCTCTCAGAGAATCTCCCGCAGTATCGCGTGGCTGATGGATGCTTGTTTGACCCCGCCAGCTCTGCATCTAGATCCTGTTATACAGTGCGGGCGCGGCCGCAAGAAACCCTCGCAAGAAACCCAACCCTGAAAACCCGCGCGCGGGGTGCACCCGAGGGGAAGCCCGAGCACCCCGAACGCAGCAGCTTCTTCAACGGCTGCGGGAAGTCACCGCGCAGCGCGCGGAGCGAAGAAACCCAGGATACCCTCACGAAGAGCATACGGTTCCTTGATGCGCGCCCCCACTGTATGGCGTCGTCGTTGTCATAATCGTATGGCTGATCATCTGGTGAATTACTCAACGGATATTCGACGTTCCTGGCGCGAGACCTTCCCGCCAGACCGGGACATGAACTCGGCGAACCTCGTACTGCATTTTGATGGTGGCACCTGGAAGGACAGGTGCTCAGCGGCAGCATGGATATTCGAAGCCCAATTTGACGATGGAAGCATTTGTTGGCGCGGAAGGGGATTACTATATCTACGTCCATATCTTCACTCACCAGAGAAAGGCTCGCATTGGAATCGTGTGCCGAATCGTTGACGAGATTCTGGAGGAGCATGGTGTGCAACGAGTACTGAGAGGGCGGCCATCTCACCAGGGACTTGGGCTGAGGCAGAGAGAGAGAGAGAAAAAAAAAAAAAGAGAGAGAGAGAGAAGGCGGGCGGTGGGGCAGCGGCGGCAACGCGGCAGGCAAGGGGCCAGGTCTGGTCACCGCCATGGCCACCCCCTAGCCCTCGTCAGACCCACGACATCGCATCGGTTCCGCAACGTCGGCCGACAAAAGTCTGGACCACTTCCCTGGGGGCCAGCTTCTGATCGCGAGCCGTTTCTGGACGGCCATGGGGCCCCGCGAAGGCCGCTGGAAGCCCAAACGTTCGACAACCCCCCGTCCCCCGACATCCGCCGATGTGATGTTTTCGATCCGCGTCCCCACGGAGGTCCCGACCCATTCCCCTGGGGCAGTTTATCAGCCGGATCCGGTTTGGGTGGTCCCGGGGCTGGACAACATCGGGGGCGCGCAAACATGGATTAGCGATCCATGGATTTGGCGCGCGGTCGCCAAATCCATGGATCGGGGGAGGTGCCCTCACCAAAATCCGGCTGGTGCCGCCTCGCTCGGCGGCGGAAATCCACGATTTCTGATGGAAACGGGAGCCGTCACTAATCCACGCTCCCTTGATCTGACTACCTACCAGACCACCTCAACCGAACCCGAAGACCCAAGTTTCGGGTTGGGGGGGGTACGGGTTCCACGCATGTCTTTTCGATGCTCTCCGACCCCCCCCAACTGGGAATCGAGGGTCAATTTGGGCCGTCGAGTTGAGTTGGGGTGGTTTGGTGGGTGGTGATGATCCATGTTTGCGATCGCATGATAGCAGCCCCCTGGGCCGAAATCGAGGACGAGACGCCGGCTACAAGCAAACACGCCGTCGGAGATCTGGGTTTAGGCTGGGCCTCTCGCCCGACAGGGGAATTTTGGACGAACAAATAAAAAGTAAAAGTTCAGAAATGGTCAAAAATCGTCCCCTGACTATTGTTTAACTGTTTTTGAATACTCCTCCTGTAGAGGGACAGGCCCGGCTTAAATCTGGGTCGCGGTGGCTCCCCCGACGGGCGGAGACCAGGCTGCCCCGCAGAGCACCCCTTCCCAGTCAGGCGCCGTCCTGCGTCCACGCCGCGAGGGCCGCCCAGCGGGAGCCGCCCGCCGCGGCCCACGAGAACCTGTGCCCAGGCTGCGCGCCAGGAGGAGGAGGAGGAGGAGGAGGAGGAGGAGGAGGAGGAGGAGGAGGAGGAGGGGGGAGGAGGGAGGAGGAGGAGGAGGAGGAGAAGGAGGAGGAGGAGGAGGAGGAGGAGGAGGAAGGAGGGAGGAGGAGGAGGAGGAGGAGGAGGGGGAGGAGGGGGAGGAGGACGAGGCGGAGGAGGAGTGAGGAGGAGGAGAGGAGGAGGAGGAGGAGAGAGGAGGAGGAGGAGGAGGAGGAGGAGGAGGAGGAGGAGAACCTGGGCCCAGGCTTATGTTTCGCCCATCGCACTGAAGGACCACATCCCAAAAATAATTTCGAGCACCCCGAAAAGTGTCGAAGGAGTGTCGAAACAATGTCGAGAGAATGTCTCCCAGGGCCCGACACGTGAAACCCCTCGAGTTTTTGGGTACTTTCTTGGTGCTCGAAATTCTTTCTGGTGGTCAAGGCTAGAGTAGGCTGGAACATCAAAAGCCCAGGCTGCGCGCCAGGCCGCGCGCCCCCCGTGCGCGGGCTTCGGGGTTGCGCGCCACGCGCGCGGCGCCGCGCGCAGGGTGCAGACGGCGGCTGCGGCGGCGGAGGTGCTGGAGGAGGAGGAGGAGGAGGAGGAGGAGGAGGAGGAGGAGGAGGAGGAGGAGGAGAGTCGAGGCAGTGGTGCTGCGGCCCCCGTGTGCAACAGCGCCGTCCATATAGGAGCGGCGGGCAGGCCGCGATGCGGGCTGCGCCCACGCGCCCTCGCACACACGGGGCCAACCTTTGCATCCAGGAAGCAAGAACGGACTGCGACGTGGGTCTCACGCCGCTGGCTGGGACGCTGTCGCGCACAGCGTGCCAGGTCGCAGCACGGCTGGATGGGAGCGCGCTGCGGGCCGAGCCGACTTCACGCCAGGGCTGGTCTGAGGTCTGTCCCAGAGGGAGATGAGGCCCCAGACCCCCGAAGCCATGATCTTGTTCACAACCTCGACGACGACGACGACGACGACGACGACGACGACGACGACGACGAAGGCGACGACGACGACGACGACGACGACGACGACGACGACCCTCACAGGACTCGGCTAGTTACCTGGGACGGGCTCTTCATCCCGAGTCGT
Organism: Prorocentrum cordatum; assembly: GCA_963575745.1. Taxonomy (NCBI): domain Eukaryota; class Dinophyceae; order Prorocentrales; family Prorocentraceae; genus Prorocentrum; species Prorocentrum cordatum. The sequence goes on from CAUYUJ010020027.1 coordinate 127,365, forward strand.
GCCTCGACGGCTCCGCGGCACGGCGAGGGCCCCACGAGACCGAGAATAGCAAAAGACAGTCCGCCGCGATTTTGCATGGCTGTTTTGGCTCGAGACGCGAGGGGGTCTGAGGCTCAAGAGGGGCAAGGGGCTCAGCATACGGTGGGGGCGTTCGTTGAGGAATACAGGATTCGGCCTGACCTAAGGAACGATAAATAAGGAACGAGGCCGCTCTTGTTCCAAGTAAGTCTACGAAGTCCGGAGGAACACCAAGGGGGCCCGGCGCCAAAAAGTTAGCGGAACGCATGCAAACCAAAGGAACGACCGAGGCCTTTTCGAAAAATAAGTGTTCCTTAGTCAAGCCGGATCCTGTATGCCCGGGAGGCTTCACACCCGAGATGATTCCTTATCTGACGAGGGCGGCGGTGATTTCCACAATCCACAGCTGGTGTTCCACTGGCTTCCCGACCCTGGAGCCCTTCTCCGATGGTTCCTTTTTCCAATGCCCTCACCGTGCAGCCGGTCCTAGGCCAGAAGAAGACCCTTCAAGAGCATGAGGCCCTCGACCAGCCAAACCGAAGAGAGCATTCGAGGGCAGCCCCCCCAGGATGCACAAGAACATGCAGCAAACACGAAGACCAGTATGGGGTACCCTCCCCGAGCCGACCTCGATCTTGTACCTCGGTCCGACTGCAAGCGCGGTGTAGCAGCCCCCGAGGAGCGAGACGTCAGCATTTCCAGATTCCAGGGGGCTTCCGCGCGGTATCCAGGCGGCGGCGCAGCGCCTCCTGGGCGAGTCCTTCCGCGCACGCGCGGTTGTGAGGGTTGGCCTGAGGCCGGAGCTCCTGCAAGTCCACCGCCTCGATAACAAATTTTCGGACGGGGCGAGGACGAGGATGAATCCGAAACGCTCCCCGATACAGCCGAATCGCTCAGTGGCTCCTTGTCCAATGTCCTCACCGTACTTAGGAGTAAGTCGGGCGTGTCCCCCTACAGGGGAATTTTCGACGAAAAATAAAAATATTCAAACAATATTCCAAAATGGTCACCAAAAAACACTCCAAAAATAGTCCCCATACTGCTTGTTTGACTATGTTTGCATACTCCTCCTGTAGAGGGACAGGCCCGACTTGAGGATAAATCCGAAACGCTCCCCGATACATCCGAATCGCTCAGTGGCTCCCTGTCCAGTGCCCTCACCGTACGAAGACAGGGAGGAGGCGGGCTCGAGGCGGACAGGGCAGCAGCGCACGGCACCCAGGGCAGCGGACTGCCCCCCGAGGGCACGCCAATGCCCCTGGCGCTCACGCCGCCAGGCGCGCCGGGGAGAAGGGTTAGGTCGGGCCTACTCCACTACAGAGGGATTTTGGACGAAAAATTCAAAATAGTAAAAAACAAAAAACAAAACAAAAAGTCCCCAGACGATTTTCGATTTTTTTGATTCCTCCTGTCGAGGGGCAGGCCCGACTTAAGAGAAGGGATCGACGACGACGACGACGACGACGATGATCGCATTCCGTCGCGCGCTCCTGTGCGGCGACGCGCTCGGGCACGACGACGACGACGACGACGACGACGACGACGAGGACGACAACGACGACGACGAGGACGACGACGACGACGACGACGACGACGACGAGGACGAGAGTGAGCCTGGCGGAATCCGTCGCTCGCTCCTGGGTGGCGACGCGCTCGGGCTCATTCCCCCCCTCCGTCAACCCCGTATGCTTGAAGGGGCCCAGAAACACACACACACACACACTCACATACACAAAATATTCCCCATACTTTTCTAGATGTGTTGGACTTTCGTCTTTCCCTTCGCTCAGCAGGTTTTCCCGCATCTTCCTCGCAGTCGACGTGCATTTGTGTGTCTGTGTCTCTTTCCTCCCCTCCTGACGCACGCTCAGCCCTAATAGGAGCGGACGACACGCACCGGGCGACGTCGCTCGGCTTTGGGCCCCGGGGCCAGCACGGACCGACCCGGCTCGAAAGATGCTGCAGGGAGACGGGGCCTGGGGCTTCGACCGTGGCTCCTCGCGGCGGTGCGGCGGCCTCTGCGCAACGCTGGATCTCGGCGGATCCGAGCAAGGCCGCGACGCTGATGGGCGTGTTCTCCACCACCACCGCCACAAGTTGGAGGGGGGGGTCCCCCTCCTCCTCCTCCTCCTCCTCCTCCTCCTCCTCCTCCTCCTCCTCCTCCTCCCCCCCCTCCTCCTCCTCCTCCCCCTCCTCCTCCGCTTCGTCCTCCTCTCCCTGCTCCCCCTTCCCCCCCTCCAACTTGTGGTGGTGGTGGTGGTGGTGGTGGTGGTGGTGGTGGTGGTGGTGGTGGTGGTGGTGGTGGAACAAACAAGCGCATCAAACGCGGCGAGAGGGCACGAGGCGCCCGCAGAGCGGCCACCCAGCACGTGGGCGGGGACGACGACGACGAGCACCGCGACGCCCCGCCGCCGCCGCCAGAGCTGGCCGTGGCGAGGTCGCGGCGAGGAGGGGCGACGGAGCGGCCGTCGGTCGGCGGCGCTAATAGGGGGCGAACTCTCCCAGGAGCCTTCTCGAAAACACAGGCCACCGGCGCCCCTGGATACGTGTATTGCTCCCCCCCGGGCTACTCGGCCCTATCGTCGCCTCCGAGCGCTCGGGTGCGGGCACGGCAGGCGGGGCGAGGCCCCTGGGCGCCGAGGCCGCGGGCGTGCGGCGGGGGGGGGGGCGCGAGGCGTGCCGGGCTTTGCACGGGCCAGGGTGCGTTCCGCCTGCAGATCTGGTGGTTCTGGTGGCGGAGGCCAGGGCATGCTCCCCCACGCCTCCCCCCAACCCCACCCCCCTCGCTGCGGGCCCCAGCACTACAGTCAACCAGTATAGCAAGGACGCACGATGAGGATGCAAGGGCCTTGAAAGCCCACGTCGAAGCTTTTCGAGCCGGGCGCGGCCAGCGAGGATGGCCAAGGATGGGCCGAGGAGGCAAGGATGCAATGATACCCTTGCGAAGGTTGCCCATCCTTACTATGCGGGTTGACTGTAGGCACACCAACCACCTCCATTCCCCCTCCCCCCGCTGCTCCCTCATCTTCCTCTCTGCCTTCCTGGAGGCGGGAGGGGAGGGAGGGAGATGGTGGTGGTGTATATTTTTGGGCCGCGTACTCGTGAGGCCACCTGCTTCCGGCCCTGGCCTGGGGAATGGCCTGGCCGCTGCTTCGCCGCCACCACTTCACAACTGGGGAGGAAACAAACGCAAGCACGGCGTTGGCAACAGAGCAACGGCGATGCGAGCCTGAAGAATCAGCATCGTCGGCCCTGGCCCCATGGCGAGCACGAGCGGGGCGCTGTCTCCGCAGGCCAGAGCGAACACTGGCGATGCCTCGGCGATGAGCACGGACGCCTCCAGCTCCAGGGCCACTCGGAACCCCGCCGCCGCACCAGAGGCACCGACGGCGCAGCGTCGGCGCGGTGGGCGATGGAGAGGCGCTCAGACTGACGAACAAACAACACGCACCCATACCCATAGGGGGGACGGAGGGGGCTATGGGTGCGTGTTGTCGGATGGGGGTCCCCGCTCGAACGGGAGCTGCCCCCAGGGTCCGACAACCCGCACCCATACCCGTAGCCAGTCCTCCTCCCTCCGACCCTCGTATGGGTATCGGTGTGTGCTGTTCGGTCGTCACAGACATCCGAAGCGCCGCCCTGGTACGTGTTTTGCTGGTTGAACACAATCGCATCAGCATGGCGTCAGCTCGCGCGCGCGTGCCGTTCGCATCGCGAGTCGAGCGAGAACCGATGGCGATGCAGATCCGCTAACCCAGCCGAGAGGGGTGAGGGCCGATGCTGCACAGGAAGATTCAACCGGATGCCAGAAGTACAAATAGACGAGCGCGTTCCACTACTCGCAAAGTAACTACTCGCAAATGGCCTGGATCCCCCGCCAGGGATCTACGATACATTACATCAAAACAGACACGTGTTTTTCGGACGTTTGCGAGTAGGCACTTTGCGAGTAGTGGAACGCGCTCGGTGAACAAAGGCAAGGGCAGCCCTGGTACGTGTAGCCGATTCCTCGCCTCGAAAGAGCCCTAAACGGTGCAAGTTCAACCTTGGAGCCCGTTCCTTGCCTCAGCGCCTCACGTCGTCTCTTCTCCTCCGACCTTCTGACCTCCGACGATGCGATTTGTTTCATTCCGCGGCCCCCAGAGGTCCTGACTGCTTCCCCAGGGCCAATCCTTCGCCCTGGTTCCGTGTTGATGCCGCACGGGGCCCGACAACTCGGCGGCGAGCGAAGGGGGGGAAGTGAGAAGGAGAAGGCCTTCTCAGAAGGCGGCGGGGCTTCCAAGAAGTCCTCGCGCCTTCCAAAAGGTGTTCTGTGTCTTCGGGGATGGCTCAGAAAACTTCTCAGAAGGCCAAGGCACTTCAACCCCCTCGCCCGCCGCCGAATAACGGCCCCCGAGGGCCGAAACCGAGGAAAAAACCGCCGGCGGAAAAAAACATGTCGTCGGAGATCTGGGCTTGGAGAAGTTTTGGGACATCGCTCGAGCCTACAGCGGCCGTTCGGGACGATCCGGGCACGCCCAGAACGCTCTCGGCGAAGCGCAGCTGCTGGAGAGCACCCCAAAGCGAGGAAACCTCCGAGAACCCAACCACAGCGCAGGTGTTCGCCGCAGGGGTGGCCATCGCTGCCCTGGAAGTGCCCCCTCTGGCAGGGATGCAGGCGTGGTCTTGGCGGTGCTGCCCCCAGGCGCAGGCGGTCGTGGAGGCGGGCGGGCGGGCAGGCCTCTGCATCTCTGGAGGGAAGCGCCCCCCACAGACCACCATCATCTTCATCATCATCGCCAGACACTTTATCATCAGCATCCCCATCCTCATCCTCCTCTTCTCCCCCGTCCTCACCGCTATCATCAGAATCACCTTCATCATCCTCAGCATAATCAACGTGATGATCATCAAGGCCAGCCTCCTCACCATGGTCGACATCGTCGTAAACATCAGCATCGTCGTATTCGGAATCACCACCATCAGCACGATCAACGTCATCGTCGTCGGGAGCAGCAGCCGCATACTCACCAACACCATTCATCATCCCTTGTCAACATGGTCAAGGCGACCACTGTCATCACCACCACCACCACCACCAGCATCGCCATCATCATCATCATAATCAGTATCATCAACATCATCATCATAATCAGCATCATCATCATCACGATCATCATTATCATTATCATCATCAGCATCATGATCATGATCGTCATCCTCAGCGCCATCATCATCATCATCATCAGCATCATCAGCAGCAGCAGCATCATCATCATCGTTTTCATCCTCATGCTCTTAGCTACCTATGTCAGTATCATCGCCACCACCACCATGATCATTATCAGCATCACCATCCTCATCATCGTCATCAGAATCGCTGTCCTCAGCGTCATCATCATCATCATCATAATCGTCATCCTCAGCGTCATTAACATCATCATCATCATCATCATCATCATCATCATCATCATCATCATCATCATCTTTATCATAATCGTCATCGTCAGCATAATCGTCATCAGCATCAGCATCATCATCTTCATCAGCACCACAACAAGCATCATCAGCATCATCACGACCATCATGGTCCTCATCATCATCATCATCATCATCATCATCATCATCATCATCATCATCATCATAATAATCCTCATCCTCCTCGTCCGCCACCTTGTCATCACCACAAACCTCATATCCATCATCATTGGCAGCATCCCCATCATCACCATCATCATCGTCATCACCACCACCACCACCATCGTCAGCCTCATCATCACTATCCTCATCATCCTCATCAACAGCATCACCCTCGTAGTCATCATCGACGTCATCATCATCGTGAGTAGTATCATCAGCATCGTCATCGTCGGCATCATCAACATCATCCTAAGCATCAGCATCAACCGAGTGATCATCATCCACATCGTCATCATCGTCAGCACGATCGTCGCTGTTGTCGCCATCATAATAAGCAGCATCAGCATCACAATATGCATCATCGTCGTCACCATCATCATAATCATCGCCATCATCAGCATCATCGTCATCATCATCAGCAGCATCATCGTCGTTGTCGTCACCATCGCCATGAACACATTCATCATCTTCATCATCACCACAACCACCATCATCATCAGCATCATCGTCATCCTCGTGCTCCTCCTCCTCCTCATCAGCAGCAGCATCATCCTCAGCACCATCATGGTCAGCAGCATCATGCTCAGCATCACCAGCATCACCATCATCATGATCGACAGCATCGTCATCGTCAGCAGCAGCATCATCAGCATCATCAGCACGAACATCCTCAGCACCATCGTCATCGTCATCGTCATCATCATCCTCAGCATCATCAGCATCATCAGCATCATCAACATCAGTATCAGCACCATCAGGATCATCATCAGGAGCAGTAGCAGCAGCAGCATGATCAGCATCATCAGCATCACGATCAGCATCATAGAAGTATGTATGTGTACATATATATGTTGTATATATATATATATATATACCTAAATGTCCGTGTGTATGTATATATATGGACATATAGATATGCGTGTATACATTATATACGTACATATACATATACATCTATATATATATGTGTGTATAGACATATATATATATATTTATATATATATATATATGCATTCAGATAGATCGATAGAGCGTCCTGACCTGTGCGAGATCCCGAGTGGGTCCTCTTCGGGCACTCTTGAGGCCGTTTTCAAACCATTCGGGGGGTCTCCTGGGCTGTCTTGGAGCTCTCTGGGGCCGTCTTGGCCCCTCAAGGCAACCGTGAGGGCCTCTTGGCGCTGTTCTGAGGCGGTCTGGAAGCCCAGATAGGCTGTTTGGGGCCCTTTCGGGCCGCATGGAGCCTCTCCAGGGGCCCTCTTGGATCGTCTTGGGGCCGTCTCGGGCCCCTCTTGGGCCGTCCTGGGCTCACCTTGGGGCCATCGTGGGTGCCTATGGGGCCATCTAGGAGCCATAGCAGGAACCTCTTCGGCCGTCTGGGGCGCTCTGGAGACCGAGAAGCCTAGTATGCGGAAATCGTACCGACACCTCAGGAGAACACGAAATTGGCGCCTCCCGGGGGCCTCTTGGGAGTCGTCTTCAAGCCCCCTTAGGCCATCTGGGGGTCCCGTTGGGCTGTCAAGTAGCCATCGTGGGCTCATCTTGGGCCATCTGGGGGCGCTCGTCTGGCCACCTGAGGCGTCCTGAAGCCCTCCAGGGCCGTCTTGGGGCCATCTGCGGACGTCTTGGGCCTCCTGAGGTGCCCCAGACTCAGGCTCCCCAGACGGACCTCGGAGTAATGTCAGGTCAGTTTGGGATGTCTGATATAAGTACTCAATGTGTTAGTACAACTCTACCGATCGATATGTTGGTCCATCTATGTATATGCATAGATATGTATGTACACACATACGATATGTATATAAATACACAATATGCACATTCAGACATGTATACAAACATATCGAAATCCATCTGTATATATATATATATATATATATATATATATATATACATATGCTACTCTCACCTGTTTTTGTGCACTCCGCCAGGGAGCTTGTCAGGCCAGGACCTCTGGGGGCTACTCAGGGGTTAACCCAGGAGTTGGGAGAGGTCCCGTCCCATCAGCGGCCACCAAGGGCCTCCCAACCCGCCTGGTACAGCCGTGGCGCTTAAGCACCCGCGCTGCGTCCCAGACGCGCTGGGCCCTTGCCCCGCCGGGAGGTTAAACGTCACCAACCCCTGACCCCCTAGCTCTCGTCCTGGCAAAAACTCGCGCGGAGGCAGGCACGGCCACGCGCGAGACGGTAGCAATGCTGCCCCCTGTCTGTGGGTGGGCCAACACAGCTACGGAAGATGGATGAAACTCACGCTATCCATCAACGGCGTCGCGCACGCTCAGGTGGACTCCGCATAGGTTTCCTTGGAAGGTTCATATATGCTACTCTCACCTGTTTTTGTGCACTCCGCCAGGGAGCTTGTCAGGCCAGGACCTCTGGGGGCCACTCAGGGGTTAACCCAGGAGTTGGGAGAGGTCCCGTCCCATCAGCGGCCACCAAGGGCCTCCCAACCCGCCTGGCACAGCCGTGGCGCTTAAGCACCCGCGCTGCGTCCCAGACGCGCTGGGCCCTTGCCCCGCCGGGAGGTTAAACGTCACCAACCCCTGACCCCCTAGCTCTCTCCACGGTCCCTACCCTGGCAAAAGCCGCTCCTTCTGGCTACTTATGCCCTCCACCTTGGTGTAATGACATGAGGGAAGAAAGGTGGAGGATGGGCGGGACAAACAGACAGGCAGCTCAAAGCAAGAACAGTCCATCTCGCCTCTGCTCGCAGGCATGTGCGAGCAGGTTGCAGCGCCTCCGCTGCGCGGGCGAGAGATTTAATTCAGTGGCTTCGGCGACGGCATCATGGACGTAAAAGCGGGCCGTGCGCGCCGATGCCATCTGCCTCGGAGCAGCGTCTGCTCATGGAGCTGTGGCTGCGGAAATCGGCGCAGGCGCCTCCTGACGCCAGCTGTAAAGAGTGAGCTTGGCATCTTGCAGCTCCAGCAGCTCACGTACGCGGCCGAAAGTGGCATAAAACTGCTTGGCTCCATCTCGAGGCACCAGTCTTGTCCGTGCGCCTGAGCCTTTGCTCTGGCAAGGAGGGTGACCGCTACACCGCTCCGCACGAGCACGCACTGACGGGCACCAGTCTAATGCTGGCTCTTGGTGCTGCACAGCTGCAGCACGGTCATTTGGCGGACTGGTTACAGCTGTACATCAGACCACGCGAGCGAGGTCAACTCCCTTGCCGGAGGTAAGCGTCGTAGCCTGCTGCCAGCACCGCCGCAGCGCCACGCTGGCCCACGGCCGCCAATGCACCTGCGAACGCTGCTGTAGGACTGATCGGCAGCGCGCGCCCAGCTGACTCCAGGCGCTGCCGTTTGGCCAGCGCCAGCTGTCCCACAGGTGCCCTCGCACGGGCGGGAAAGCGTGCATGATGCCTGGAATTGCATTATTAAGTTCAACTAGAGATTCTCCGCACAGCCAACGGCTCCCGATGAAGGCGGCCACGCCAGCGTCGACCTGAGCGGGCGTCTGCGGCTGCCCGTGCTCCTGAATCCAGAAAACAACGACCTCCTCGACCGCCGCACGATGCCGCCGCAGGGTGAGCGGCGTGTCCAACGCCCCCTCGGCGGCTGGGACCTTGCTGCCGCTCGTTGCGCCATCGCCTGGGCCGTGACCCGGCTCACCTTTGCTGGTGCTTGCGCTGCCCGCTTGCCAGGGGCGGCTCTCCTGGCTCTCGCCGGCGGCAGCACTGGCAGCGGGGCAGCGGCGGCCGAAGCCCCAGCGGGGCGGCGTGTCGGCGGGCATGTCGACGGTGTCGCAGTACTTGTACAGCGGGTACCTGGCCGTCGCGTGGAGCAGGGAGTTGAGCTGGCGGAGCGCGGGCTGCAAAGCCCTCACGCTCGATCTGCCCCTGGTGCTGACTGCCGTGAACGGTTGGGCATCCAGAAAGGGCAGGCAGCGCCAGCGGTGGCTCTCACCTGCTCGGCACCTCCAACGTGCTCCAGCCACCGCAGCCTCCAGCTCCAGCGCTGAGATGTGCCCGGGCCGCTGCCAGCGCAAGCCTGGCTGCTGGAAATCGGGGAACACGTTCCAGCTCGCCTCAGGCACGGGCAGTTGGCCCCGCTGACGCCTCGCGTCCCAGATGAGGCTGCCGTCCCCGTAGTTGTCGACCTGGTAACGGTAGCTGTCGGCAGCCCAGCGCCCCGCGGCCAGCACCGAGGCGCAGTCGGGGCCCACGGGCCGGAACGGCGGGTGGCGTCCCGGGATCGGCCTCGTGAAACACGGGAGGTCCGCCTCTGGGTCCAGCGTCGACCAGCCCTCCAAGACCAAGGTATTCAGTGGGAGCCTCTCCACCACAAGCAAAACCTCGAAGCTCGCGGCCTCCCTCACGCCCTTGGTCTCGTCAGTGACGTCGAACGCCGTGAACGCCGTGACGGGCCACGAGCACCAGTACAGGCGCGGCCGCTTGACGTGGGCGTGACACCTGGGCCCGAGGAACACGGGCGTGACACCCAGCGCCCTGGAGAACTCCGCCCTCGACTCCAGGGTCATGCTGGACACGTTCTCGACAAACACCACGGAGCGCTCAGGACAGGCAACCTCCGCTGCCTGCGTCAGCTCGGGGACCGTGAAGAAGAGCTTCGGCCTCGACCCCTCTAGGTCGGTCCCCGCGACATTGATGCTTGCAAGATCTTGGCTCGGGCTTCCCGCGCTCAAGACGACCCGGTCGGCGTCCCGCGCGTAACCCTTCAGCATCTCCGTGAACCGCACCGTGTCGACGGCCTCGACGTTGCCAAGCTTGGTCACGCCCGCCAAACGGCGACGCACCAGTCGCCAGGCAGCGGGCTCAACCTCGCAGCTGACGGGGGCGATCATGTCGATCGGGAGTCTGGAGGCCTCCACCGCGGCCCCAGCACCGCCTGCGTAGAGCTCGATGAGAACGAAGCGAGGGCGCCACCGCGCACCACGCACAGGAGCCGCAACTGCACCAGGCCGCAAAGTCACTGCTGAAGCTCCTCCCCTCGCGCAGGCAACGCCCTGCGCCGAGAGCCCAGCCGTGTGGCAGATGTCCCCAGCGCGCTCACTGGCATCGGTCGCGATGTCACAAATGACGATCTTTGCGCGCAGGTCGGTGTATGCCAGCGGCAGCGCCTTCGCGAAGCCCAAGAGCTCGTCGCACATTCCAAGGGGATCAGCCTGCGGTCGCGTCCAGCACCCAGCAGCCCCCACGCTGTTGAGGAACCCCATAGACGGCCTCCTGAACTCCGCTGCCCTGACGCACCTGCCCTGGACCATGAGCATGCCCTGCGTCGAGAGGCCCTGTCTGCCCATGCCGCACAGGATGAGCGCGAGCGTCCGGTGCAGCTTCTCGGCCGTGACTCCGACCTGGCCGACGGCCCCGTCAAGACCTGCGCCCATCTGCACCAGGACCAGCGCGCGGCGCTTGACCTTGCCGGGGGCGTCGCTGGTCCCCGAGCCGCCGTAGGCGGCCCTCTGCTTCTCCGGGGCGCAGCTCACCGTGCCGATGAGCTCCGCGACCAACGCGCTGGGCACCCCCTCGCCATGGTCCCAGTCGTCGATGCAGTACTGGACCCACTGCTGCTCGAGCTCCTTCGACTTGATCGGATGTTGGTGGTCCCTGTGCCACTCGAGATCCGCAGGAAACCCTGAAGCGAGGGGGCGACCGCCGCCCCCGAGGCGCCTGTGGCAGTGCTGAAACTCCGAGTCCGCTATGATCCAGCCCAACGGGAAGACGAGCAGCGCGAGGTGTGTCGTCCCTGGACCCGGCACACCGATGAGCTCGTTTGGGATCGCCTCTGCGAGGGCCATGTGTGGCTGCCAAGCCTCGGGCAGCTCGCAGCCGTAGAAAGCGGAGGCCAGGTCATCTGAGGACCCGAGCAGCATGTGCCCCTCTGGGAGCGGGACGGCGACCCCCGAGGGCGATGCACTTAGGGTCCCAATGCCGTCCTCCATGACGCGCTGGTAGCTGTCGGCCGAGACCATGTTGATGATCAGGCGCTGGACGCACGCCTGGCCGGGTGACCGCGTGCCGCCCTGGGCGACCCTGAACGCCCCAGCGAGCACCCTGCGGCTCCCGACCTTGAGGATGCGGTCGTCGGCGATCGGCGCAGCCAGCCCCAGCTTGACAAGCTTGGTCCCGATGCGGTACCACTCCTGCTTGGACGCGACCTGGATCGCCGCTTGCGGGACCTCGGCAGGCGACTCATCCCGAGGGAGCAACGCCAGCGTGGGGCCGGCACGCCCGGCGCCCGCCTGAGCGTCCGCGAGGTCGACCGCCTTGACCGATGCGGGGTCGCCCTGCGCGGGGAGGCCTGGCATGTTGCCTGCAAGCGAGAGCGGCGGGGCGCGGGACATCACCTTGCCCCCGTGGGAGACGGTCTTCGACGCGATGACCTGGTCCCAGTCCGGGAGCTCGAACGCTGCGGCAGGATCCTGAACAAAGTTCGCACACCCCTCCTGCACAATGCCGAGCGCACTGACCAGACCTGCCGTGGGCCGCACTGCGGCGTCGGTTGGACACCGCATGTGCCCCATGTACGAGTAGTTCAGGCTGAAGTCCACGAGCAGGGCCCGCACCTGCGCCGTCGCGGCGTCCACCTCGCAGGTCTCCGACAACTGCTGGTGCAAGTACCAGGCGGCACGGTGCCTCTCGAAGAGTGGGGCGTCGGGCAACGGTAACGGCAACACCTCGCGCAGCCGCGCGAAGCTGGCCGTGGGGTCTGGCGAAGTGCACATCTCACAACCATACCGCCCGATCGCCCCTGGCAAACCGCGCACCGCCTCGTGGACCGCGAGAGGGAGCCTGAACTTGGAGCTGACACCTGTGCCCACCTCGGCTGGCATCTGGCGCCACCGCCGCGGCTGCGAGCTGCCGCGCAGCTGCCGCTCAGGCGGGCGGAGGGCAGGCGGGGGCGTGCGCGAGGCCGCGGCCTCCGCAGCGTCGGTCCTCACGCCTGAACCCGGGCTGTCCTGCGAGCAGCGCTTGTGCCGCGGCTCTTCCCCGTCTTGCCTTCGCCGCGGCTCTTGGCAGCCGGCGGCCTCCCCATGCGCGCCTTCCACGCCGCCTGGGTCTAGCCCTCGCGCCTCGGGTGGGCCGCCTTGTGCTGCGTGAAGCCCCGGCCCGTAGCCGCGTCCGCTGGTGGCACGCGGGCGGCGGCAGCTGCGTCGAGGTCCCCCTCGAAGTCGCTCAGGAGCTGGTCCGACCGCGTGGGACTGCAGCTGGTCCTCCGCGCTGCTGGCGGCTTCTTCCCGGCGCGGAGAGCTGCGGGAACGTCGCCTGGGACTCGTTCGGCAAGGATCCTCATCGCCTTGGCCGATCCTGAAACTGGCGTCCCGGGAGCAGAGGGGCGGGCGGCGCGCCTCCGCGCGCCCATGGCCTGCAGGTGCCGTCCTCCCCAGCAACGGAGGCGGCTCCCGGCCAGGCCCCCAGCCCGGCCTGCGGTCTGCAAGTCGCTGGCGGAGTTCGGCGACCTTCAGCTCCCGGGCCTCGACCTTCTCGGCAGCGTTCTCCTCGCCCAGCGAGGTGCCTGACGGAAGCTGTTCCTGCGAGTCCAGCGTGAGCCATCGCGCCGATTGCCAGTTCCCGTCGCGGATGCCCATCGACCGCGCCTTGAACCTCAGCATGACCAGATCCGCAGTCTTGATGACCTCCCAGCGCACGGTGCCGTCGAGCGCCAGCCCTGGCGGGCGGAGGACCCGCCCCTCGGCTGCCCACAGCGCCCGCGGCGGGTGAGCAACGAAGAGCACCGTGTACAGGAACTGTGTGACACCTGGGGCCAGCAGGTCGGCCTCGCCTGCGGACAACTGCTGAGTGAACTGGCTGCACAGGTGGCCAAGCCCATTCGCGAGGAGAGCGTCGGGCCGCTGTCGAGCGATCCAGCCGAACAAGTCGCGCTTGCAGCTCACGCCCTGGTAGTGGTCGCAGCCCCCAAGGCGCTCTGTGTCGCTCTCCACGCCGTCCTCCACGTCGTCGTCGTCGCGGTCCAGGAGTGCCGTGGTCACGGCCGATGCTGGCCTGCTCCTCCTCCTCGAGGCGCCAGTGCGCGCTGGGGCAGCAGCGGCGGCTCGGTCAGCAACCTCCTGTGCCAGGCGCTCGCCTATGGCTCCTGCCGGGCGCGCAGCGTTCTTGGGCGTGCCCTGCCTCGGCACATCACGAGCTGCCCTGCCCTCCAGCCGCGCCAGCCGCGCCTCGAGCGCGGGGTCCTCGGCGGTCTCCTCGAGCCCGGCGATCTCCTGGTCGAGCGGGCCCGCCTCTCCTGGACCGCCCGGGGTCTGGGTGCCCTTCACCTCGCGGGCGCACACGTGCGGGGGCCCGCGAGGCTTCTCCTCGACTTTGTTGCCCCATCCCCGAGCGGCCAGCCGCCGAGCTCTCCAGGCAATGGCTCGGCCGCGGGCGAGGCGGTCCGCACAGGCGCCCCAGGAACCGCTGCCAGGCAGATGAGCTTCGCCCGCTCGCGGGCCACGCCGCTGTGGCCCATCACCTGCCACATGTCCAAGTGCTCGACCACAGCACCAGCTGGAGCGACCGTCCCGCACTTGTTGGCGCTGCACCTGCAGAGGTGGAAGACCGTGGCCGCGCGATGTGCGCCCCGCTGCCCGCAGGAGGCTGCCTACCATGAGAAGTACGTGTCGCTGGCGCCCACCTGCCGGGCCTTGATGAATCTGCCGATGGTGTCCGCCTGGTAAGCGACCTCGACCTCGAGCATCTCGACGCCCTGCGGCGCCGCTGGGTCGTCCTAGACCCGCGCCAGGACCCGTGCTCCAGCCCTCGGCGGCAGCCCCGCCACCAGCTCGCCGTTCAGCGCCGCGTCGAGCCAGGCTCCACTCGAAGAGGGCCAGCCGCCGGCAGCTGGGGGTGCCCGCTCCATCGGGCTCCTCGCCAGCAACTAAGCGGGAGAGGGGCGACCCGCGCCCGGGATCCTCGTCTCCCAGCCAGGTCTTCGCTCCCCTCAACCCGCCAAGGCTGCCAGCGAGGCTGATCAGAATCAGTCGTCGGAGCGTGGCCCTGCAAGCGGCCGCGCGAGCGCGGCAGTCTTACAGTAGTCAGAGTGGCTCGGCAGCGGCCACAGACGGGCGGCACCGCCCGGTGACTCCGCTGCCTGTCTCAAGCCAACACAGCTACGGAAGATGGATGAAACTCACGCTATCCATCAACGGCGTCGCGCACGCCCAGGTGGACTCCGCATAGGTTTCCTTGGAAGGTTCATATATATATATATATATATATATATAGCATTGCACTCTGCTCTTTTTTTCATCCAGGCCAGCAGCGATATGTCGTGGCGACAGACCTTCGCCCTGAGAAGACTGGAGCTAGCGACCCATAAAACACAACCCTCTGGACCGGTCTCAGAGATACTAAATTCCAGAAAAAGTTACAGGGGGTCATAGGCGGGGCGGGCGGGCTCTGGGAGCCTTAAGCCCAAACGGGTAAGGACATGGAGAACAAGGGTCATCCTCACGGATTCAACGGCCTTCCTGAACGAACTCCGCTCAACGCTAGAACGATACCAAGGTGATCTACCAAGCATTGCACTCTGCTCTTTTTCATCCAGGCCAACAGCGATATGTCGTGGCGACAGACCTTCGCCCTGAGAAGACTGGAGCTAGCGACTCATAAAACACAACCCTCTGGACCGGTCTCAGAGATACTAAACTCCCGATTTGCCGTAGTTACAACTGGAGGCATCGGATTAAAGGTCACAGTAGCCATATATCTCAATTGCAGCCAGGGCATCTTTAAAGCTATGTGCTAGAGCGTTACACAAGGCACGGGGGTAGGGCTCGGCAATTAAAGTTCGGAAAACACCAGTAGACTTTCCGGACAGCTCAACGTGGGGCTTATCACTGTAGCTACAAATGCCGCGGCCAGTGCAGAGACGAGAGCATCTGGACAAGTCTACATGCACACTCACGATTCTGGTTCGTTTGCGCCACGGCATATTGAAACCACAAAAATCGGTTCGGATGCTACGCACGGGGCAGAGGCGGCAGGCGGAAGCCATCGGTGGGCACAGCCATATCCTGCTGGTCGAAGGATTCTCCAACGCACATGGTATGATGAGACGAGCACAGAGCCTCAAGACGGACGCCGAGAAGGTCATGAGCACGTTCCCGATTCGAACTTTTTCACGGTCCACGGCGGAGAGATCTGGGAGCCCAAGAGGCTCAGAATCGCTTCTTAGCCGGGCAGGCCCGCCACCACGATCGCGGGCACGAGAAAAACTCGAACATGGAGTCCCCATCCAGACTGCAACAACCTGTGACGCCAGCAACCATCCTCGCACACGTTTTTGCACCTTCGGTAACGTTAGATCATACTGCTCACCATGGCGAATGTCAAATTCAATGATAGGCAATCCAACATGCCGTCTCCAAGCAGCTGAGAAATTTCCAGTCCCTGAAAAAGCTCAATAGCGAACCGCACAACTATGTAGTTGGCCCTCAAGAGCGGCAGGACCTGCTCATGATGGCGCCAATCTCGGAGGCGCACTTTGCCGCTGCGAGCTGAGCGCCGTGAGGCAGGTAGTGCAACTGCTCCGTCAGACGACCTGCGTTTTGGTAGCGGCGCATCGAGCTTGGCTGGGCCCACCCGCCACGGCGCTGCACGCCTAGCGGGCTCCGGCGGCCGAGGCTGATGTCCAGGCTCGCGCCCGCGTGTCGGAGCCCGTGCAGCGTCGGTGGCCCCAAGTCCTGGAGGCCCAGCGCCAGCCCGCCCTTCCTGTACTCGTTTCGCCACTGCTGGTAGGTGAACTCGAACAGAGGGGCGTCTGGACAGCCTGCCTGGCGCCACAGGGCCTCCAGCAGCGGGACCATGAAGTCGTGATCCGGCAGGTCCAGCGGCCGCGAGTCGCCCCACTTGTTGACCTTCGACGGCTGCCCGAGCTCCATCGGATGGAGGATCACCGTCCACCTTGAGCGGTGCTTGCCTCCGCTCGGCAGCGGCGGCACCAGCTGGCAGCGGCGCAGACTGAGGGCCTCCCTCGGCCTCAGGTAGAACACCACGCACATCAGCACCGCCACCGCCATGGACCACCGGTCGTTGCGGACCAGCCAGTCGCACAACAGGCAGACCACCTCCCACGGCGTCGGCAGCCGCGACATGCTCGGGCACTTCAGAGTCCATCCCCGGAGAGCCTGGCGGGCAGCCACCAGGTGGGTTCCCTTCTGACGCCCCCACTGCGGGTTGAAGTAGCAGGCCGCCGACACCAGGCGCGAGCCCAGGCTGGAGTGCGCCCCCTCGAAGTACTGGTAGTCGAAGAAGTCCACGAGCGCGTCGTCGACCTGCTTCTCCGACTGGAGAGGGAGGAGGCGGCACCGCGCCCAGTACTCGAAGCTCTGCCAGCTCTCCAGGTACAGCTGCTGGGTGCGCGGCCGGACGCTGGCCGCCTGGAGGTAGCTCAGCCTCGTCAGCTCCGGAGCCCTCGTAGCAGCCGAGCCCCGGCGGGCAGCCGCGCGCGCAGCGGCACGTCGGGCCTGCGGCTGCGCCCGGCGCCGCGCCGGCGCCAGCGGCCCGACCCCTTCCAGCGCGCGGTCCCTCGGCGGGGCCGCGGCGGGCGTCGATCCCCTCTTGCCCCGAAGGGCCGGGTCTCGCGCTCGCGGCCTGCCAGTGTGGGCCGGCGCCTTCCGGGGCAGCCAGGGCAGCGGCTGCGCTGCCGCCCCGTGGAGCTCGGCCGAGGTCGGAGCACGCGGCAGTGTTCCCAGCTCCACGCCTGGCGACGGCGGTCGGCGGCAGTAGCCCTCTCCGCGAGGGAGCATCAGCAGGGTTCTCCTCGCTCAAAATCCACCTCAAGTAGACGGAACATCCCGACACCAGCGCCAGGGCAGCCCAGCGCCGGACAACTCGGAGCATCCCGGGCGCGGACGTTCGGCCCTTGCTCAGAGCCAGAACAGCCGACATCGAGTCGCTGAGGATAAGAACACGTTTATGCCATGTCTGGCTGTTCCGTAGCATGTGACGAAGTCCCCATAGGGCAGCTCTGGTCTCCAGAACAGGAATACTCTCAGGACGATCCCAAGCTTGCGACCTCACTGTCCTCCAAAGGCCTCCGACAAGGGATCGAGGCACGAGGTCGACCCCCCGCTCCAGCCGGGCGCAGACGTCCACGCCCTCCGGCACGTTAGCGCTCTCTGCCTTCTCCCCCGTCACCTTCGCCTCCTCGATCCGCTCCCGGGCCTGCTCACGGGCCCCTTCTCCACCCTCCTTGAACCTCCAGGCCTCTGAAAAGCTCATGGCGTGCTTCACGTCGGCCTCCAGGCCCACGGTCTCCGTCACCCCGACACCCCACTCAGAAGCGTCAGTGGCCAGGACACGCGTGCAGATGGGGGCGCGCAGGTCCCTGGAGCAAAAGCAGATAAGACAGGAGGCCCACCGCAACTCACGTCGAACCACATTCCAGACTCCAACGCTCCCCCCACGATGACGCCCGATAAAGGCATACACCCCGCTGAAGGCCGACAGGAGCTCCCGATGAAGAAGAAACAGATGAGTACAGTGGCCCACAAGAACCTCGACCTGCTTCCCGCTCAGGTAGCGCAGACGCGAAGCGTGTTGAAGTGCAAGACGAAGACGCCACACCCTTCTCTCTTTTCCGATCACCATGGGGCGGTCACTTGTAAACATCCAGCCAAGAGCTTCGCCTCCTGGCCCTGCCTCAACCGGATGAGCTCGCAGACCTACACGCTCGAGCTCGGTCGCAACTCCTTCGGCCGCCGACCGAGCCTTTCCTGCAGACTGAGAGAAAGCCACGAAGTTGTCAACATACGCTGCGTGTGCTACTGGTCGTAGATCTGGGGGGGCTCGGTGGTCCTGGACGCGGGAATCGTCGTTGAGGCCCGGGGACCGATCACACGCAGCTTCCAGAACTCTCTGACACCAGTTGAGGGCATGCGTCCAACCCATCGCCAGCACCTTCAGCCTTGGGAAGATCCACGTGTTCGGTCCTACAGAGGCCCCCTCTACAGTACAGGCGGCACCTACGCGTCCCGCCCGAACCTTCCCGAGACCAAAATAGGGCCTGAGGGGCTCGGGCAAGGCCATTTGGTAAAAAGCATCCTGGATGTCGGTTTGACTCAATTCAAGGGCCAGGTCGGCCGCGGCGAACAAACGTGAAAAAGAATCCCCCGAGGCAAGACGAGTTTTTGGCGGATCCTTAAACCAACAGTTAGACCTACGGGCGTCAATGATTAAACGCTGGGTCCTGTTTTTCCTCCAGACTGAAAAAAAGGCCACACTGCTCTTTTACTTCTAAACCGAATTCAAGCATCCCACGTTGAGCTAGAGCCCGGATGACACGCTCATATTCACGAGGACGGTGGAGGAGAGGATCGAGGCACGGGCGCTTAGGGACCCCGTTCGAGCTCAAACGCTCGTCCGCCAGATCCTTTGGCAAGAGGTAGTCTTCAACAAACTTCTGAACTTCATCGCGGCCATTCTCGACGAGACCCTCCAGGTCCTGGGGCATCCCAGCAGCGGGAAGGCTGAGAAGGCCAAGGTTCAGAGGGGCCACCGAGACAGGGGACCCCTGATAGCTGTGGGACGCCTGGAGCTCTCGAAAAGCTCCCCGGCAGGTGAGGTCGGCGGGAGGCTTACCCAACCGGGCAACGCACTCACGAACGTGCGTCAGCCCGAGGTCGTGCACAAGAGGCCTGAATTGCGCCGGCGAGGCGACGCCGGTGCCACCACCGACAGGCTCACTGGCGGGAGTGTCCTGGTAGCCGCCGAGCTCGTTGAGCGCCCGGGCCACGTCAGACTCCCAGTCGGACCGGTGCTCTCTGGCCCCCACGCGTCGTCGTACGGAACGCGACAGAGACTCCCAGCCCTCATCACGTCGAACACGCTCCTGAACAGCCAGGGGAAGAGCGTCACGCTGGGCCGCAAAACTCGCACGACCTTCTCGATCGTGCTCCCCCTCATGTGTGAAGGCCAGCAGGGTGGGGTCGCCCTCTGGCCTCGGCTCATCACGCGCCATCCTTGCGCGAGAGTTTGGCTTCCTCCCGCGCCTTTCTCATCTGCTTGGTAAACTCGACGTCTCGGCCAATCTCCTTTGAAACCCACTCCACCAACTCGGGGCAGATCATCACCTCCCCGCCTAAGCGGTGCGAGCCGGAGAAGTAGGCCGCCTCGTCGCGGGTCACCCCCTGCGCTTGCTCGTTCGCCTTGCTGCCTTTGTTCTTCTTCTCGTAGTGAAACTCTATCACCTGGCACCGCCTCAAGATCACTTCGAGCCCAACCAGATTCGGAAGGTCTATCTGGTCGTACTCCCCGAAGAACTGGAAGGCTCGCATCCCGTGCTCGTGTTCCTGAACCCCGAAGTCCGTGTTGGACAGCTTCAGGTGGGCGACCCACCAGCGGTGGTGGTCCATGGGCCCGCCGCCACGGCGGTCCACGAACTGTACGCACCAGAGCACGGTTCGCGGCCCTGGCATGGGCCAGTCCTTGAACTCGACCTGCTGCACCTTCACCGACACCTCGCGCCACAACCGCTGCCTGACCCCTTGGCTGTTGTACTGCACGCCCAGCACGCGGGCGTCCGAGCTCGAAGCCGAAGGAGCCTTCGCGGCCACGTAGTCCGCCGGCGTCTCGTCCGTGCGCAAGCGCTTCACGAAGACCCACTCGGCCGAGCGGGGGGCCGGCACCAGCCCCATCCGCCCGTCGGGCGAGATCAGGGCGTCCGACGACATCGCCACCTCGTCGCCGACGGCGAACCCCAGGGACCCGTTGGCCACTGCGATCACCCAGCGGCCCTCGGGCGCGGCGGGCCCACGAACCTCACGCTCGCGCTCCCTCGGGGTGAGAGTCCCACGGACCTCCCCCGCCGCGCCCGCGTCGCCGATCGGGGCCGGCATGGGCCCGGCGCCGAGGTCTCCGCCGCCAGCTCCGCCAGGTGGATGCATCACCGGGCCGCGGCGACGCTCCTCCGCGCTGGCCACGCGGTCGGCCTCGTCCAGCAACCTCTCCCACTGCCGTCCCTGGGGGAAGGCTCCGAAGTTGTAGGTGCTCTCGCCGCCGATCTCAATCGGTACGCGCCCCGGCACCGTCTCCCACGCCACCGCCACTATGTCCGGGTTCCGGTAGGGCTGCAAGTCCTCGATGTAGACGTCCCCGTCCGGCGTCAAGACGACGTACTCCCCCTGAAAGCACCGCAGGCGCGCCAAGATCAACCTTTGGTGCCACAAGGGCGCACCTCGGACGCCGTACTTCACCCACGCCACGTCCTTCTCCTCCCGAGACGCCATCCTTGGAGTCGAGCGGCGCCGGCGAGCTCCTTGTCACACAGAACCGCACCAGCAGGCTGAGCACCCAAGCTAGGCCCACGATCCCGACGCCCGTCAGCAGGCCGGCCACGAACGGCACCCACCAGCTGCACGACGCCACGTCATTCGAGCACTCCTCACCTGCCTCGCAGGCTGGACACGAGGGCGCCTGTGGACACTGGGTCGCGTGGCACGCCGGGCACTGCAAGTCAGGGCAGTGCAGATTCGGACAGGGAGGGATCGCCGGGCACGAGAAGGTCGGGCAGCTCGGCACCGGCGGGCACCGCAACAGCCAACCGTAAGTCGCCTGTGAAATACCGGCGACAGCTGTGACCAGCAACTCCGATGCCATCCGCCGCGCGCCAGAAAGCGCGCTCAGAGCCTTGAGCCCAAACGGGTAAGGACATGGAGAACAAGGGTCATCCTCACGGATTCAACGGCCTTCCTGAACGAGCTCCGCTCAACGCTAGAACGATACCAAGGTGATCTACCAATATATATATATATATATATATATATATATCGTGTACGTATACATGTATGTATATGAACGCATGTGTGTGGATGTGTCTATATATATATATATATATATATATATATATATATATTTCTATATGTATACCTATAAAAGTACAAATATACATATGGATGCTGACTCTGGAGTGGACAAGAAACGCCCCCATTGAATCCGCTGGGGGGGTTGGGCACGTACTGTCGGCACCGGTGGAGGGGGGTTAGAGGAAGAGGAGGAGGATGAGGAAGGGGAGGAGGACAGATGGGCGGGGTTTGGCAAGCTCAGTCGGGAGGTTAATCACCCCCCATGATCAAAACCAATCCATAGTATGTATAAGTCAATGCCTATCTAATAGAATAAGAAAGATTGTGTCGATCGACGTGTCCGTATCTCCACCTGTCTATATATCTAATGTGTGTATGTACGAGTGTACAAATGTATGTCTATCGACCGTTACGTACACATATTCATATAGCAGTATGCCCATATGTCTACATCTATGTATCTATGTGTCACTGTATCGGCATCCTGGTCTACATAGTTAGCGATCGGTCGATACGTGTGGAGGTACATTTCGTTATATCTGTATGCATGTAGATGTACAACAGCATGTAGACATACATGTGTATGGTCTTATCTACATGTGCATACTGTCTTCATAGATTACTCAGTATGTGTATGCCTACGCATGCAACTATATATATATGCATGCGTATACGTAGAGGTAGAAGTATCGTATGTATACCCGATATGCACATACATGATAAAGTATGACTACGCACACATACGAATCTGCAAACATTCCAAATGTAGATGCGCATACGTATGTCTCAATATACATGCACATGTATATGATGAAGAAAGCTGTATGCAGGTATACCATTCGACCGGTATGTATACATATATATATATATGACTGCAGAGTTAACTTTATCCACATATATAGATTAGAACCACGCGCGCGCTTCGCGCGCGCTTAGGTTCTAGTCATGGTTGTATTAAGTTTTGCAGCTTTCGTTCTCGTCCGTCATGGGCGGCGACACTGGGACGTTCGCCGCACGTGGCCGTTGCAGAGCCTCCATTCGCTTTGCTCCCCTCCCCCTCCTCCTCCCGCATCGTCGTCGTCGTCTTCGTCGTCGTCGTCCTCCTCGTCCTCGTCCTCCCCCTCTTCCTCATCCTCCCCCTCCTCCTCCTCCTCCTCTTCCTCGTCCTCATCGCGCCTCTGCTCCCGCCCCTGCTCGCCCTACCTCTTTCTCTCTCCTCCCAGTTACTGCACGTGCATTCCCCCTCGTGCTCTTCATCTTCCTCCTCCTTTCCCTCCTCTCGCCCTGCTTCAAGGCTGCACGAATTGAGCCAATCAAGCTACGGGGGAGCCTTTGAGGCAGTCTTGGAGCGTCGGGAAGCCGGAAAGGCGGGAACGTGAACAACTTGCAACAATCTGGAACTTGCGTCTCTTGGGGCCTCTTGGGGGGGCCTCTTGGAGCTCTCTTGGAACGTATTGAAAGCGTGCTGTGCCTTTTGGAGGCTCTCTTGGAGCGTCTTGGGGGCGTCCTTGGCCGTCCAGAAGCCCTCATGGGCGTCTGGAAGCGATTAGGCAGTGTTTCGGCGATTCCTGAAGCGTTCTTGGGAGCCTCTGGAAGTCTCTTGGGCTTCAGGGAGCCTCTTGGGCTGCTGGGCGCTCTCTTGGGAGCCTATGATGCCTCAAGAGGCGCCCAAGACGGCCTCACGGTGGCTCCAAGAGGAGCCTAAAAATCAGACCACGAACTCTGAATTCCATGCCTTCCGCTCAAAGAGGAGGACAACGAAATGGAATAGGAGGAGGAGGAGGAAAATCAAGAGGAAGGTGAGGACAATGGAGACGAAGAGAAGCGGAAGAGGAAAGGGAGGAGGAGGAGGAGCAGGAGGGAGAAGGAGGAGGGGAAAGGCTGAGGAAGAGGAGGAGCACGATGAAGGGGGGAGCAGACGAGGAGGAGGTAGAGGTGCGTGAGGCGAAGGAGGAAAAGGAGGGTTATGAAGAGTGCAGCAGGGACCTCTTCCCAGGCGCGCGCTCTGGTGCTAGCTTGTTGCGCCCCCGGGGGGGGGGGGCAAATCCTGCTCCCCCACCCCAACAAAGATCAACGTGGACCCCCGCACAGCGAAGACCACGCTGACAGGCTCAGCCTCCCTGAAACCTTGATGTCAGTCTACCAGGAGCAGGAGGAGGAGGGAGGAGGGAGGAGGAGGAAGAGGGGGAGGACGGAGGATGAGGAGGAGGGAGGATGAGGCAAGAGGAGGGTGAGAGGAAGATCAGGAAGGGGAGGGAAAAGGGAGGAGAAGAGGAGGAGGAGGGAAGAGCAGGAGGAGGAGGAGGAAGATCAGGAGGAGGGTGATGACGAGGATGAGGAGGATGAAGGGGAGAATGATGGAACAGGTTGGAGCAGGAGCAGGACGAGGAGGAGGGGATGAGGGGAAGAAACGTCCTCTTCCTCCTCCTCTCGCGGGTTTCTTGGAGGCAGGTTAGAAGCCTCTTGGGGGACGCCGTGTTGGACCCTCTGGGGCTTCGTTTGGGCCTCTTGGGGACCTCTTGGGGCCCTCTTGGAAGCCTCTTGGGGCCCTCTTGGGGGCATTTGGGGGCCTCTTGGGAGCCTCCTGGGGCCTTCTTGGGTCGGGCTCCCCCTCTTGGGCTCCTCTTGGGGCGGACTTGGGGCCCTCTTGGGCTGTCGTGGGAGCCGCCTGGGCCGTCTTGGCGCCCTCTTGGGCCGTCTTGGGCGCCTCTTGTGAGTTTCTTGGGCCTTCTCTGGGCGGCTTCGGGGGCCTCTTGGACCGTCTTTAACGCCGTGAAGGCCGGAAAGTCATGTATGCAAAAATGTACGTTATCCTATTGAAAATCAAAGGTTTTGGCCTCTTGGAGCCTTCTTGGGGCGCTTCTTCGAGGCCTCTTGGGCCGTCTTGGAGGCCTCTTGGGCTGCCTTGGAGCCGTCTTGGGCATCTAAGAGCGATCTTTGGTCGATTCGGGGCCGTTGGGGAGCCGTCTTGGCCGCTTCCCGGGCCCAAAAAAAGCATGCGGGCCTGTTTGGGCGGCCCGGCACCCCCATGGAGGACCAAGGCTGCTGGGCCGGGCCCCCGTGTCCCTGTCTCCCGGAAAATAAAGATGCGTGTGTATGCGTACGTTCATATGTGCATACATCTGCAGAGAGATATATCAATGCATCTCTGTGTATACATGTATATATATGTATATTGTATATATACACACACATGTCATCAGCATCGGACCATCACACACATGCTCTCCTCCTTGCGCCTTCCCGGCCCCTCCCCATCCTGAGTCCCCTGGTCACCCAGCGCCTCCTGCATCGCGCGCGCGCGCCCCATCTGCACACCAGCCGCCACAAGTGGGGGAGCTGCAGAAGGACGCCGGCAAAGAGGAGGACGGGGACGCCGACCAGGAGGACGACGGCGACGAGGAGAAAGGAGAGGAGGGTCGAGGGCTTCGAGAAGTAGGAGGTGGAGGATGAGAGCAAGAAGAAAGAGTGGAGAGGAGGAGGAGGAGGAGGAGGAGGACGAGGAGGAGGAGGAGGAGGTGGAGGACGACGACGGCGGGAACGATGAGGAGGAAGAGAACGACGGCGACGACCAGGAGAAAGACGCCGATGCCCTGGAGGAAAAGGACGATAAGGAGGGCGAGGATAAGCACGAGGATGTCGAGGAGATCGACGAGGTCGGCGGGGAAGAGGATAAGGAGGACAACGACGACGAGAACGAGGACAAGGACAAGGAGATCGAAGAATATAAGTAGAAGGACGAGGACGTCGAGTAGGTCGAGGGGGAGGGAAGACGGGAGAAGAAAGCGGTGGGCGCCTGTGCAGCAGCGGCAGGTCGTCGTCCACCCAGTCCAAGGAGGACAGAAGGAACTCTGTGCTCGCAGACGAGCCAGCCTACGCGAGAGACGACGACGACGACGACGCCGACGACGACGACGACGCCGACGCAGACGCCGACGAAGCCGCCGCCGACGACGACGACGACGAAAAAGCCAAATCTTGAGACCGAGACGAAGGCGACGACGAAGACGAAGTCTAGATAAGACGGAGACGAACACGCCGACGACGCCGACGACGACGAGGACAACGATGACGACAATGACGACGATGCGTATGGCAACTGCGTAGTGATCAAACAGCTTAAGACGCGGAGAGGGAAGAGACCGTTGTCCTGAAAGGAACGGGTCCTGATGGGAACGGGTCCTGGACAGACGGGCAGCACCCTGGGACCAGCTCTTCATCTTCGGACACACAAATAAATACACACAAATAACAAGATTCCCCATATTTTCCCATATTTTCTGGGGTTCCGTCTTCCCCCCCACTTCGCATATTTCCCATATTTTCCTGGGGAGTCGACGATTCATTGTGTCTGTGTGTTTCTTCCCCTCCTGAAGCTCTTCATCCTGAGTACTTGCTCAAGTGCCCCGGGACCCGTCGAGGGCCCTGGACGGCCGAAGACAACCAAAATAGCTGCGCGTTTGCCCTCAGGGCCCCCTCGGGCGGATCTGGTGGCCCCCTTGGGTGGCGACCCCACTTCGGCGTGGCTCAGCAGCCGACGTCGTGACTCCTGCACGGCGTGGCCCCCACGAGGTCTGGACCCTTCCCCAGGGCCGGTGCGTTGGCGGTCCCAAGGCCCAGTGAAGGCCCCCAAGGGCCGAAAAAAATCAAGAATCTCATGTCCCGTCTCGACGTTTTCAATTGTTCAACCCGCGGCCTAGGAAATCCCAGCCGTCTGCTGGGGGGCAACGTTTCGCCCCAGATCCGTTGTTGGTGGCCCCCAGGCCCGATAGCGGGCCCCAGAGGGCCGAGAATCAAAGAAAAAACGCAGGTGCACA
This sequence comes from Prorocentrum cordatum, assembly GCA_963575745.1. NCBI lineage: Eukaryota > Dinophyceae > Prorocentrales > Prorocentraceae > Prorocentrum > Prorocentrum cordatum. The sequence goes on from CAUYUJ010020027.1 coordinate 153,580, forward strand.
AAAGTCATGTCGTCGGAGATCTGGCCTTCGAGTGATTTGGGGGTCCTCACTTGAGCCCACGGCGGCCGGTCGGGACGATCCAAGCACCCACGGAACGCTCTCGGCGAGGCGCAGCTGCTGGAGAGCACCCGAGGCGAGGAAACCTCCGAGAACCAAAAACAATCTTCGAAAGCGTTTGACCCTGACACAGCCGAACTCAACGAACCGACCGACAGGTGACCGTTGGGGAAAACTCAGGGCTACCCAGGAAGCTCTCGGCGAGGCGGAGCCGATGAAATCGGCGAGGCGGAGCCGATGAAAACCACCCCAGGGCCCGGAAACCTCCCAGAATCTCGAACGCAGGAAACTGAAAAAATCGAACACCAAAGCCTCCACTCGTAGGAAGCCCACGAAGCACGCACGCGCCCACCCACGTACACGAATACGGCCCGCCAGTCCACGAGCTCAGCCACAGAAGAACGTTCGCAGAATGCACGCTTTCGAAATCAACGTTTAGGTCGGGCCTGTCCCCCTACAGGGGGATTTTGGGCGAAAAATGAACAATACACAAAGAATGCTCAAAAGATGCCCAAAAATATTCAAAAAATAGTCCCCAGACTATTGTTTAACTATTTTTGAGTTTTCCCCCCGTACAGGGTCAAGCCCGACTTAAATCAACGTGGATTCGTGTGCGTACACGTCCTTCTTTCGCTCCTGAGTTCGGCACACCTGCCAGCCGTGGCTCCCCCTCGTCGGGGGCGACGATGGGGGCGAATAGCCCAGGGGAAATCAATCCGTGTTTCCAAGGGCGCCGATGGTCCATGCCTTCGACGAGGCTCCCGGGCGAATACGTGAAATGAGTAATGCCCGCCCCTGGGCTATTCGCCCCTATCGTCGCCTCCGACCTCGTCACTGCACCGACCTTGCAGACGTGCTGCAGCGGATCTTGGCATGGATTTCTGTCAATACAGAGCCCAGAAACGGCTATCGAAAAACGAAGTGAACCTCGCGTGGATTAATTGTATTCTTCACTCCCGTCCAAGAATATCCGCACGAAATTAACTTCGAAATCCGGAACGACAATCCCCAGGACAATCCGGGCCCATCCATCCAATTGGGCGATTTCGGAAACCCGGGCGCATCTTTACTTCCGCCGTCTTCCGCTGCCTTCCGCCGGCTTCCGCCGGCGGAGGCGGCCTCGTTTTACTTCCGCCGGCTTTCCGCCGACCTTCCGCCGCCTTCCGCCGCGGAAGAGATGTCAACTCCTTCGACCCTCGAAGGCAAGGTCCTCTTTGGAACGCCTCGATTGCTTTCCGAACGAGATCCGCTCTGCGATGTTGGCGCCATGGTAGAGGCCCCCTAGGTGGGGTCGGAGTAGATAGGTCTGGAGGATCGCGCCGCATCGTCGACACATCGGCGATACGTCGGCGATGCATCGCCGACGACGGCGACGCATCGGCGACGTCGGCGTGGAGAAAGCGGGCTCCGCGTCGAGCCGCAGCGTCGGTGCATCGGCGATGCGGCGCGATCCTCCGACCCTCGCTACTCCGACCCCATCTGATGGGCCTGATTTCCACCACCGCCACCAGAAGTTGGAGGGAGAGGGGGGCCTCCTCCTCCTCCTCCTCCTCCTCCTCCTCCTCCTCCTCCCTCCTCCTCCTCCTCCTCCTCCTCCTCCTTCTCCTCCTCCTCCTCCTCCTCCTCCTCCTCCTCCTCCTCCTCCCTCCCCCCATCCAACTTGTGGCGATGGTGGTGGACAACAGGCCCATCACCATCTGGGAGGCCTAGACGTGAGGCCCTGGGGCCGGCCGCGCCTCCGGGTACACGCGGCAGGCGCCGCCGGCGGGCGGCGCGTCGACCTCGAGGGCCCCGGCCGCGAACACGAACACCCCGTCGGAGGACTCCGCGAGCCTCCGGCCGCGGCGGCGGGGAGACGGGAGACCCAGACCTCATCGCGTCAGGAGAACAAAAGAAAAAAACACGACGAGAGGTCTTTCGCGACCTTTGGGCTCCCGGGGCCCTTCCCGGGCCTCGGGACCGTCAGAGAACAGCGCAGGATGAAAGACCGGTCCCTGGGGAAGGGTCCAGACCTCTGGGGGTCGACGTGGTGAAAAAAACACGACGTCGGGGGTCTGGGGGGGAGCGAAGAAGTCTTTGTCGTGCACAGGGGGGGGAAGGCTTCTTAGAGCGCCAACCTTTTTGTTCGCGACCATGACGGGCGTTCTGGGGGGAGGAGGGGGGGGGTCCAGGGCCCCCCCCCCAGACTGTAGTGCCGGACGCACTGCGGCAGTGCCAGGGGCGCACTGAGGGGGGGAGCGTCAAGTTATGGGGTGGGTGGGGCGGGAGGGGGAGGGTAGGGGGGCATAACGCGCGTTTTGGCCCAACGGGTGAAACAAAAAAACTCTCTGAGAAGGAGGCTGCTTCTTAGAAGGCACCGGCCCTGTAGATCTACAGGGCAGGCCCGCGCCCGCGCGTCTGCTAAGAAGCAGGGGTGCTTCAAATAAGCCTTCCCGGTTCCCCCTACCCACCCTAGGCAGAGGGATTCCGTCACGTGATGCGAAGTCCCCTCCCCCCAACTGCTCCTCTTCCTCCTCCTCCTCCTCCTCCTCCTCCTCCTCTCCTCTCCTCCTCCTCCTCCTCCTCCTCCTTCTCCTCCTCCTCCTCCTCCTCCTCCTCCCCTTTCTCCTCCTCCGTCTCCTCCTCCTCCTCCTCCTCCTCCTCCTCCTCTCCGCCTCCTCCTCCTCCTCCTCCTCCTCTCCTCCTCCTCCTCCTCCTCCTCCTCCTCCTCCTCCTCCTCCTCCTCCTCCTCCTCCTCCTCCTCCTCCAGATTCGCATCACGTGACGGACCCAAGTCGCCGACCCCTCTGCGCGTGGCCGAGGTCTGGGCGCGGGGACCTCAGCATGGGGGAGGCGGGTCCTGAGGGAAGCGGGCCCTGGACCCCGTGGTGCCCTTCCCCAGGGCGAGCTTTTCATCCAGAGCCGTTTGCTGGCAGGGCCCCAGGGCCCGTGGAGGGCCCCGAGAGCCCGAACACGGCGAAAAGACCCAGGGCCCGTTTCCATCAGTAGACGAGCGCGTTCCACTACTCGCAAAGTAGCTACTCGCAAATGGCCTGGATCCGCCGCGGGGGCTCTACGATAAATTGCATCGAGGCAGACACGTCTTTTTCGGGCGTTTGCGAGTATTGAAACGCGCTCGGTGAATCAGGACCCATGTCCCCCATGGCGACATGCATGTTCGGAATTTGGTTGCCGGACTCTGGCACACGACGGACACAGCTTCGACGCTGAGGCCACCGTCCTCAGACGGCCCCAGGCGCCGCCAGGGCAGCCGCAGAGCACCCCCGAGGGTCGGCGGACGTTGCGCAAGCCTTCAGAAGGCCAAGGACCCGCTTCCCTCAAGACCCGTTTCCCCCCGTGGCGAGGGGCGAAGGGGGCAGAGCAAGGCCAGGGAAGCCCCCAGGATTCCCAAGGAGGCCTCCACGGCCTCTGGAGCACTCCTCACGAGGCCCAGAGGGCCCCACGGTCTCAAACATGGAACGAAAAGCTGAGGGCACCTTGGGCCAGGGGCACCTTGATTCCGAGTTTAATAAGCGTCGGGGGGGGGGCATTACCCCCGCCGACAGCCCCACATCGGCCCCCATCGCGGGCAGCCACCGCGCGCCAGAGGCGCTCCGACCCTCGTCCAGGCGCGACGACGAAGCGAGGTTGACCCTCGTCGGAGGGGTACCCCCCCACGCCTATTGAGAAACCCAGGGTAGCCGTCAGCAACCCCCGAAAAGGGAGCGCTGGCAGGCAGCGGAGCGCCAAGCCTCGGCCTGCTTTTTTCCCTGGCCCTGCCCTGGGGCCCAGAACTCAAGAGGGGGCGAGGACCCGGGCCTCCTCGCGTCGTGAAGCTGAGAGCAAGCAAGACCCCCTCGCGCGGTGAAAAAAACACGACGGCAGGTCTTTCTCGACTTTTGGGCTCCGGGGGCCCTTCCCTCGGCGGCGACGACAAGGACGAATAGCCCAGGTGCGGGCATACACGTATTCGCCCGGGAGCCTTGTCGAAGACATAGATCATCGGCGCCCCTGGATACATGTATTGCTCTCCCCTGGGCTATTCGCCCCTTTCGCCGCCTCTGATTCCTGGGCCTCGAGCCCGTCAGAAAACGGCGCAGGATGAAAAACCGGTCCTGGCGAAAGAGTCCAGACCTCTGGGGGTCGACGTGGCGAAAAAATCACGACGTCGGGGGTCCGAGTAAGGCGAAATGCTTTTGGCCGCTTGCGACACAGGCAAGAGCAACCATCTCGGGGGCCGCAAGGGGACCGAGTCCAAGCGCGCAGCCAGTGATGGGGGACCCAGACCCCCGACGTCATGATTGTTTTACATCGTCGACCCCTGGAGGTCTAGACCCCTTCCCCGGGACCGGCTTGTCATCGACCCCGGGACGTGTTCTGCCGGTCCCAGGGCCTGGCAAAGGCCCCAGAGGCCGAAAAAGGCAAAACCGTCCGTCGTGCTTCCTCTCCGACACGAGAGGGTCGAAACAAATCACTCTGGCCAGTCCTGCTCAAAAGCGTGCGGAACGCTGGCTCGAGAACGTGTCCCAGAACACAGCCCTGCTCATCCTCATCACCAGCAACATCACCCCTTTGTCAACATGGTCAAGGTCACCACCGTCGCCACCACCAGCTCCACCGCCACCACCACCACCACCACCACCATCATCATCATCATCATCATCATCATCAGCAGCAGCAGCAGCAGCAGAAGCATCAGCATCAGCATCATTATCAGCATCAGTATTATCATCATCATCATCATCATCATCATCATCATCATCATCATCATCATCATCATCATCATCATCATCATCATCATCATCATCATCATCATCATCATCATCATCATTATCAGCATCATCATCATCAGCAGCATCATCAGCATCATCATCATGAAGCAGCAGCAGCCCATCATCATCATCATCATCATCATCAGCATCAGCAGCAGCAGCAACAACAACATCATCATCCGCCTCATCATAGTGATCATCCTCATCAGCAGCAGCCTCATAACCATCAGCAGCATCATCATCACCACCACCATCATCAGCATCATCATCGTTCTCCTCCTCCTCCTCCTCCTCATCATCATCATCATCAGCATCATCATCATCATCAACGTCTTCAATCTGGCCGTCATAGCATCAGCATCCTCATTATCACCGTCAGCATCATCATCAGTATCATCATCATCTTCTTCATCAGCATCATCATCATCATCACCGTCATCATCATCATCAGCATCGGCATCATCATCAGCATCCTCATCAGCATCATCATCATTACAATTAGCACCATGAGCATCATCATCACCAGCATGTGCAGAATCGTCATCATCATAATCATCATCATCATCAGCAGCATCATCATCAGCAGCATCACCACCATCATCACCATCACCATAATCATCAGCATCATCGTCCACACCAGCATCAGAATGATCGTCATCACCATCATCATAATCAACCGCATCATCATCAGCAGCATCAACATCATTATCATCGTCATCATCATCACCACCCTTCCGCTCCAAATCTTCTACAAACAAAACTGTGATGGATAGAAACGGTTGCCCTGCGACACCTGGGCCAATTGCCTGCAAACCTACCCGGCGAACGCCAAGCTAGCCTCGTAGGCAAGGGCCGCATCGGGCCCGCATCCCAGGAGCTGCTGGATAAACGCGGGGCAGACACGAGGAGGGAAATTGCCTGAAAGATCGGCGTAGCTGCATACCAGCTCGGAGGTGCCCCGCGGAGACAAGAGAACATGTTACCAGAGATCGCACTCTCTAGCGTTCAATATCATGCCCCCCAACGCCCTGCAAAAATAATGCAACGCCGCCTGCCCCCGTACCCCCCCCCCCGAAACCACTAGAACGCCCAGAGTACCCTTGGACCGACCCCCCCAAGAGTGCCCTTCGACCGCCCCCCCCCCCCCCGAAAAAACACGATGAACTCGACCCCCTCGATCGACGACGACGACACGACGACGGTAAAGTTTTTGTAACTTCTGCAGCCCAATGCAGCTTCAAACTTCGTAGGGGCGGCTGAAAGGACCATTCTGCGGCCCCAGGGCCTCGACCCGCTGACGCGTCGCAAGACGTTCGAACGTTCGCCCCGCAATCAAGCAAAGTGTGTAGTACAACTGTTCTGAACTGCCAGCTTGGCTCGCCAGCTCATGGCGGCCTCAGGGAGAGAAGGAGCAGAAGGAGGGCCACGGACTTTAAGGAGAACGAGGAGGAGGTGGAGGAGGCGGCCGACAAGAAGGGAGGACGATAAGGAGGAGGACGACGACGACGACGAAGGCGACGACGAGAAATGATGTCGACGAGGGCGACGAGTGAGGAGAATGACAACGAGGACCACAAGGAGGGGGACGAGGAGAACGAGACGGGAGGAGGATCAGGAGGAGGATCAGGAAGAGGTGGAGGAGGAGCACGAGGAGGAGGGTTAGGGGGAGAAGGAGGAGGAGGAGGAGGAGGAGGAGGAGGGGAAGGAGGGGAAGAAAGTGGGTGAGGACGAAAGGGGAAGAGGAGGAGAAGGAGGGGAAGGGGGAGGAGGAGCGATGCTGTGCAAATGCTTCCCGATTGATTGGCCGCCAACTGAATCACGAAACGGGCGGAAAATGCATGCCCTGGAGCTGGTGGTGCTCCAAGGGAATGGTGGCAGTAGCGGCCTGCCAAGTGGCAACCACTGTTCGGGAGGAGGGTGACTTGAAGGGGACAGAACGAGGACACAAACCTCCAGGCGCCTCGAAGAACAGCACCACTAGTGCTCTTCAATATCTTAGCGAATGGGGGCAGTTTCCAGGCCCTGGGTCCACAGAAAACGACCCGGGGAGAACAAGAACAATCCCTGGGATAGGGGTCAAGAGCTCTGGGGCCTACGTCGCGGAAGAAACGCGGCGTCGGAAAGCTGGGGAGGGAGCCAGCAGGATAGAGGGAGAGAGCGAGAGGGAGGCCAGAGAGGGAAAGAGCCGAGCCCTCCACCGAGGAAGAAGGAAGCTCGCCACCACCACCCCGGGAGTGCAGGATCTGCTGATTTGTGGGATGCAGGCGTGCAGAATGCTCCCCAGTGAGCGTATGCATCGCCATTATGCCATCAACGAACAGGGAGGGTCCTTAGTGGAGTGGCTCCTGGAGCCCTGGGCTTTCCCAGGGAGTCGGTTTCATCCCGAGCCGTGTTCTGGCGGCACCAGGCCCAGGGAAAGGCCCCAGGACCCAGGAAGCCGAAAAAGACGGAAAAGGCATCGGCGCCTCCTTTGATGGGCCTGTTTTCCACCACCACCACCACCACCACCAAAATTTGGAAGGGGGGGGGGTCCTCCTCGTCCTCCTCCTCGTCCTCGTCCTCCTCGTCCTCCTCCTCCTCCTCCTCCTCCTCCTCCTCCTCCTCCTCCTCCTCCTCCTCCTCCTCCTCCTCCTCCTCCTCCCCCTCCAACTTATGGTGGTGGTGGTGGTGGAAAACAAGCCCATCATCCTTCCGACTTCCCCTGGAACCACGCTTCGTCATGGCGACCCCCCCGGCCCCCCACCTGTCCCCCCACGGGTGGCGCGAGTGGTGATCCTCCTTCATCCGATCCACCTGGGCGACGAAAAGAAACGGCTCTTACGCGAGAAGACATGGCGACCTTACGCCGCGGCACTCGCGGGCCGCCAGCGCGGGGCGCACCGCGTCGAGAAGAGGGCGCTCACGCTACATCGCACCGCTTCCTTCCGTCGCTCACCTGTCGGCACGGAAGCCGGGCGCGGCAGCAGACACCGCCAGCCGCTTCGGGCTACATCCAGGGCCGGCCTCCGCCCCCAACCCCCGCCCCGAAGAAAAATCGCCCGGCGCGCGGCCCATCAGGGAAGCGTGCGGACGCCCACCTGGCAGGAAGCCTGTCGGGGTGGACGAAAGGACGGGATAGCTCGGATAGCTGCGGGTGCACGGTTTCCCCCGGGGCCGTAGGCGACCCGAGGAGGAGGAGGAGAAGGATGAGGAGGAGGTGGAGGAGGGGGAGAGGGAGGAGGAGATGGCGGAGGAGGAGGAGGAGGAGGAGGAGGAGGAGGAGGAGGAGGAGGAGGAGGAGGAGGTGGAGGAGGAGGGGGAGGGGGAGGGGGAGGGAGAGGGAGGGGAGGGAGGGAGGGAGGGAGGAGGAGAGAGGTAGGGAGGGAGGGAGGGAGGGAGGGAGAGGGAGGGAGGGAGGAGGAAGGAGGGGAGGAGGAGGAGGAGGGATGAGGGAGGAGGGAGAGGAGGGAGGAGGGAGGAGGAGGAATGAGGGGGGAGGAGGAGGACGGACGCCTGTTGGTCGTAGGGCCATGTCTGGGCTCTCCAGCGGCTGTTCGGGTCGATCCAGACATCCCCAGACCGCTTTCGGCGAGGCGCAGCTGCTGGAAGGCATCCCGAGGCTGGAAAACCGCCAGAAACCAACGAAAACGCCCCAAAACCTCGAGAATCAAACCTCGAGCACCCTCTGCCTTCCACTCTGGGCACGCCGCCCAAAGTCAAACCACCCCGCTCGACCACCCCGAGCCTGCGAGGCAGGCCGCCCGGTGACCTCCGGCGACCTCGGCGGCCGAATGGCCTTCTCCGCTTCCAGGCCCCGCAGCCAAGCGTCGGACGAGTCCCGCTGAAAGCGTACGTCTACAAGACACATGTGGGTCCAAAGTCCGCCGACCCCTTGTGGGTCTCTAGGCGTGTGAGATTATCCCCCCCATAAGCCTCCCCCATAATCCCCCCTCCCCCCAAAAGAGCACCAAGAGGTACGATAACAGCACCGAAACAACAGGAACGATGGCGAGCGCCGTGTCATGATTCGGAAAAGCATCGTGAAATGCAGTCCTGGAGGCGCAACAGTTTATATAGGGGTCGGCGGATGTGGCGTAAGCCTATGGAATCGTCACCTTCTCATGATCATACTTCTTAAGCTTACGTAGTTTGATAGGAATTCTGCGGAGTAGCTGATGCGGCCGTTCGCGTACGGGGTCTTCGAGCGCGCGGCGTGCGGCTGCGCACCCTTCCAGTGAAACCAAAAGGGTACCGAAACCGCTTCTCCCCGGACCCCCCGGGGCGGGTTCTGACCAGGACTAGGCGAACCCTGCCGGGGCGACGAGAGCCTCCCAAGAGACCACAAAAAAAAGCGAAAGCGAAGGAAAAGAGTGGCGGCATCGATAATTTCTCCTCTTCTTCCTCCTCTGACCTGCAGGGCGCAGAGCCCGAGCTGCACCTGCGTGCGGACGCGGCTCGGGTCGTACGGCACCACGACAGGCTCCGCCATCTGGCACGGAGACAGCCTCGCGCCCGCGCGCCGGCGCACGCCGCGGGCGGCGTGGGCACTCCGACGCGGAGCCCGGCCCTGGGACGTGCGCACACCGCCTACAAGCCGCGCCGGCTCAGCGCGCGGCGCGCGCACGGACCCGACCGCGCGCGGCGCGCTCGCCGCCGCGGCCGCAGCCTCGGCGCCGGGCGCCACCGCGGAGGCCGCCGTGGGCGCCTCCGAGCTGCGGAGGGGCGCGAGGTCGCGGGCGAGGCACGCCGCCGCCGCCGCCGCCGGCGCGGGCGCCGGGGCCGCGGCCCGCGGCGGCGGGGCCGGGAGGGCCGGCCGCGGCCGGCCGCCCGCGCGAGGCGCACCACCGCGCGCCGCTGGCCCGCGCCGCCTGCCGGCCGGGCGGCGCCCCGCCGCGGCCGCGCGCGGCGAGGGCCGCGGCCAGCAGCGCCCCGGCGGCGCGCCGCGGGCGCTCCAGGCGCTGCTCGCCGGGGCCGCCGCGGCCGCCGCGGGCGCTCCGCCCTTGGAGGCCGCGAGGCTGCCGCGCGGCAGCGCCGCGGCCTGCGGGCGCGTAGTCCCCGCGCCGGCGCCCGCGGCCGCGAAGGCCCGGCCGCTCCACGCGGCGAGCGCGAGGCAGGCCGCCGCCGCCGCGGCGCACCCACCGAGGCGAGGCTTCATGGCGGGGGGGCGGATCTCGCCGTCTTCCTGGACATCCAGCACCTCGGATGCGTCGAGACGGAGGTTTTTGTTCCTGTCTTCGGCCTGTCAGCCTCACCAGGCATCGGGGCAGCGAAAAAACTGCTGGGGGTGAAAAGCTGGTCCTGGGAAAATGGTCAAGAGGTAAGGGGCCCGCGTCTCGAAAACATCGGGACGCCGGATGTCTGGGTTCGTCCCCTGAGATCTGGGCGTGGCAATATTCCCGCGCCGGGCGGCTCTGCCTTGCTTCGGGTCCCAGGGCCTCTCATGGATCGATGCGGCTCGCGAGAAACGCCGCAGGACGATAGTGTGTAGGGCTCTGGTCGTGATTTGTCGTGATGCTGCAGTTTTTCGCAACGTCGGATCTCAGGGTGTGGTGGTGCCTGGTCTGTGCTGCGTGCGCTGTGGGGTTGGTCCGAGAACGACCCTTCAGCCAAACTGGCTGCGGAGGGTAGCGGAAGCGAGGCAGGACGAGAGGAGAGAGAGGGGGGGGGAATGGTACGAGGCCCATACCCTCGACGGCGCATTCTGTTCAGCGACGTGGGCCCAGAGCTGGAGCTCTCGATCGAGCCCCAGCCCAGGACCAGCTCTTCACCGCGGGCTGTGTTTTATTGACCTAGGGCCTGCGGAAGAAGCCCCTGGAGGCCGGCATGACCACGAGATGGCCGCGCCCCCATTCTGTAGCGTGAGCGCGGGACCGCAATCACACATCCGTGTCGGGAGCATGTGACGTGACCCCACCAGGCCGTGTGACCCCGTGTTGTCCATGATTGCCGCTCCACTACAGAGCACTCTGGGCGGGAACAAAAGTCACGATGTCATGGAGGTTCGCACTTTAAACATTACCCGAGACGTACCCAACACTTTCCAAAAGTGTGGCGACTATGCATAGGACCGCTCAGCACAAAAGAACACTATGAACGATCTGCGGCAGACTTGAACGTTTGGCCAAGCAGCATCGGACCACGTCAACTCTTCTACAGAGTGGCGACTGTTGCACAGTTGACAGCCTGTCAGGGGAGCCGCTTCGTCTTGATCCGCGAGTCCCTCCGCCCAGTTGGACCTCCCAGGAGCAAACGAACGCGGCGACAGTTGCGAAGTTGGCAACAGCTCGCGCTGCAGAAGGTCCCTGGGCCCTTTTGAGCTTGCCACTGGCAGCAAAGCTTTGCTTCCAGGAGGGCAGCGGCGTCGCCTTGAAACCTGCAGCGGGGTCAGTCTTGATCTCTGGTTTCGCGTCAGGCCTGCGCTCCAAGATCGAGGAGAGAATGATGTGGCTGTGAGTTGGTTTCCGTCCCATCTTGACCCCAGAGGCCCTAATCTGGTGGGCAAAAAGGCACCAATACAGCAACTCCCCAGTCCTCTCCCGGGGCGCGTTCTGATTAAGATCTCGAGGCGAATCCAGCATGGCGACGAGGGCCCCCGAGGAGACGCAAAAAGGCGAAACCACAGAAGGGCATCAGTATCGGTACCCTGACCTCCTCTGAAGATCCTTCCTCGGCCGAGCGAGTGCTGGCCACGGGGAGCGGCCTCGCCGACGAGCAGGCGGCGCAGGCTGCCAGACCTTCCCAACCGCTCGCAGGCCACCCAGGAGGCCAGCGAGGTCATGACACAGATGGCCGATTCCCGAAACCCTAAATCTGAGAACGTAGTCATTCTTACTCGGCACGCCGCCGGTTGCAGAGCAGGGGAACGAGGAGCAGCAGCTGCTGCAGCAGCTTCACCAGCACGCCGACGAGCCGACGGGGCTCTCCCATGGTGTCCGTATTCCTTCTTCTCGCGCAGTGTAGTCACACTGTTTAATTGGCTGGCTGCTGCAGCGACACTTGTTATGCTTCCTCTTCTTATTCTTTTTCTGAGTCGTCTTCTTCTGCTTCTTTTTCTTTTTCGTATTCTTACTCGGCGTTTCGACATTGGGCGGAAAGAGGGGGAGGAGCGGGGGGGTCTGGCTCTGGACCTCTGCTTAGCGCGACTGTTTGCAACAGTGCGTCCTCTAGGGGAGACCCCACCTGCTTGAAACAGGCACCAAAAAAGGCCAAGATCTACTCCATGGGGAGGGGGAGGGGGTGCGAGGGCCCGCGCCGATCAGCAAAACAATGAAGAAGAAAACGACGATTACCTCCGCCGCCTTCCGACGAACTTGCGCCAGCAGGCCCGCCGACGTTTTATTTCCACTGGCTCCCGTGGGGGCGCGAGGCGCCTTCTGGGAACGCGCCAGATGACTGGGACGACGCAGCGTTCCTTGTTCGGCCGAGGGCTTCCCAGCCGCTGCAGGATTCCGTCCGAGCGGCTCCCTTGTCAGCGGAGGGGCCCAACATGTGGAAGGCCTGAAGGTTGACACCAACACCAGTATCGGCGGTGTGCCTCCACCGAGGGAAGGAGCTCCCGATCTCGGTGATGGTGGTAC